>BQKN01066039.1:1297016-1338727 GCA_022839385.1 Asparagus kiusianus
CTCTCTCTCTCTCTCTCTCTCTCTCTCTCTCTCTCTCTCTCTCTCTCTCTCTCTCTCTCTCTCTCTCCCTCTCTCTCTCTCTCTCCCCTCAAAAAAAACCCCTAGAAATTAGGGCAAACAGAGAAGGTGAGAGTCAATCATGGCGAGATCCTTTGGTTCTTCTTCGTCACTCTTCTCCATCCTCCTCTACTTTGGCCCCTCCATCAGTCCTCTATTCTTCCTCTCTACTAGCGAGCAAACCCCTTTCAGATGTAATTTCTAGGGCTTTGATTTGATCCGATCTTTTCTATGGATTGCATTGCGAATGATCTTTTAGTTGAAAAAAAGGAGAGGGAAGTTTTTAGAGGGAAAATTTAGAGGGAAAGGAGTAGAGGAAAACAATTTGGGGAGGTGAATTTTACCCTAATTCAGTTGTCTAGTCCCGCCAAATTTTCCCTCTACTTCTTTCCCTCCAAATTCTTCCGAACTCCACTGCCTACCCGCACCAGATCCAGATGAGATTTTTTCCCTAAATTCTGCTGCCTACCTTCGCATGAGAAGGCGGAACAAGCATTGTTCCGCTTTTTATGAGGAATAGTTAACCCATGGTTTGACGGGATAAATGGGTTGTTGGGCTCACTTGCAGGTTTGTTAACCCTTTGTCATTTTTTTTTTCTGTTTGACAGGCTAATGAAGGGTTAAACCCCCTTAACCCCTCATTTATCCTCTTGCCAAACGCAGCCTAAGAAAACTCTGCACCAATGTTTTTTCCTCTATGCGTGGAAAATAAATCTAGGAAAGATACACATCTAGCACATCCCATTCTTGCACTTTTTGAACCATGAATTTAATATATAAACCCACATTTGATCTTTAGGGAAAAAACAACCCGCCTATAACATTCCTCCAAATTAGCAATTTGTTATTATGAAATGATCTGATTTCTAGCAATCAATGTAGCATGTATGAAAAGCTATAACTACAACTCTTTTAATCCCTTTAGGGGATGTTTGGTTCAAATAAAATTTTAGTATTTGGTGTAGATTATAAATGTTGGGATTACAAAGTGTGTTTTTTTGGGGATTTTAGAATTTCATAGTTGACGTTTATTTCAATAATTTTTTTTAGAATGTTGAATTCTAAAAGTTCAAAAAGCATCCAATTCTTAGAATTTGCCAAACCCTCTCCAAAGGAGAGGATTTGGCAATCCCATAAATGGGTATACTTACCCCTCTTTCTGTACTCCTGTATTTTACTTTCTCGTGAGAGGTAACCTGACTAAGGTAACTAGATTCGTCTCTTCTTCTTTTTTAGAATTTGTTATCATATAATTTGTGTTTGAATCAAATAATATATTACAAATTATAGGATTTTATTTCCTATAATAATAATTGAACCAAATAAAATATTAGAAATCCCAAAGCATGTATATAACCCTATGGATTTAAAAATCTTTATAAGATTACAAATCCTAAAATTTTAACATTTGACCCAAACAGCCCCTTAACAACTCTGCTCCTCCTTCTAGTTATGCGTAATAAAATCCAAGATAGAAGGCCAATTACAAGGAATAGAAGTCTCATGTACCAAATGCATCCCCCTGTCCAGACGTTGCTTGCTGAAATTTTGCAACAAAAAAAGAAAGTGAGCTCTTGGTCTCATCAATCATAATCTATCTTTAGTAGGAAGTTTATTCAAGCATGCCAACCAGATGATAAAGAAATATTTAGGCATAACCAGATGATAAAGAGATATTTAGGCATTATGTATTTAGTCCATATTGGGAGAACCAAGGGAGCTTAATCAAATCTAAATGCTAAGTTTAAAGAGAACTGAGGTGAAGCCTCTTACCATTTCAAACCTGATGTACTAAAATCAATGCATAAATTTGCAAAATCCTTGGGCTTTAGAATTTTCTTGAACACCCAAGAGAAATGAGGTTTCTATGGCACATAAAAACGAATTTGGATTCTCTCTAGTACAAAAAAAATAGTAGAGAATTATTACATTTCTATACAACATATAAGAGAGTAATGGGTTGCTAAAACTTTTAATTTCCCTTTTTAACCCTCTCAATTTTGATAATTTCAACTTTAATCATTATCTTTAATTTATCTCAAAGTATCATTCAATGTGTCTTAAATTAAATTAATTGCAGATTATTACAATAATAAGATTTAATTAGTTTCTTAAACTCTTAAAGATTCCATAACTAATTTAATTAAATGCACATATTACACATCTAATTAATTAACTATTTTTTCACTTTTCCTTTACATATCCTCTTTTTCATCTCTCCACCATAAATTATGGCCATACATTCTTTTCAACTCACCACATCACCTATTAAGCTAAATTCCTACACCAACACAATTGTTTATGAAATATGTTAGATGGAAAGTTTGTAAAATGGTTTATAGTGTACGTAGCTTGTATATATATGTGCATGTGCATACATTGAATAATATTTATCAAATGGTTTGTAGACTTAAAGATATATTTTTATGGAGTTGAAGACTATGTCTCATGTTCAATTCATAGCTCTTGATTTGTGTTTTGTCTCTTGAAACCTTGAAAAAGAGAATGATAATAGATTATAGGTCGATTTTTATTTTGAAGTCTTGATATTTAAGAATATGTATAAAACTGATTTGGGAACCAAAGATTGTTTTTATTGCGTGCTTTTTTATATCGATTAGGTAAGATTCTTATTGATATTTTAATACTTAGAAAAAAATATACGATCTTATTTTTAGAGTTTATGTAGAGCTATTTAAAGATATTTCCTCATTGCACAATGTTGTAAAGAGCTTTTTGTACTATTTATTATAAATTGTGTTTTTTCTTTTGATGTCATAAGTTGTGCTTTTTTGTTCATTAGATGTATTTATAGTTTAGTTCTTAAGTAATTAATTAGTTCATATGCACTTTAAGTTCAAAGATGCCGTCGACTTATCCAACGCTTTCAATGTTTCTTATCCTATTGATTTTCTTACCTCTATTAAGTAGCTTTTATATTCTTTCATTAATAAGTATGTTGAATTATGAAGCTTTATTTGTCTTCTTTTTGATTAACCACCAATAGTTCTTTGTTCCTATCCTTTAGGCTATAAAGATTAACTAATAAAATATATTGGCAACCTATCATATCTTCTACTCATTGAGTGAATTAGAATACACAAACCTATGTATAACATATTTGATTGACTTGAATAAAAAATTTGATATCTTATATGAAATCCAAATTAGTTTGTCTCGATTGAGATACTTTAATTTGGATTAAAAATTGACCTAGACAATTTCTATGAACTAAACTATTCAAACAATATCTTGATCGGTTGAGATTCCATCTTGCTACTATAGCTTTTGTAGTTTTGCATCTAGTAACAATTTTTGCTACTCCAACAAGATACTAGACATTTAATATTAATTTTTTATTTAGTGGCCTTTGTATCTTTCGTGCATGTTATATACAATAAGTAAATGTTATATCGTAAGTAGATATTTCAGAATTAATAATGTAGAATATATTATTTACTAATAACTTCTTAAACCAAATACACCATGTACAATGCACGTGTTGCATACTAATAGAAATGCCTAAACTTGTCATGAATGAGTCCCAAAAGTGATATCTCCTTTACAAAATTACATTAAATCATAAGCAAAGCATACATTACACCAGAAAGCATCCGATAGGCTGAGATAGAGTTCTCAACTTAGGACTTACCTCCTGCCAGCTCCAACAACCAAAACTTCTATGTAGCATCAACGTTCTTCAATATCTTCTAATTAGCTAACAGAAAGAACTGGTCGAATACACATGCTTTGGGAAGAGACGTGCTTAACTAACTCAGCCCTTGCGGCATAGGATAGATTATAATTCTAATTAAAGCTTAATTATGTTTAATTCTATGTATTAACTTCTTGTGTAGTAATTACTCATAAAAAATAAATTATTCCTTAACTACATATATGTATTGTTTACGTCAGAAATTATTTTATTTGCTGAACTCATTACAAATCGCTTATCGAATATAATGAATTCAAAGAAACAAGCCTTTTTATAAGAACTCTTGTTACAAACAAATAACCTCCTAGAAACACAAGCAGAGGACGTTTATCACCCGTTGTTTGCGTGAGATCTTTGCATGTGCCGGGGGTGCGTTAGCCCGTGGACGATCGAATCACAGATCCAAGTTGAATTGTAAAGAAGTCTTAAGGTTGATGTTTTGTTTTAGAAACAATGACAGAAGTGAATATCTAAGCAAAGTAAGACACTCTTCTCAAGATCAAGTCAAAGCTTAGATCTCGAGGATATGTCGAAGGCTCTTGGAAGTGCTTGAAAACAATAAAGACTCTCTCTCTTGCTCAAAATTTGCCAAAGCTCAAGTCTCTGTCTAGAATATGCTTTTTTGTCCCATGAATATAGGTGTTAGGGAAGTATTTATAGCCGTAGAAGCAGTTACTGAAGGTAGAAAGTTAAAATAAAACCAACTAGACAACCTCCATTTCTGAGACAATTTCCGTGTCTTGGAAACTATGGGTTGTCTCATAGTTTCCGAGACACATTCCCTGTCTCGGAAGAAGGAGTTCAGCCAATCCATTTTGTAACTGACTTCCCATGTTTAGGTGCTATTATTTATGTAGTTATGAGCATGCTTTTTATTTGTAACGGTCCTCCCATGTTCACACACGATCCCTAGCAGTTATGAAGCCACGTGGACCGCACAAAACCAAGAAAAATCACCAACGAAAGTGTGAAATTCACCTATAGTTTTTGAGACAGTTTTCATGTCTTGAAAACTATGGGTTGTCTTATAATTTCCAAGACACATTCCCTGTCTTGGAAACTATGAGCAATCTTGTAGTTTCCTAGATACTTTCCGTGTCTCGGTTGAAGAAAACAGTTTGTACTACCTTCAGTATTTTGGCTCTAACACTCTCATCCGATCTCGGAATGAGGTAATTCAAGATGTGTTGGAAAGCTGATAAAGAGACCTACAACTTATTATGGGCAAGACATAAATGGTGTGGGTAAGACACCAATAGTGTTTCGCTCCTTGTGGGAAAAACACAGCTCCTAGCTGAGTTGTTTCTTTGTTATTTTGTCATTTCGTGCATTCCTTTACTTCCCCCTTGGCATCGAATAATTTACTTTGACTCAGATGATAACGTTCATCACCTTCTCTTCATCTAGAACTGCATGTAGGAACTTATAGGTAATTTTATGACACCTACAAATACCCCCTCTAAAGTATTTCAGCCTTATTCTTTTATAGATTAGTCTGGAATACTTTGGATAAGACATGCCTAGTCTTCAATTCTTTAACTTCTTCAGCTTTCAGTCTATTAAGTCTTTTATTGAATAGTCTAAAATTCTTTCGATGCTGCATTTATCGTCTGACCGTTGTCGAAGTCTTGAACTGAAACTAGTGTGTTAATACTTGAACTAGCTCTCGTCGTTGAGCTGACGTTGAACTGATCATCTTTGTCAGGAATTTGCATCTGAATTATGGTTGAACTTTGTGTGTGGGATTCCCAATGGGCAATTTTGGAAGATCATCACCTTTGGTGCACCTGTGTGTGCATTGTGTACATCGAAGGATGCTATAAGCATATCAAAGATGGGCTGAAAAACATATTGGGCGTACGCTGAAGGGATCCTTCGTGCGAATTTTGATTGTAGGACCAGCCGTAGATGCTAATACAACTACTATCTTTGAGGCTACCGCACATCTGCAGTCGTCATCCTCCAAAATATGTTCAAGTATCCTTTTTAAATCAAATCTTTGCATCCACTGATTGTGGAGAATTCGACTGGACTTGATGTTACCCCGGGTGCTCAGGTTACGTGACCAACTAATGAAGCTGGTGCATCAGTTACTATTAAATCAGACTAGCCTTCCATAACTCATGAGGTCAATTTGGCTATGTTATGAAGGAGGAGATTACCAAGGATTAGACTACCATCACAAACTCCATAAAAGCTGATTTGAAGGTAGAGTTAGCGCAAGTTTAGAAGAGTGAATCCGTCGTCGCAAGCATAATAGGATTTTTGGTAAATGCTCAGCCATTAATGGATTTGATGAGCCTTTGCAGACTACCGTTTAAGTTAGGCTAGTATGTAGATTGTCTAGATCCGTTCCACACATAACGTTGTGCTAAAAGAATGAACTCTCTTAGACTTAGTGCTATGATACTGAATACACATGCTTCGTCATTTCTCACGGGAATAGACTACCCAGCAACACATGTTAGGTATAGATTTATCTCTAATTAGGGATCAAGATAGAGTCCCCTATGTCGTAGAGGCATAGATTCAGTTGTTGTTAAGTTAATAATAACAACTGGCTACATGTGTAGACTGACTACACGTGTAGACTTTGAAATTTTTGTCTTCTCCTAGGGCAAAGACGAACCCTGTGCTGGAGAGGAAGTGATTTATTTTCTATCTCTAGTTCTTCTCTTGGGACAAAGATGAACCCGGTGTCAGAGATGAATAATTTTATATTCTATCTCTTGTGTCAGAAGAAACTAAGAGTGGGATCTCCACTCCGAGAATCTGAAAGATTTAGATAATCCTAACTGTCAGAAGGTTTGATTACCTAATCTGAAGGTGAATTTCTCATTTATTGAGATGAAATTCTAACTTCGGTCCTAACTATTTAAAGGTTTGACCAAACAAAAATTTTGAAACGACCCTAACTGTAGGAAGGTTTGATCGCCTGATGTGGGTGGAAGACTCTCGTTTATCGAAAGAAAATTTTGACTTTGGTCCTAACTGTTTAAAAATTTGACCAAATGAGAGTTTGAGATGATCCTAATTATTTAAAGGTTTGATCGTTTAATTTGAGTGGACCTCTCGTTAATGAAAGGAATCGATAGGGGATTTTGTTTTTGGCCCTAACTGCTTAAAGGTTTGACCAAATAAGGGGTTTGAGACGATCCTAACTATTTAAAGATTTGATCGTTAAATTTTAAAGTGGACCTCTCGTTCATGGAAGGAATTGAGAGGGGATTTTAGCTTTGGCCCTAATTGTTTAAAGATATGACCAAGTGGGAGTTTTAGACAACCCTAACTATTTAAAGGTTTGATCATTCAATTTGAAAGTGGACCTCTCATTCATGGAAAAAATCGAGAGGGGATTTTGGATTTGGCCCTAATTGTTTAAATGTTTGACCAAGTAGGAGTTTGAGATAATCCTAACTGTTTAAAGGTTTGATCGTTCAATTTAAAAATGGACCTCTCGTTCATGAAAGGAATCGAGAGGGAATTTTAGATTTAGCCCTAACTGTTTAAAGGTTTGACCAAGTGGGAGTTTGAGACGACCCTAACTATTAAAGGTTTAATCGTTCAATTTGAAAGTAGACCTCTCGTTCATAGAAGGAATCAAGAAGTAATTTTGGCTTTTGCCCTTACTGTTTAATGGTTTGACCAAATGAGCAGTGGGAGTGGAGGTACAAATAACAGTGAGAATGTTGACTTGTACAAATCACTCAGTGGAGATTTTTGGTATCAAGTACCTAGGACTTAACACGAAGGGGTTTGATAATTATCATGGATCGGCAGATTGAAATTTTGGATGTCGTGTCAGAACTTTAACAGTAGGAGTCTTAAAGGCTTAGACTCAGTGGGAGTTTGAATGGATTTAACCATGAAGAATTTTGGTGGACCCGTCGTTAATTAATTTGATCAGTGAGGGATTTTATGGTGGAGGACCGTGAATTATTAAGCACTCCATAATTACACCCTGGGAGTTTCGTGAGGAATGATTGACCATATGCAGTCGTTGAATCTCATCTCAATGAAAGAGTGCTCCAAAAGTCACAATGGGAGGGTTTTAATCATCTTGGAAATGATTAAATAGCCACATTGGGAGGTTCATAATCATGATTAAGAATAAATTATTTTGATGATTGATTTTTACTTTGAATAATCAATCGGTTTTGGGTTATCCTTAAGAATACTACGTGTAGTATTCTCCAGGAACTTCCCATTAGAATGCATTGGGGTATTCCACCCCCAGCTCTTTGGTGAACCTGAATCCAATTATATTCAGCTACATTGTCGAGTTATCCTTAATAATACTAAGAATAATATTCTCTAGGAATTTTCTGTTGTTGGAAATAAGGGAAGTAGTTTAACCTCGTATACCTGTCGGAGGAAAGGGAGAAGCAGTTTATACTCTTATGCTCTTTAGAGTTTTCGTCGTTCTCATTTGGCTTGTTTTGTCATTATGATGCCGGCATCAAACAAGGCTTGGATTCTATTTTTGAGAATGAAGCAAGCATTGGTGGGATGAAGAACTCTCCTGTCGTATGCATAGTATTTTGGGTCTGAATTCTTGTTAGCTTCCTTCTGATTTTTAATGGGTGGTAGTTCGATTTTGTTGTTGTTCAGGAGGTACTTGAAGATGGTTGGAAGCTCATCATCCTTGAAGGAGTATTGTTATGCTTGAGGCGACTGTTGTGATGATTATTGTTGTGATTGTCACTGTAATGTTTAATTAGCATCCGTAGCAATTACAAGCACCGTCGGTTGGCTTCTCTTAGCCTTCTTTCTTTTGAGAAAATGTTCAGCATGTTCACCGCATGGCTCTAACTCTTTCCAAGTTGCCGAAGACACAACTTCTATAACTTTCAACACATCAATGGAAAAGTTGTTATGATAGGTCTGAAGTATGAACTCCTCTGTGATCGGATCTCGATAGTTCATTGCCTTATTACGCAAGCGTGTAACGAAGGTGTTGACTGACACTCTGCTCTTCTTCTTCTCATCCAAAAGGGTTCTGATTGACACCTCGGTGTCGTCATCGAAGAAGTTGCTGAGGAACAAAATTTTCATATCGTCCTAATAGTTAATGCTCCCTAGCTTGAGATATCGATACCAATCAAAGGCGGCCCCGTGAAGGGTACCTACAAATGACCGTACCATCAAGGACTCATTACCAGAAATCATACCCAAGTGAGACTTGAAGTAGATCAAGTGTTGACTTAGCGAGCATTTCCCGTTGAATGGCATGAAATTGATCAAACTGAACTTCGACAGGTATAGAATTAACTCCCACTCCCTTGGGTATGGGCACAGAATGCCAGACTTTTTCACCTCTTAAGCCGACATCAAGGTGTTGACTTTGTCCTCAAGCTCTTCCATCATTTTATTATCCCCATCCTTATTTTTCTTCGGGGGACATTGAGGAGGATCAACCGGACCACCCCAGTGTTATGGTTGTTGGGAAGAATGTGTTCATCCAAATTTGCGTCACTATCGTTTGCATCATTTTGAGCATGATGACTAGATTCAGCTCACGATCTTAGCTCAGGTTGTTGATGAGACTTGAGTTTGTAACTCCCACATCTGCTACATGGCTAATTCCATCTCCATCTTCATTTCAGCTAGAATTTCTTCATGTTGTTTGGTTAGAGCTTCTTGAAGCATTTTAGCAAACTAATCGGGAGTGATTGTGAATGCCTCTCTGGTTAGTCCTACGCTAGATATTGTTTCGTCAGACACGACTACGAAGAAAATGTCCGACACTTCATCATTTGAGGATAGTCCTTACGTCTGATCGTCCCATGTCGGAGCCGAGTTATACGCTGGGATATCCCTAGAAAAGAGTCGGGACTGGAACGTCATGTTGACTTTCCTTTATCTACCATGTTGACGATAACTTCTTGGAGTTCATCATTTTGAACGATCAATCTTCTCTTACGGAAGCATCTTGATTTGGATTTGGACGCTCTAGTTGAGATTCTTTTAAATATCGAGACCCTCGGTAGAGCGGTCTTAGGGCAACTACACTCTGATAATACTATCCTGATAAGCCTCTCACATAAAAAATAAGAGCTCGTTTCTCGAATACTCCTCTTTTGAGACTTATTCACACCCCGAGCCTGATAGTACAACTCATCGGCAAGATGACTAGAGCACCCTATCATTTGTTGGTGTGACTTCCCAGATATTATGCTGTCTTTTGACAGACACGTCTTCTTCTAGGGATGTAAAGCTTTGTTGGGGTTCTCAGGAGTCGCATGTTTAGAACCACCCCCTTGTGAGCGTGGAACCTTAATAGGCTCCTGGGCTTCAGCACGGACCCCTGTTGGGCGATGATGGGAATTATCTTGTGCATGATGCATGAACAAGTACGCTGAGGTGTCCCAGTTTGCTTGGAGGTGGTGGACCACTCTTGCGTAGCAGTTGGCTTGATATGAAACTATGCACGACCCCGAGTCTGAGAGGTTACTAGGGTTTTAATCGCTAGGCCCAAGCACTCTTTTACTGGTGCTTTTCCTCGATCTTCGTGCAAAGTACCAGGGCGATCTGTAATCATGATTTTGAACATTAAGAGATCAAAACTGACCCAAGGCTTCACTGGAGGCATGAGGAAGCCACCGTGGAAGACGGGCTTGGAACAGATGTCGATGGAGGAAAAGAAGTGGCCGCAGAGGTTCCCTTTGGGCTGTAGGTGTTAAAAATTGCCCATAACATCCCCAAACATAGTCCATGACAACGAGAAGACGATAAACGTTATTATCCAAGTCAAGAGAATTTATCCAACACCAGTAAGTGTACAAAGTGGATTAGTAAAATATACAAGTCAGCAAAACGATGAACTGTATGCAAAACAAGCAAACTCGAGGGGTCACGAATCGCCAAAATGTCAAAAAAAATGAACAAAACACCATTCGGAGGTTTGTGTAAGCGCGAGCCACCAAATGGTGGCTCGCTCCCATTTGGTGGCTCGCACCCATGCGAGCCACCAAATGGTGACTCGTACCCATGCGAGCCACCAAATGGTGACTCGTACAGTTCCGAGCCACCACGACTCTTTTTGACTCCCAAACCTCCCAAAATGCAGATTTTGATGATTTTTAAGGATTCTTTCATCCCAGGACCTCCCCAACTGTTTTGAGGTTATCCCTAAACGCATTTAAGCGGTTATTAACTGCAGATGACGTTTAAACACGAACTCTTATTTAAAAGGACGTCTCCAAAGGCCTATAAATAGAAGCCTAGGGTCTTCTTTAAAGAGGATCTGAAGTTGGGAAGGCGAGGTGCTGTCAAATCGTCCAGCTAACCACGAATTTCAGAGAAAAATCATCAGATCTTAGCGAATACTTTCATAAAGAAAGTCCTTCGAAAGGTTTGTAATTCTTTCCCCTTCTTTCCTCCGGATTAAACTTGGTTTTAATCTTGAGAAGAGCCACAATCTCGCTTGGTCGTGATTGTCGCTTCCGCAATTGTTTCCTTCGTGAAACAAGAGCGTAGTTATATTGTCAATCGGGTTTGATCTGCGGTGGTCCACAGACTAACGCGTCCTCGGCACAGACAAAGATCCCATGCAAAGCAGCAGGAGATAAACTACTACTGTGTTTTGTTTGATAAAGTTGTAATCTTTATTTTTTATTTTAAGAAGATCTTATAAAAAGATCAACTTTTCTTTCAGTTTGAACTTGTAATCGATAAACGGTGTAACAGGTTTGAAAGCAATGGAAAAGGTAACTTTTAACCCAAACAAACTAGCGACCACAGTGGGAGCCGACAGCTTTTCTGCCGAAGCTGTCGTGTCACAACCAAAGATCATCATCTCGATCAACGAAGAGGTCGAGTATGAGTTCGACCAGGCAAAGTATGAGGAATACTTATCCTCATCTTCCAGATCATCCTCGCCTCGCAGGAATAGAAAGGATTCCACAAGGAAGGGTCGAGGGCACTTGGATCTAAAGGTTCAAAACCAAGATCCTCATCCCGCAGCGGCTCAAGGCACACCTTGTAAAGCCAAAGCCACTACTGAAAACGTACCAACCTTATCCAAGAGAGCGCGTCAAAGATGACGTCAGCGCCTCGCACCCCAATTGGCCAAAGCTTCCTAGCTAGTTGATGGAATCCGCTATGAAGCGGATCTGAAGTCTAGAAGACACCAGCCACCACGACAGCAAGCGGGCGACTGTTCCAAATCAATGGCGAATGAGTGGGTCCCCGTTAAGAGGACACGTCCAACTCTTGAAGAATGGATAAAGAAACGCCACGCTTTACTTGCGCACGGAAGAATTCTGGTGCAAGAGGCTAAGAAATTGCAAACAAACAATGTAGACAACGGACTATCAAAACCACGTCGAATCTGGGGGCCGAAATCCAAAACGAGTCCCAAAAAAGACAAGTTGTTTGCTGCTGGCTCGGCCAGGGCCGAGCCACTAAACGCTGGCTCGGCCAAGGCCAAGCCACTAACTGCTGGCCCGCGCCACCGCCAAACCAACCATCCCCTGTTTGCAGAAAATTCACCTCCCACGATCATTTTTGAGCATCCGACAGCTCCTGTTCCTATTTCAATGGCTTCCTCACCTTCGGTAGAACATCACAACAGTGTGGACTTGTCCAGATTCAAAGTGAAGATTACGGATCGTCTCGGTCCCTTGCATAAAAATGAACCCTGTATGGTTCGTCAGAATGGGGGTCGTACGCGATTCCCCAGTAAGTCAAAGATCTCTCCTACGGAGAAAGTACTGATAACCACTCGCCTCGGATTACGAGTTGAAGTCCAAGAGCCCGTTGGGTCCTCACGCGCACGAAGGCATGGGTTCAAACGAGCGATTCTTGAGAATAATGACAGGGTGTTATGCCCTCAAAGAGAGCTAGTCAGAAGACGACGACGTTAGAATCGGAGAATCATGCCAGCACAAGATAGGTTGCTCTGATAATCATATCGATGAGTTGTACTATCAGGCTAAGGGTATGAATAAATCTCAAAAGAGAAATACCCAGGAAACAGACTCTCTTTGTCCATGTATTAAACTTATTAAGGTGGTATTATCAGAGTGTAACTGATCCAAGACCGCCTGACAAAGGATTTCGGTATTTGAAAGACTTTCTACAGAAACACAAAGACACAAGTCAAGACGTTTCCGTAAAATAAAGCCGGCCGTTCAAGAACGTGAATTCTCAGAAGTCACGATTAACATGACAGACAAGGGAAAGTCCTCGCGACGCTTCAATCCCGAACCTTTTCCACAAATATCTTAGCGATTGACTCGGCTACAAACCGAGGCTATCAGGCCTAGAGATTATAGGAGAATTCAGAGAGGATAGTCCTCAGACGATGAAGCATCAGACGCTAACTCTGCGATTGCTTCAGATGCCACTGTGTCCAGCACGGGACAGACTCGAGAGTCATTCATGATCACTATTGAACAGATGGCTTAACTCCTTCAAGAAGCTTTGGCTAAGCAGAAAGAGGATTTTAAGATCAAAATGGATATGGCTGTGCAACGGGTTAAAGATTTACATACTCAACAACTCCAATAGTTGTCAAATCAGCGCGGTGAATCTAGTCGTCGCCAGACTACCAATCAAATAGATAGCAACTCAGAGGTAGAGGAAAATATCAATACCAATGTTCTACTCGAGGATAAAAATACCAAATATGTCCTTAACGCTGGGGGTGGCATTAATTTCCCTCCCCAAAATCGCCAGAAGCAAGATGCAGGCGAGGACCTTAAGATGAAAGACTTGAAAAGCAAAATCAATGCTTTGATGTCTGCTCAAGAGCTAAAAAAGATTGGCATTCCGTGTCCTTACCCGAGAGAGTGGGACTCAATTCCATACCCAGCGAAGTTCAATTTGATTAACTTCATGCCGTTCGATGGAAGGGGTTCCCCTACTCAACACTTGATTTATTTCAAATCCCATCTAGGGATCATTTCTGGCAATGAACCTCTGATAGTATGATCATTCATAGGAACCCTTCGTGCAGCTGCCTTTGATTGGTACCACCGTCTTAAACCGGGAAGTATTAATACCTGGGATGATATGGAAAGCATGTTTCTCGCTAATTTCTTTGACGATGATACTGAAGTGTCGATCGGAACACTCTTTGAAGAGAAACAGAAAGATGGAGAGCACGTTGAGAACTTTGTCAAGCATTTCTGGAACAAGGCAATGAACTACCGAGATCCGATCACGGAAGAATTCATCCTCCAAACATGCCACAACAACCTTTCATTAGACGTGTTAGAAGCTATGGGCACCGCACCATCTAAAACATAGAAGGAGTTGAAAGTGCGAGAAGAGCAGGCTGAACGCTTCCTCAAAAGGAAGAAACCTGAAAAGGGGCAACCAGCAAACAATACCCAGAAACAGAACTTTACCCCCTGTGGTAAAGGGAAGGGGCAGCCGAATGCGGTAGACGCGAATCAGACGTTTGAATTACAATCCCAACAGCAGCCGCAACAATAAGCGCCAAAGCAACAAACGCCTCAATGGCAACAACGGCCTCTAAGGCAACAGAAAACTTCTGAGCCAAAGTTCCCAAAGGATTATTCCTTCAAGGAAGATGAGGTCCCTGTTATCTTTAAGTATTTGCTGGAGAACAATAAAATTAAGTTGCCTCCAATCACTGATCATGAGGGAGCTAAGAAAGTTACAGATCCGCGATATTGTGCATTTCACAGGACAGTCCATCATCCCACAAAGACATGCTACGCTCTCAAGGACAAAATTTAGGCCTTGATCGATGTTGGAATCATTACTCCAAAGCAGCCTAAAGAAAAGAAAGTGGGCGTGAACGCGGTTTCTGTTAGCTTCGGCTCTGTCCCTCTGGCATGGTTTCAGCCAGAGCCCGTATATAAAGTACAAGTGAAGACCGTCAACGATGATCCTTATGGACAACGTCAGTGAGGACTTGTGCATCACATAACTCCTAGCGGCAAAATTCTTTGGGTCCACCCGGACTTGCTCGAAGATGAGCAATGGGCGGGATCCTCACCTAAAAAGAAGTCCCAAAGTAAGGGCAAGACCTACTATCCCACCACAGTGATTCCTGAAAAGATGATGAAGGTATCCCCACCTTATCACTTTCTGAAGATGAACGAGAGGCTCTTGTCACCAAGGGTGAGAATGAATATCATTATAAATACTCCGAAACCTCTGACGCAAATGCCAAGACGTTAGCCGAACTGGGGGTGGTCACGACTCCCCCTGCACCAACGAAAAAATCCCAACAAAAATCGACCAATAAGAATAAAGAGAAAGAGTCTCAACCTCAGAAGGTTCAAAACCCGAAGCAGTCTCGATTCAATCGTCCGATTGGGAGAGATAAACCGGAAAGTTCAAATACTCCTTACCGCTTTGATGTTATGGCTCAGCTAGCTAACATCCTAGTGAGAATAACTTTATATGAGTTATTGCGCCTCTCCAAGGATACTAGAGAAGCCCTGTGAGAAGCTTTAGCTGATTCTGACGCATTCCTTACTCAAGTCAAGCCAGTCTTTGAAGAAACAGAATCATCATTTCAGCTTTGCAATTTATCGGCTAAACAATTCCCTCATATTACGTTCACTAAGGATGACATGCAAGTGAAGAATTCAAAACATAATAGGCCTCTATACTTCACCAGATACGTTGGCTCCAGCGTTATTAACCGGGTCCAAGTCGATCCGGGTTCCGCTGTTAGCATCATGCCACTCCGGTTGATGTACAATCTCAGAATCCCAACGAGCAAGCTGGCTTCCACAGGTACTATTATATACGGATTCAATACCAGTGGATCCAGACCTTTGGATAAGATCCGGATAAAATACCAACTTGGGGATTTAAAGTCCGAAGTTACTTGCTACGTGATCGATGCAGAAACTTCCTATAATTTACTATTGGGTCGACCATGGATCCATGTTAATCTTATAGTTTCCTCTACTCTATATCAGTGTCTAAAATATATAGACGCCAATAATAAAGTTAAGACGGTGGTCGTGGATAAGTAACCGTTTAAGGGATTGAAAAACTACTTTACCGATTCCCTCCTTTACGGTGCTGAATTCGATACTGAATCATCGGCTCAAGGCACGAATAGCGGGGCAGAAGCTGACACCCAAGCAGGGCTTGATTACAATGGTGGTTTTGTACTGAATGACATTGTACCCTTTGTAATCGGTCTTGACGATGGTGAATCGTCAGACGATAGTTGTAATTGGCAACTTGCCGAAGAAATAATAAATGGCGATTTAGAGTGCTCACCGTGTTTGGCTAATATAATGCAGGGATTGTATGATAATCCCGACATACACATGCCGCTTCAGTCGTCTTGTTTCATGAAGAAGCGCTTCCAAGACTCGTTTGGAAGAACCTTTGTCATTCCTGCTAAAGTAGGGGGTGAAAAAGAGTTAGTTTTCGGCAAAGGGGAAGTATCTCCGCTATCGTATCCCTTTCTAGACGAAGATAAAGATGATGAGAGATCTGACATTCATTTATCCAGATATAGTCAACAGGCGTGTGATTTCATGAAAAAATGGGGATATAATTTCGCGCTCGAAGAAGGTCTTTGTTTTGGTCGAGGCCCATGAGTTCCACCTCGTATGGCCTATGTACCAAAAGAAAAACCCGATAACTATTATGGCTATATAAGGGGTCTAGGCTATGCCTCTGAGGACGAATGTTGCTAGCAAGTCGTCGATCACTTAGCAAATCAAGATGGGTATTCTTCCGACTCTTCTAATTGAGACTCAGATGTCAGCCTTGGAGAAGTATTCAAAGGCCTGATGTCGAATATAACCACGGTCGATCCTTCTACGATACAAGAAGACAAACAGTTGCTAACATGGGAGGACCCATGGATTCATCATCTGAATATTCAGTATAGAGACTGATTCGAGCAAAGAGAGCCTCCTACCGAAGATAAAGTGGTCCAGGTAAATATGGGCGATGAAGCGAATCCAAAGCTAATATTCGTAAGTGATAGTCTTTCACCGGATGAAAAAAGGAGTTAATTTCCCTCATTAGAGAATTCATAGATGTTTTTGCCTGGAATTATGAAGATATGCCAGGGCTTGATCCGAACGTGGCAGCCCACCGTCTTAACATCAAATCGGATGCAAAACCTGTTAAACAACAGCAAAGACGATTTCACCCGCAAATCATGGAAGCAATTGAAGAAGAAGTCAAAAAGTTAATTGATTCCGGTTTGATCCGGGAAGAACAACATCCGGATTGGCTCGTGAATATTGTTCCGATCCTCAAGAAAAATGGGAAAATAAGAATATGCATTGACTTCAGAGACTTGAATAATGCATGTCCAAAAGATGATTCCCCTCTCCCCATGACAGATGTTATTATCGATAACACGTGTGGGTTTGAGAGAATGTCCTTTATGGATGGGTTTTCGGGTTACAATCAAATCAAGATGTACCCGGAGGATGAAAAACATACTGCATTCAGGACACCTCTAGGTGTTTTCTGTTATACAGCCATGCCTTTTGGATTGAAGAATGCGGGCGCCACTTATCGACGGGCAATGTCTAAGATCTTCCAAGAACATCTCTGAAAAAATGGTTGAATGCTATGTCGATGACTTGGTTGTGAAAAGTCGTAACAAAGACAATCATATCAAAGATCTAAGGACAATGTTCGACCTCATGCGAACTCACCAATTAAAAATGAATCCCACCAAGTCTTTCCTTGGAATGTCCAACGGTAAATTTCTGGGATTTGTCGTCACTACGACGGGTATCCGCATTGACCTCGACAAAGTAAAAGCAATACATGAGTTGCAACCCCCGAGAAATCTCAAAGAACTCCGAGGATTACAGGGGCGGCTGGCCTATATACGTCGGTTCATCTTAAATCTATCTGGGAAATGTCAGCCATTTTCCAAACTCACCAAGAAGGGTGTAGCCTTCGCCTGGGATGACGCTTGTCAAAAGGCATTCGAGGATATCAAAGCATATTTGGCGAATCCTTCCGTTCTTGTGGCACCGAAGTCAGGTAAGCCGTTCTTAATTTATATTAAAGCAATGAACCACTCATTAAGTGCTTTACTTGCACAAGACGATGACAACGGTCATGAACAAGCCATTTATTACTTGAGTCGAACTTTGGTTGGTGCCGAGTCTCGATATCCAATGGTGGAGAAAGAATGCCTCGCTTTAGTGTTCGCTATCCAAAATATGCGGCATTACTTAGTAGGACAAACGATTTACGTCATTTCCAATGTAAATTCGGTCCGAGTATTCATGACACAACCAGCCTCTATGAACTGGAGACTAACAAAGTGGGCCCTACTCCTGTCTTAATACGATCTGTACTTCAAACAATAGAAGTCTGTCAAAGGACAAGCGATTTGCGATCTTCTAGCGGCTAACCCCATAGTGGATACAGCTGAGTTGTATGATGATTTGCCCGATGAAGCTCACGAAGTCAATACTACATGCCATCAACAGGTATAGCAGCTATATTTTGATGGAGCTTCCCGAGCCACCAATACATCAAGCTCTCCCAGTAATTCTAGAATCTCCGCAGGAGTCAGAGTCGTCCTAGTTTCTCCACAAAAACATGTGAAACCCCTAGCCTACTCATTGATAGGAAAGTGTTCCAATAATGTGGCCGAATATAACGCACTGCTTATCGGACTTAGTTTCGCCAAAGAGCTGAGGGTCGAATATCTCGAGGCTTTTGGCGATTCTCAACTAATAGTCAACCAAATTCGGGGAGAGTACGAAGTCAGAAATCAAGACTTAGTACCCTATCACAAGGCGGCCATTGAAATGGCAAGCTCGTTCGAACAATTCTTCATTGAGTACATTCCATGCCTCCAGAATGCAGACGCAGACGCGCTGGTAGCATTATCGGTGTCTTTGACACAACCTCCTGACTCTGAACAATCCATTACCGTCAGAACCCACCAATTGTTTGTGTCGGATTGCACCATTAACGTTAAGGAAGCATATACAGCTAAGATCGACTCGAGCCCCGAGACTGGAGATTTCCTATAATTGACTACATGGCTCATGGTATTTTGCCACTGGACGTAAAAGAAAGGGATTCGGTTCGAAGAAGAGCACCGAGATTCTATTACAATTCAACAACCCATACGCTATATCGTCGTGCATACGATGGGTTATTACTCCGATGCCTCTCAACCAGAGAGGCAGAAGAGGCTCTCAAAGAAGCTCAAGACGGAATCTGCGATGCACATCAACCCGGTCCTAAGCTCTGTGATCATCTCAAAAGAACGGGATATTATTGGCCAACCATGGTCAAAGACGCGGTTGACTACGCTCGACAGTGCCATGCATGTCAAACACACGCAAATTACATGCACCAACCTCCGAAATACCTCCACTCCTCGACTACTTCATGGCCATTTGAGACTTGGGGAATGGATATCATTGGTCCTATCTTCCCGCCATCAGTTAAAGGTGACCGCTTTATTTTGACAATCACCGATTATTTTTCAAAATGGGCCGAAGCAGTCCCACTCAAAGAAGTAAAGAAGAGCGATGTCATCAAATTTATTAAACATCACATCATCTATTGATATTGCATTCCAAGACGAATTATACACGACAACGGTCCTCAGTTCATGAGCAACGCTTTCATTAAATTCTGTGGAAAATTCAGGATTGAAGACGTCTCTTCTACAACATATAATCCTACGGCAAACAGATTAGCTGAGGCATTTAATAAAACAATCATAAAGATTTTGTCAAAACTCGTGAAAACTAACAAGCAAGACTGGGATGACAAACTCGGTGAAGCGCTTTGGTCTTATCGTACCACGGTCCACACGCCCACCGGGGCCACTCCATATTCATTAGTGTATGGATGCGAGGCTGTTCTTCCTTTGGAAATTCAGATTTCATCCCTTCGTATCGCTCTCGCCACAGGGATGATGACGGAAGAACAACACCAGAAACATCTCGAAGAACTTGAGATGTTAGACGAAAAGCATCTACACGCTCAACAACAAATTGAGTTTTATCAAGCCAGAATATCTCGTTCTTTCGATAAGAAAGTCAAGCAATAAATCTTCAAGGAAGGAGACCTGGTTCTCACCGTCCGGCGTCCTACGATACTCAATTCCAAGAAAAAAGATAAATTCCAACCCAAATGGGAAGGACCATTTGTGATAGAGACAGTCTACTCAAACGGTGCATATCGCCTAATCACTAAGGACGGTGATAAGATCATGATGCTAATAAATGGTAAGTTCTTGAAGAAGTACTATTCTTAGTACGCTCAGAACAGATTATTAAACGGGAAGTTCCTGGAGAATACCATATACGATATTCTTAAGGATAACCCGAAATCAACCGGTTGTTCTAAATAAGGACCCGTCATCTAAACTGTTCATGCCTGGTCATAAAGAACTCCCACTGAAATCTTCTAAGTACTCTCTTGTTGGGATGATATTTGATCACTATTTAGGATCAATCTTCCCTCACAAAAGAGTTCTCACCATTCCTCACTATCAAATCAGTTCACGGTGAGCCTAGCAAAGTTCTTTGGGCCAAGTCTAGTCAAACTTCAACTATGACTTGTACTCCCACTCCCACTTTCAAGTCGTTTTCCCTGTCGATAAACGAAGGACTTCACCCCTTTCGAACGACCAAACCTATAAAAGTTAGGGTCGTCTCAATATCTCTTTTTTGGTCAAAACTGTCAAATGACTGTGGTCAAGGTCGAGTTTCTTTTCAATAAACAAAAATATTTCACTCCTTTTCCTTCAGTCAAACCTATAAAAGTTAAGGCTGAAGTCCGAATTTCATCTTGATAAATAAGAAGACTTATTTTCGGATCAGATAACCAATCCTATAAAAGTTAGGATTAACTAAATCCTCTCGATTCTCAGGGTGGAGATCCCATTCTTAGTTTCATCTCAATGATTCTCTAAGTGGAGATCCCACGTTAAGTTTCTTCTGCAGCCAAGGATAGAATATAAAATTCTTCCTCTTTGGTATCGGGTTCACTTCTTCTTTAAAAGAAGGACTGAAGATAGAATATAAAATTCATCATCTTCAGTATTAGGTTCGTCTTTGTCCTGTAAAAAGACACTACATTCTAATAACTCCATAATCCATACCTTACATGTATGGGGAATTTTATCTCGAATCCTAAGAAGAGATAAGTCGGCGCCTAATACGCGCTGCCGGTTAGTCTTTTACCGTAACAAAGGCGAAGTCTGCGTATTCAAATTCGTAGCATTGAGTCTAAAGGAGTTCATTCCTTTAGCACAACGTTACTTGTGAAATGGATCTAGATAATTCATAGGCTAGCCCGATTCAAACGGTGATCGGTAAAAGCATGTCAAATCCGTTGATGGCTGAGGATTTGCCAAAAATCCTATAAGTATTATGGTTAACTATTCTAAACAGAATGAGAAATCATAATAAGAATTAAAGTAGACTGAACAAAATACGCGTATCATTAACAAAAAAAAGTGTTCAGATACAACAGCTGCAGTCACTTTACATTAAACTTATGACTAACAATTTGTTGTTCTAATTTGACTAACTCTTCAGCATAAGTACGTTCAAGCTCATGCTGCAGCTCTGTCTTGAAAGAGTCCTCAGAAGCAGATAGGAATGGCCAGCTTCTTCCTCCATTTTGGCAAGCCTTTCCCTTGAGAGCATTACTTTGCTAGACATCACAGCTTTGCTATGCTCCTCCCCGGCCTCGGTCACCTCCAAATAAGCTCTTTGTTGTTTTGCCTCCGCCAGTTTCTGTTCAAGCTCCGCTATTTAGACGTCAACAGAGGCTAACGACGAGTCGATTTCGCGTAAATGAGCCAATCTTTCGGAAAGAACTTCCTCCGCTTGGTCGACACGCTTCCTCTGCGCCTGAATCCCAAGCCCAACGGATGCTCAAGATTCACGTCATGTCTGCAGACGAGCCTCCATTCGTGCAGCAGCATAGCCAGAAGCACCAACAGATTGGAGCTCTTGTAGTTTCACAAATTTGCGCTCTAATTGATTCACATCGTCGGTCAAAGCTTCAGCTATGTTGAGGGAGCCAGTGTCCTTTATTAAGGCTATTTTGCGCTCAAGGACCGGCCGGAAGTAGTTGAAAGGGATCCTCTTCTCCAGGAGTTTGTCGATTAACGACTCTACAAAATTAAAGAAGTTGCTAACCTCCAAGCAAAGGAGGAGCTTATCGGGGTCGTCGTCAGATAATAAAGCATCAACGGCTTCGCGAAGTTGAGACGACAATCCAGCAACAACAAAAGAAAAAGGAAGCCTAAGATCATGAATATCCCATAATTATAAGTCAGAAGAAATAATAAAAGATATCACGTGAGATTTACCAGTCCCCGAAGAGCTTTCTCTAACCGAACAACTACACCCGTTTCTGGTCGCTCAACTTCATGTGTCGCAGGAAGCGCTACGGGTGTAGTAGCCGTTGAAGCACCAACTTCTTCAGTTGGTCTCACGGCCTGTTCAGTCGAACTCCCACTAATAGTTATAGCAGGTACAGTAATTGGCATTCCCAAGAAAACCGGGAGTTGTTGCTGGAAGCCTGATGACCGAGTGTCAATAACAACCCCTGCTAAAAGCAAGAAATCAAGACCCTCGGATTCACCAGACTTTCCGTTAGGAATAGTTGTATCAGTCTTAATGACTGGTCCTACGATTTGAACCCTCCGATGATTAAATGAAAGATCACGAATAAATAAGTGAAACATGGGAATAAGAATCGTACTTGCAGGCAAATCAGCTGTGATTATTGGATCAGTGGCCTCGTATTGGGCTTGTTCACGCAACATATCATCGAGCAGCATATCCTCCAAGGTCGATACCGGATCAAGTAAGGCTGCACCTTCCTCTTCAAAAGATGTGCCACGGGAAACCCCCTCGTCGCCTTGACCCTCTGTTGTCGCATCTACAAGAAAGTTCAAGAGTCAAAATACAAATTGTTTCGACTCACCAGACTTATAACAAAAATCAAATAAGATTCACCTTCAACTGCGACGCTAGATTCTTGCACCCTATTGCTTAGATCTACCTCTTGCAGCTTTTCTAACAGAGTAAGAAGTATAGAAACAGTTAGCGGGGATACAAATTCTCCATCATTCAGTTCCCGCCACCTGAAAGATGCGCTACTGGTTTTAAGTATACCTGGACTCTCAGCCTGTTCGGTTAACCCAGGTTTGACGTCGTGACCCGCGCCAGTCTCATCAGGGATTCTTGTCTCAACATCTACGTGCTTCTCGAGCCTGATTCCGAAAGTTGGTTTCGAGAAGTCAAGATCAGGGGAGGAGGCGTCAAAGATAAAGTCGCTTGCAAAATCTTTTTCTGCGAAGTGCGAAATTGTTTAAGTTCAAAAGCTCAACATATACCGGAAGAAATTATACAAAGAAGTACTCACCCCTTTTCAGCCGTCAGTCCTTGATTCGTCGGTCCTGTTTCAGAGTTGCCCCGTCGCTTAGAATCTAGCTTCTTACGCTTAGCCGGACGTTTCTCCTCCGGATCAACAGGCCTCTCCTCGGAAAACTTAGAACGTAATTCGTGCCTTGGAGTGACCTGAGTTGCGGGTCGGGACCACGTCCGATGAATAAGGCTGGGCTCTTCTCTCTCCTCTTCAGAAGCTGCACCTGGGATTTCAACCGACATCTTATTAGGATAAGTGAATAAGACTTGCATCTTTAGCTTCTTTAGAGGAGACGAAGATTTGGACAGCCAAAAGCAGCAAGTTCTTTTAGCAATTGCTAATTCAAATAATTCTAAGGAGAGGGGATCTGACACACCTGTTTCCAACTCCTCTTCCTCGCCATCGCCTCCAATCTCCGCACTACCCCTAGCATAAGGTTCTGTAGTTTCTGTATCAGGGGGAAAAGTAGACTCCCTCGGCGATATATGACTAGAAGGACCCGCTGGTTCCCTCCTTTTCCTCTTTTCGAGCTCGGATTCATAGACCCTTCGAGTAGCAACCCGAGAAGTTTCTTCGTCGGTTGACTCGGTGATCGATTGAACTGGTATGTGTTCATTAGCCGCTAAGAGCCACAAGTACTATAGAAAAGTCAGCTCCAACTTACGCTCGACACTGGGAAGGTTGAACTTGATACCGGTACAACCAGTGATGTTCCAAAGCCATGCTCGAGCCCCATCTACTAAACTTCCACGAGTCCGGAGCTGTCGGTTCGGGTTCCCGATATAAATCTGATCATAGGCGAACTGATGGACGAACAGACATGGCAAGTAGGGTTTTATGTAGCAATGGTTTTATACGCGGAAGATCACATAGCCCGGCCGGATATTAACTAGCCAATCGAAGCAGCCAGAATCGAGGGAAGTCCGACCCGTGCTCGGATTCTCTACATCTATTAATGAGTCACCATATTGGTCTAAAAATCGTGGGAAGCAAGTAGGGAAGACCCAGCACTTGTGATTCTGAAATTGCTTCCTGACCTTTGCAAAACCTCGTCCCTTCCATTTGCAATACTCTATTATTTGAAGAAAAGGAAGAGAGGGATCCACAGAGGTTAGGGCCGACATCATATCCGATCGATGAAGCACCAACCAAGCCATTAAATAAGTGTAGGGGAGTTCCACCTTTGTGAGAGGAATCTGAGCTAGCGGTGAATTCCCCCTCTGAGTGAATGCGTTCACGATCTGGCGAAGCCCTCTGTGAATACCAGCGGTCATTGCCGGAAGAAGACATAGGTTTTTCCGGTGAGCAAGTAGAACCACGGCAAATAAAACTTCTAGGGGAAGTGCGTCGGAAGATTAGTATGGCACTATACATTTTTTTAGCCAGATAGCTAGGTACCCGGCAAGTAATATCATAGACCGGATTGGTTTCACACCTTGTCACAAGAATGTCTAGAACTTGGTTCCAGCAGCAAAGCCATCCTCAATACCAGCTGTGGTGTAAGACTAAGCATTCGATTTCTTGATCAGCTCATTCACTTCGGAGGTGGTCAGCGGCGATAACTCACAAATTGTTTCATCCAGAACGCTATTCATGTTCTTGAATAGATAATCTATAAACTTCTTCAGACTAATTTGCTGCCACGGCTTCTTTGATAATGGATCAGCACCCGCTAGAGCTATGTGGTAGTGGCAGGTGGGATCCCAGAAAGTATTGTAGCGATTGGGTGTCCGCGACTTCAATTGCTGCAGCTCTCGGTTAGAAGGAAAATATTCTTAATAAATCATCTTTCCCATTGGAAGACCGGAGACCTTATGCATTTTATGCAACGCCAATCCCAACTCTCCATGCTTGGTCAGAAACGTGTTGGTGTCAGGATTGTAGAGTTCCAACAGCTTCAAAAAATGAGGGACACTAATGGTCAGTCCATAAGTGGTGGCACAGACAACTGCATATAAACCACTAGCCTTCAAGTCTTCACCAAACCGGTCTACGATATAGTTGCTCAAACGGGTCCACCATAGTCTATCCGATGAATGTACCCAGCCATAACATCGATGGCCGGTCGCTGCCATCTCTCGACCCACAGGTGCGAGCCGATTCTTTACAGTGTTAGCGACAGTGAAGATCTCATATTTAGGTGGGTCATTCAATCCTGCGATCCCCGGATACAACCATGTTATCCGGTTCCGATTACTTGAGCTAGGAATTGTGCCGTGGGTAATATAGCCATAATGAATGCACTCGTGTTCTTCTGTTAGCCTCCCTGACATTTCCTGTGGAACGGCCTGACACCAAAGCTCTGTAAGCGAACGGTGACGAGGAATCGGAGGAAGATATAAATGGCCACCGTCATCATGGTGTAGCCATTGCTCCATTCCAAGAAATACAGCAGTAGCATCTTCTATGGAGTCACTAAATAAATAGTCCGGCTTCCTTAACGGATGTGTAGAACTTGGGTCCTTCACTAATGGCGCGTCCGTTATGAGTTGCCTTAAACTATGGCGCCCTCCTTTCCGTATCAACCACGGAAGCTCTTCCGGTACATCCGGAGCAAACTAAGGAGTTACCGAAACGGGGACTGGTTCGTCAGTAGAGGCATAAGCCTCACTACAGCGGCCTTCCACTGAATGGGTACCAAACTCCCTCGAGAGAAATTCAACTGAGGTAAATCAATAGGTGATTATTAAATACAGTTATAAATGCCTATATTAAAACACTATTGGCATCGAATTTGCCTCACAAATTGTGAGATAGAATTATGTCCTCATAAATGGTGAGACGATCTCTATTATGTCACACACGCAAATGACAAAGCATATTAACATACGGACAACACGATGGTATGCCCGAGTCTGCGTGATATGACACAACATGATATCGCCCCATATTGCCTTAAAAATGCATCTTGACTAAGCAAAACACGTCTTGTGAAGCGTCCACCCCACGAAGGAGGGTGGCGGCTCTTCTCAATTGGCTCACAAAGGAGAGCAAAACGAGGACATTATACCAAGTACGTGTTCACGATGGATTAACTAGGCGAGACGATTAAGAACCACACTATACACACGAAGCACGGGATATATTATCGCACGAATAATGCGACAAAATACCTATCCTTCGGGGTATAATATAGCAGGAAATCGTCCCAAGTTAATTCAGGCGTATCTCGACTAAGCAAAACACGACTTGTGAAGCGTCCACCCCCACGAAGGAGGGTGGCGGCTCTTCCCAATTGCCTCACCAAGGAGAACAAAGCGGGGATGCAATATGCAATGTGATATCTCAATATTTAGCTCGTGAATAAAAGAAGCAATGATGATATACCTGTGTAGCTGAACGGTGCCAGCTCAGTTGACTGAGTCGCCGAACGGCCTCGAACAACACGAGATCTCTTGGGTGACATGTTTGCAAAGGAATTAACAAGTCAATTACAACAAAAAAAAAATGAGAAGTATCAGATTAATGCAAGGAAAATTTATGCTCTGATCAAACTTAAGTAGTGGGCTCGATATAGATTCAGTTTCAACCCACAACAGCTCGTGTAACAAATTAAGCCAGAATTCTTGGAATTTGGCCGAAGCCATCCACGTCGCCCACAATAAAACACGACGTGCTTACAAATCAGGCTATCGTGTACACTAAAAGCCTGATATGGCAGTTATTATGCAGGGTTCCAGAATCAAATTACGTAATCGTTTGTGATGAAAATCAAGGCTCAGGAATTTTAGTCACAGCCAAATACAAAAACGTGGGTTCAGTTCATATGAGATCAGTTCTCATGCACAATTACACATGCAAAATGAGAAGGTAACAGGCAAGCCAGTTCATCTCTCAGACACGAGAACACGGCGTTTGTACAGGTTCAAGTTAAATACCCCACATACACCTAACCAAGTCGAACATGAGGATTTAAGGGGATTACAACCAGGATTTATCCTTTACCCAAATTCAAGCATGCCAGGGGTTTTACCCATGCCCAAATTCAGAAGTTGAGAGCCTTGACATTTCCCACAAATTGAGAACTCAATTCCCGCTCAATCCAATGAGTCCTAACCAAGTTCAAACAATCCAAAGACTTTGACTCGATTGAAATGCAAAATTATACATAACCAAATAGTTCAAGATTACAACATCGACGGCAGTCCAAAATTAAGGAGTTTGATTTAACCTACATACGACCGAGATTTTGAGGCTTCAACCAAACTAAAACTTCGGCTATACCCTTAAGATCAAGATTCAAGAATCAAAATTTAAGAATGTCCAAGCTCGGTCCCTGTCAAACAGATGTTTCAAAACGGCAGGTCAGACCCCATATATAACTAAGCTCAATTTTGGGTCTTTATCTCAAAACCGACCAAGAAATCAAGAATTGGGGTTTTAGTCTAAAACCCTAGATCTATAGTGAGAGTTTTGGTCATAAATCAAGTATCTAAAGATGAAATTTAATCAAAATTGAAGTAAGGGCGAACGGTCTTACCTAGAATTCATTAAGAACAGAGCTCGAACCTAATTGATGAAGAAGTGAAACCCTAGATCTCAAAGTGGACTCGCTGTTCGAAATCAAAGGTTGAAGAACACCTTTAAAGAGGAAAAAGATCTTGAGAGACAGAGCTTAGGGGTTCTCAGAAATAGGGATTCTTCAAAAGGAAACTAAAGAAAATGAAGAAGACGAAGACGAAGAAAAAATGGCGGACTGTTGGTTTTAAACACGAATTGGGGCTGAATCGGACCAAAACCAGTTTGAACCGCCCAAAATTGAACCAAACCCAAGTCGGCTCAAACCCCATTTGCTGGCTCGCACGCATGCGAGCCACCATTTGCTGGCTCGCACGCATGCGAGCCACTATTGGCTGGCACGGACGTGTAGCGAGCTATTTGGCCAATTTACGGGTGTTTTGATCCATCTTTGAACATTTTTTGACATATACGACACCCGTATTCTTACTCCAATGGGTATATGAGTTTAAACTATTTCCTACCCTTGACGGGAAGTTTCTGGAGAATATCGTGTTGAATGTTCTTAAGAATAACCCGACAACCTCCAATGAGTATATGAGGCTAAACTAATTCCCAAAACTCCTAAGAGTATACGAGTATAAACTGGTCCTCCCTGCTCCTGGTCAATGCCTGTCAATACGTCATCAAAAATTGAATTCCTGACAAAATATCAAAAAGATGAACAAAACACCATTCGGAGGTTTGTGTAAGCGCGAGCCACCAAATGGTGGCTCGCACTCATGCGAGCCACCAAATGGTGACTCGCACAGTCCCGAGCCACCACGACTCTTTTTGACTCCTAAACCTCCCAAAACGTGGATTTTGATGATTTTTAAGGATTCTTTCATCCCAGGACCTTCCCAACTATTTTAAGGTTTTCCCTAAACGCATTTAAGCGGTTATTAACTGCAGATGACTTTTAAACATGAATTCTTATTCAAAAGGACGTCTCCAAAGGCCTATAAATAGAAGCCTAGGGTCTTTTTTTAAAGAGGATCTGAAGTTGGGAAGGCGAGGTGCTGTCAAATCGTCTAGCTAACCATGAATTTCAGAGGAGAATCATCAGATCTTGGCGAATACTTTCATAAAGAAAGTCCTTCGAAAGGTTTGTAATTCTTTCCCCTTCTTTCCTCAGGATTAAACTTGGTTTTAATCTCGAGAAGAGCCACAATCTCGCTTGGTCGTGATTGTCGCTTCCACAATTGTTTCCTTCGTGAAACAAGAGCGTAGTTATACTATCAATCATGTTTGATCTGCGGTGGTCCACGGACTAACGCATCCCCGGTACAGGCAAAGATCCCACGCAAAGCAGCGGGAGATAAACTACTGCTGTATTTTGTTTGATAAAGTTATAATCTTTATTTTTCATTGTAAGAAGATCTTATAAAAAGATTAACTTTTCTTTCAGTTTGAACTTGTAATCGATAAACGGTGTAACAGGTTTGAAAGCAATGGAAAAAAGGCAACTTTTGACCTAAACATGGGCGAGACAGTTGGGAGTGTCTCGGATGAAGGAACTTTGGGTGAAACAGTTGGGGTGTCTCGGATGAAGGAACTTTGGGTGAGATAGCATAAACTGTCTCAGACAAGGGTCCTTTGGGCGAGACAGTATACACTGTCTCGGCCAAAGTAGACAATTTTTGTTGTCTTCGGACTTTGATTTTGTGTGAGTTCGGACTTTGGAATCCAATCTTTGTGGGATTTTGGTGATTTTTTTCTGGCCATCTCTTTCTTCTTTGATTCTTGCACCCTTCACGCAAGAACACGAGCGTGTGCGACACAAGCGCGGTGCTTTTGGATGAGCTCCTTCTTCATCGACCAAGTCCTCTTGATGAGAACCCATTCTTTGATGGATTGTTTGGAGGAATTGTCAGTGATTTGTAGTTAAGGCGGCTGGATTACTTGACACTTCCTTGTGTCCAAGTCTGTGTAGTAGGAAACTCCATCAACCTGTTCTAAGGCCTTGGCAAACTAACGAGCTTAGCATTGGTGTTGTCTCTGACGAGCCTTCTTCGTCAGAGTTGGCGAACTTTGGTTGAACAACTCCTTAACTGAGGAGGAGTCATTGTGAGAAGAGCTTCCGGCTCTATTGGTTACTAGGAGAACATTGCAAGGTGAAGCCTCGACAACCATTGGGCGAGAGTTGTCACCCTGAGCCTTCATTGATGTTGAAAACTTATTCGAAGATGAGATCTTCCTGCACTTGTAGGGAGAGGAAGACCTTGATGATGACAAGGAAAGATATACTTGACACAGACATAGAAACAAGAAGGCCGATCATATATCATTCTGATGCCAATGAGCTCTGACAATAACATGTAGATAACAAGCTTGAATCCACAAGCCCTAATTTTTCTAAGTTTAGGGAAGTAAACAATAGAGAAATTTCTCTTGATTCATTAATTGAAAAGTTAATTCTCGATTTACAAAAGAAACTAATATTTATAGTCAATTAACCCTATCCTAACCCTAATAAAAAAGAAAGTCTGAATTTAAAAGGAAATAACAAAAAATATGAAACTTTCCTAATCTGTCTCTAAGACGACACGAGGCGTGTCGAGTAGTAACACCTTTCGTGTCGACTGGCATGTGTCGACTAACACCGCCCTTTGTATCGATTGGCATGTGTTGACTAACACCGCTCTTCGTATCGACTGGAATGTGTCATCTCATCCTGTCATCTCGACTGTCGATTATGGTGTGTCGTCTCATCTAGTCGGCTCGACTCAAGTTGAGATGTTGAATCGTCATCCACTGATGTTGACTGGGCTGCTTTTCTTCTCGTCTCATCCAACATTTGATCGACTGCTTTTTATTTTTCGTCTCATCCAATACTTGATCTCCTGTATCAGTCCCTCCTTCTTTGGAAGAACTCGTCTTGAGTTTGCATTACTCGAATACAACTTGATTGAAAGATGATAATAAAAAATATCTGCTATGTTAAATATAACCAACATAGCCATTCCTTCTGGAAAATCCACTACATATACATTATCATTGATCTTCTTGAGAATCTTGAATGGGCCATATTTGTTTTGGCTTAAGCTTGCTATATATTCCAAACGGCATCTGTTCCTTCCATAAGTAAATTATCACAATGTCTCCTTCATTGAACACCTTGACTCGTCTCTTCTTGTCTGCTTGCACATGAACTTTGCATTAGCCTTCTCAAGCTTTGTGTGCACTTCCTCCTTAACGTTTAAAGCATTCTCGGCTATTTAACTTGCTGCCTCACTGAACTTGCTACTTGTCGGCAACTTCAACAAATCTTAGAGATGTCGAGGTGTCTTCCTGTAAACAATAGAAAAATGAGACATACCTGTGGATCTATGAACAGTCATGTTGTAGACGAATTCAGCATGAGGTATAACTTGATCCCACATCTTTGGTTTCTCCCCACATATGCATTGAATCAACTTTCCCAAAGTCCGATTGACCACTTCTATTTGTCCATCCGTTTGAGGGTGTGTTGTGCTAGAATACTTCAATGAAGTGTCAAATCGTCACCATAAAGTAGTCCAAAAAGTCGCTAAGAACCTAGTATCCCTATCTGAGATAATCGAACTAGGAACACCATAAAGTCGAACCACTTCTTGAAAGAATAGTCGTGCAACATGTGGTGCATCTAAAGTCTTATGGCATGGAATGAAGTGAGCCATCTTAGAAAATCGATCCACTACTACAAAGACTGAATCCACGCCTCTTTGTGTTCGGGGAAGTTCCAACACAAAATCCATACTCAAATCTTCCCATATATCCTTGGGCACAGGTAGAGGAGTATACAAACCAGTATTCTGCTCTTGCCTCTTTACAACTTGGCACACTTAACAGCTCCTTACAAGTGTCATCACATCCTTCCTCAAACTCGGCCAATAGTATCTCTCCTCAAGACTCAAAATAGTCTTATCTCGCCTAAAGTGTCCACCAAGCATGCCACCATGTAAGTCTTGAACTATCTTTTCCCTGAATGACATCCTTGGAATACAAAGCTGATTTCCTTTAAATAGAAAGTCGTCCATAATAATAAAGTCTCTTGTAGGTTGTCTTGTCAAATACTTTACCCAAACCTCCTAAAAGTTTTCATCATCCACATAAAACTCTTTCAAACTATCAAAAGGAACAACTTCACCTCACAATATGCTTAATAAAGATACCCGCCGACTCAAAGTATCGGGCATCTTATTGTCGACTCCTGACTTATGTCGCAAAGTAAAATTAAACTGTTTAAAGTATGAAGCACAACATCCATGTATTTTGTTGACATGCTTATGATTCTTAAAGTGTTGAAGAGAGTGATGATCGGAGTAAATCACAAAGTCGTTAGCAATGAGGTAACTCTCCCAAGTCTTCAAAGAATGAAAAATAGCATACAACTCCTGTTCGTAAGTACTCCACTTCTGTCGAGCTTCATTCAACTTCTCACTCAAGAATGCAATGGGGCGCTTCTCTTGAGAGAGAACTGCTCCAATACCGACACCACATGCGTCACTTTCAAACTTAAATAGCTTGTCAAAATCTGGAAATGCTAAGATAGATACAATGGTAATCTTCTCCTTGATAAAGGCAAAAGCTGCATTTGCTTCATCGGTTCACTTGAACACACCCTTCTTCTTCAAACAATCCGTCATGGGAGCAACTATAGAACTGAAATTATAGAAACAAGGATAGCAGTGAATATCTCAGCAAAGTAAGATAAAACACTCTTCTTAAGATCAAGTCAAAGCTTAGATCTTAAGGAAACGCCGAAGGCTCTTGGAAGTGCTTGAAAACAATGAAGACTCTCTCTGTTGCTCAAAATTCACCAAAAGCTCAAGTCTCTGCCTAGAATCTGTTTTTTTGTCCCGTGCATATAGGTGTTAGGGAAGTATTTATAGCCCCTTGAAATAGTTACTGTAAATAGAATGTTAAAATAAAACCAACTTGACAACCTCCATTTCTGAGATAGTTTCCGTGTCTCGACATTATGGGTTGTCTCATAGTTTTCGAACACATTCTCTGTCTCGGAAGAAGGAGTTCAGCCAATCCGTTTTATAACTGACTTCCCACGTTTAAGTGTCATTATTTTCTACAGTTATGAGCATGCTTTTCATTTGTAACGGTCCTTCCACATTCACACACGATCCTTAGCAGTTATGAAGCCACGTGGACTACACAAAACCTAAGAAAACCGCCAACGAAAGTGTGAAATTTCCCCATAGTTTCCGAGATAGTTTTCGTGTCTCGGAAACTATGGGTTATCTCATAGTTTCCAAGACACATTGTTTCCAAGACACATTCCTTATCTCAAAAACTATGAGCAATCTTATAGTTTCCTAGAAACTTTCCGTGTCTTGGTTAAAAAAAATAGTTTGTACTACCTTCGATATTTCGGCTCTAACTCTCTTGTCCGATCTTGGAATGAGGTAATTCAAGATGTGTTGGAAAGCTAACAAAGAGACCTACAACTTCCTATGGGTGAGACACACATGGTGTTTTACCCCTTGTGGGCGAAACACATCTCCTGATTGAGTTATTTCTTCGTTGTTTTGCCGTTTTGCACATTCCTTTACTTCCCCCTTGGCATCGAACAATCCTCTTTGACTCGAATGATGATGTTCATCGCCTTTCCTTCATCTAGAGCTGCGTGTGAGAAATTATAGGTAATTTTTGATGCCTACATGTATATATATATGTATATATATATATATATCCTACTTTATTCTCTCTCCTTCACATGGTGGAGATTATGTCACTTCATTGTTCGTATAATATCTCTTGTCTGATTAATAACAAACTCTCATTTGCTACTGATATTTTTGTAAGATGACGCATTTTAGGTATAAATAGGTACGAACAAGTTGCGGTTCAAAGTAATGCAAAAATCAACACGAACATTGATTTCAACCATTGAATCGTCAATGGTCAAGAGCACCATTGATGGTCAAGCAAATCATCAATGGACTACATAAAAGAATAAGAGAAAATATAAACTAGAAATTGGACCATCTATGGTCTACAGTCGACCATTGATGATCGCAAGGACCATCGATGGACTACAGTCAATATTTAGAGAAATCCAAAAATCAGAATTTACACAATCAATAAACTACAGTCAACCATCAATGATCATCTACAGATGATCGATGATCATGAACAACCATCAATGATTCCTAGTGGGGGTTGAATAGGGTATTTGGTAATCTAATCTGATTACGATGCCAAATTAAAAATAATAACAAATATCCTAGCAATGAGATTTATGCAAGGATATGCAAGAATAAACAATATGACAATGGGTGAAATAATCAATGAGACAATAATAAGAGTGCTAATGCAAAACACAAAAATAAGAAAATGATCACGAAGTTCGACCACCCTCCACCAACGTCTCCACTCTTCACCCTCAAGGAGAAACTATCAACACAAAAAGCTACACAATCAGTCTTCTACACTCATCGATAAACTTTTACAACTCACATTATTATCAATATACAATAGACTCCTCTAAGTATTGACCTAGTCCATGTCACCTCCCTCAAGTGCTCAGAATTACAACCTCCCTAGGATTTACAACCGACACTACTCCTCTTGGAATTGACCGCATCTCTCACCAATAACTTCTCTAAGTTTCGTTGTGCATTATAATTTTTTCTCTCAATAATTAAGCACAACAAAATAGTTTGTTCTCTAATAAAAGATGAGAACTAAGTTAAGCCCACACTCAATGAATCACTCACCACAAACCCAAATATACTTAATGTGAAATACTAAAAGCTCAAAAGGTTGTGTGTGCAATCAATGAGTAAAATAAAAACTAAACTTAAATCAATCTAGCATAAATATATATATGAATAAAAAATATGAATAAGCTAGAAGATAAGTTTAGAAAAACTTCTCTGAAAACAAGAGAGATAGAGATATGTGAATTGAAGCTCAAGAACGAAAACGATCTCCTCCTCTTTTGAAACTCTCTTCACAGAAAATATCATACTTTATTTTTCTTTGAAAATCTTAAACAAAACTTACAAAACTTGTTTTTAAACACCCTTCTTAGTTACTAAACAAATAAGGGTTGAAAGATATTAATAGGCACTCAAAACAATAGCCCAAATCCGAAGACAATCCTCAAAACCAATAAAATCCCCAAAATCACGAAGTCTGGAAAACTAGCCATTACAGTAGTTTCGATCAATCGATGGACCATGGTCAGTCGACCAACAAGATGACTGTTGGTAGACTAAAACATTGCAAGCTCATTCAGTCGACCGACAATGTTGTATCAGTCGACTGAACCTATGTCATCGGTCGACCGATCATTGTGTATCGGTCGAGTGATGAACGAGTGTCTGCAAGGTCTAAAAAACTTGCTTTTGATTGGTCGACCGGTTGTACCTGATCGGTCGACCAATAACTGATATATTCCAGACACATGATTTTTCTAGAATATCTGACTTTGTAAATACAATTTAAAATAACAAATAAACTCTAAAATTAGTAAAATTTTGGAAAATATTTGTATACATGAAATTAAACATATTAAAGAAGAATTTTTTTGAAAACGTGTTTTTCGTTTGTGAAACTCGTCATTTTGCAAAATCGATCAAAATACGAATTCATTTAAAACACTTAATTTTGACAAAATGATCTCAAACAAGTTTGAAACTTCTTTTAAATAGAATAATATACTTTATGAAAGATATGCAATAGTTATATTAAGTTGTTAATCTATAACACATTATTTTGCAAATCGGTAAACCATACGAACTTGTTAAAACTTGATTTTGATGAATTTCTTTCAAACAAGTTTTGAAACACTTTAAAATAGATTTATAGACATGAGGAAAGATATAAAATCATATTGTTAAGTCTATAATCCAAAATGATGATAAATTAAAATAAACGATAAATCAAAACAAATGTGTGTGTATGAATTTTGAGCTCTAAGTATAAACACACAAAATATAAACCTAAAACACTATACCCAAGCAATTTGATCTTTAATTAAGCTCGCCTTGGTTGTGGATGAAACAATATTTGATCTTGACTTGAATTACGCAAAGCTTCATTCTGATTTCCTTCCAACCTCCTTTGAATATCATCGTGAAGACGCAAGTCCAACCAACCTTCGAGAGATGATCTTTATATAGAATACCTAACAAGCAAATATAAATACTCGACAAATATTATTAGGAATTGTTTGTTAATAATCAAAACTAGATTAGATAGTAGGCTCTTAAATATAAGACCTAACATAAGACGTATTTTGGTAGATTTTTAGATTTGATCTCAACAGTTAGATGATTGATTTGATTTTTTGGCAACACTGATTAGAGTATCTCTTTTCTATTCCATCAAGGCCTACATAAGAGGAGTTATAGATCATATTTGAAAGAGAGACAACAATAAGAGAGAGAGAGAGAGAGAGAGAGAGAGAGAGAGAAAGGCAATCGCATAATCGCATATAAAGGAGAGATCTTTTTCTAGGGTTTGAGTGAGTTGATCTAATCTCCTGAGCCTCATTAAACTTCTTCTCTGAACACTTTTCATCAGAGTTTGATTGAGAAAGGAGTGCCCTACGCCAACAGTGTTATACCTCTTCCATAGGAACATTGATTTGGAGAACAATTTGATAAAGGCTATAAGATTGTTCTTTTGTTCTTTATTTATTTTAGGTTGTTTATATTTTAAACTTGTGAGTTTGGTGGCGTACTCAAACAGAGGTAATTAAGGGTTATCATACTCAAGCCAGGTTAATTGAGGGTTTGTCTAGTAAGAGTTAGGTTTCTTCTGGTCATTATGAAAAGTTAGGTTAGACGACTGATTTCGAGTAGATTTCAGGGTGCGGCCTTTGAAGCTTACCAAATTAGATTGTGATTTGGATGAATTATGGTCATAGTGAAGAAAGCCCTTTGTGAGAAAGAAGAGTGGACATAAGATTTTGATCCGAACCACCATAAAAAACTCGTGTGTTCTTGTGTCCGCTTTTAGTTTTTCGTTTATTTTATTTTTGCTGCTTATTCTAAGTTAGTCAAAAAATTATAGCAATACTATCGCCCCCCCCCACCCTTCTAGGCTTGCATTGCAGTTCTAACATTAAAGACCTTGTCACTACGCCAAAATATTAAAATTATAGTGAGAGTTGATATTTATAATTTTATATTTTAACATGTCCTTGTAGGTTGAGAACCCTTTTATGAACTGAAATCTAGAGTCACATAAAGGCATAATTTTCTTTAATCTACTTTAGGAATTCATGCCCAATAATTCAAACTTCGATTTATCTAAATGGTCCTGTCACTGCATTAACTACAAAATTATAATGAAAAGCCTCATGTATATACCATATGTCTCAAATTGTGAATCGCTAATTATTAATCCCAACTAAGAAAATAAAGAAAAGCAGTAAAAGAAAGTAAAGACATCAACATATCGTATTTATAATATCTTCCAATGAAAACCGACACAAATCCCGTGTACTTTCAAATGCAAAGTATTGTGGGTCATATATTTGTAGTGAGTCAAAAACATAATTGGCATCTGTCAACGACTCGGGCTATCATTTAACTATCTCAATGCTACTCCGTATAAGATTTTGATACTTAGCATTATCATATGCAACAGACTACCCCATAGGTATCCTAATTAGTGTACACGGTTCGTTAGTCTCAACATGATCTCAGAACATAACATGAGTGCGGAACGGCCTACCATATAGGTATCCTAGAAGTACGATTCACAAGCTTCATCGCACCCTCGTGCAGATGGACTGCTAAAAAAAGCATTCAAACCCGACTCAATGGCCTGTACAAATGGAATATTGACGCACTACCCCTGTAGTACTGAACTAAGCTCATCAACGATATCCAGAAGGTGTGTATAATATGTACTAAACTCTTTTTCAAAGTAATCAGGTTTAAACCCATCATAATTCCTTTCAGCATACCCATGTGTGCGCTACTACACTATTCGTGAATTTACATATAAAGAAGTGCGGCTCAAAACCCGCAAACATATTTCAAACAGATGCAAAATAAAATTTAGGCAACAGCCTTAGTAGTCGACTACTATGCTTAATAGTCGACTACACTGAGTCCATCCAGACTCTGTAAACACATAGTTTCTGTTATACTCAACTAGGCATGAGTAGCCGACTACTAAGCTTAGTAGTCGACTACTCTGTTAAGATACGCATTCTTTCGTGCACAAACAGTGCTTATGTCAATTGTACATATCATAACTTTAAAACGAGATTTTATACTTGGCATATACAATAGGAATTATCTGAATCATCAAATTAAATTATTATATCTTCCAAATTAGGCTTTAACATCCTAATTAAACAATTTCTTTAATTATCTCATATGTAAACAAAGTGATTATCAGCACATGATAAAAACTACTCATGAACAGAGGTAAAATTTATTTAAAGATGTTTATGTTACTTATGTATCACAAACCTAGGTTTTAAGCATGATTAATTAACATGAAAACTCAAAGAAACTTTCACGTAATATATCGATTATTTCAAATCAGCATATTTGTAATTTTTTACAGAATATATCATTTATAAATTAAGCATATTTTTCGTTAAACAAACTCTTTTTAAGAATAGTTTTCTATTTTGAAAACTAGATCCACATAGCTATCATTTGACACTGGTATGGTTCAATTTGGAGTTTATATGTTATCTCAAATTTTTAGTTAAATTTTACACACATGCAGCAGTTTTTTACAAAACATGTCATTAGTAAATTGAGTATATTTTTCTCTATAAATTTTTTTTCTTAGAATGATTTTTTGTTTTGGAAAATAGGATCACATAGTTTTCATTTGACACTAGTTTTGTTCAGATTGGAGTTTATATAATATCTCAAATTTCCAGTTACATATTATATACGTGCAGCAGTTTTCTAAAATCTATGATGAAAACAAAAAAATAAACCTCTTTATAATTCAATTAGACAATAAATTAGACTTAACACACAAGTTAAACATAATTATCAAGTTTTAAAAAATAAAACTTTAATCACCCCTAATGATCATGATCACATTACTATCATAAACAATTAGGAAAAGCTAATGAAACAACATTGGGTTAGATTTATCATCAAAAATCTCATCTTCATCATATTAGGTTAAGGTTTAAGCAAGAAAACATTGATTAAACACTTTGATAATAATTAAATATCATGGAGATGGGTTTGGATGTAGATGATCTAGCCTTATCAGGTGTGTAAGCCTCAACGATTCTTTGTCACCAAATGTCGTAGATCTCGCCTTTTCCTCGCTTCTCGTCTTACAAGATGCTCCCAAAATCTCAACTTTAGGATTAGGGTTTGAGAGAGAGGAAGAGGGCCTGCTAGGGCTTGAAACTCTGATGAAAAGATGATAATTTTCGTGAAAATATATGTATGTATGTATGTATGTATGTATGTATGTATATATATATATATATATATAAACCCGAAGTAAACCCGTTTGACCCAAACCAGGAAACCTAGTCTGACTAGGAAAATAACCTTCAGTATTTTAGCTGTAACTTTCTCATCCAACCTCAGAATGAGATGATTTAAGATTTGATGAAAATATGTTGAAGAGACCTACAACTTTGGTCTTTTGAGATTTTCTAGATTCAAACTGGATAAGTGTATAAAATATATAAACTCTCAACTGGCTATTTTTCTAGATTTCTCTTCGTGCATGTTTTATGCATTTGCACTCATATATTTATAAATATACATTAAATTGATCTCAAATCAATTCCTATCATACTCAAACATCAAAATATATTATATTTTCACCATATAACATATTTATTATTATTTTTCACATAATATTCAAATTTTTTGGGTTTTACATTCTTCCCCCCTTAAAACGAATTTCGTCCCCGAAACTCCACAATTGTATCCTAGAGATTAATAATATAAGAAACGCATGTTAAGGGGATAATCCTGACAAGAAAACCCTTATATACACATCTCGCACCATTAATCTCTAGATATGAAACATAAAAATATTTATACTTTGTAGGCATCTAAAAATGCCTATAGGTGTCCGCACACAGCTTGAGACAAAGAGAAGGTGATGAACATCATTATCCTAGTCAAAGGGGATTTTCCAAGTCAAAGAGGATCATCTGACGCCGACAAGCGCATGAAGTGAATCTGTGAACTGTTGATGACATGTCGACAAACCACTAGAACGACCAACACCAGGTGGCCCGTGTACTCACAAGCCACCACCAAGTGGCCTGCATGCTAATCAGCTACCAAAATGGCAAACCAAGTGGCCCGCATGTTCACCGGCCACCTCTAAGTGGCCCGCACGCTCATCAACCACCTCCAAGAGGCCCGCAAGCTGATCAACTAGCTCCAAGTGGCCCGTGCGTTCATCGGCTAGCTCTAAGTGGCCAACACGTTCACCAGTAATCTCCAACTTAACGAAATGTATGATGTAAAATGGTGAAGTGTACAAGTCAATGTGACACACGAAATGGCAAAAAAACTCAGCTAGGAGTTGTGTTTTGCCCAAAGGGGTGAAACACCATGTGTGACTTGCACATACCATGTGTGGCTCAACCATTGGAAGTTCTAGGTATCTTCTCCATCTTTCCAATGCATATTGAATCACCTCATTCCGAGATCGGGCGAGAGAGTTAGAGCCAAAATACCCGAGATGGTACGAACTAGCTCGTAAGGCTGCGAGCCACCATTTGGTGGCTCACACAAAGAGGTTACATTGAGACCATAAGTGGATCAGATATTGGAAGTTGTAGGTCTCTTCATTAGCTTTCTAATACATCTTGAAACACCTCATTCTGAGATCGAACGAGAGAGTTAGAGCCAAAATACCCGAGATGGTACGAACTGGCTCGCAAGGCTACGAGCCACCATTTGGTGGCTCATGAAAAGAGGTGACATTTAGACCATGTGTGACTTGGCCATTGGAAGTTGTAGGTCTCTTCTCTAGCTTTCCAACGTATCTTGAATCAATTCATTCTGAGATCGGACATGAGAGTTAGAATCAAAATACCCGAGAACGTACGATCTGGCTAGCACAGTGCCGAGCCACTATTTGGTGGCTTGTACAACTAACTGACTTTTTAGCCATGATATGATTTGATTCTAGAAAAACTCATACAAAAGTTGTAGGTATCTTCTTCAGCTTTCTAACATATCTTAAATCACCTTATTTCGAGATCGTACGAGAGAGTTAGAGCTAAAATACCTGAGATGGTATGAACTGGCTCGGCCAAGGCCGAGCCACTAATTAATGGCTTGGACCAGGCCGAGCCACCATGTAGTGGTTCACGCCGATTCGCACCCGATTCCGTTCGTTTGAACCCAGTTCGGTAGATTTGGTCCGAAAACGCATTTTGATGATTTTCAACGAGTTTTCACGAGATTACTTCTGTTCCAGGGGTTCCCAACTGCCTTGATATCATCTCTACACATGGTTAGGCGGTTGTCAACTGAGGATAAGGTAAAATCCATCGTTCTTATCAGAAAACCCCCCAACCAAAGCGTATTAATATAGACTTAGGGGCTCATTTCATAGGATGAGATGAAGAGGGCGAGGTGCTATAAAAATTGGGAGTGAAGCCATCTTAGCGAAGTTCCTCGATAAAAAAAAGAGAGTTCGAGAGATCTGAAACCCATTTCCCCCTTTTTCTCTGGATTTAAGATTGGTCTTAAATCCCGAGAAGAGTCGTAATCTCACTTGGTTAGGACTACCACTTCAGCGAATACTTCTTTCGTGAAGTAGGAGCTTTGATTTTCAATCTGTCAACCAGATCTGATCCGTGGCGGTCCACGGATATTAACGTCCTCGGCATCGGCAAAGACCCATGCAAGCAACAGGTGATAAACATCTGTTGTGTGTTGTTTGAAAGAATTGTAATCCTATATTTTTATTGTGTAAGAAGATCTTATAAAAAGATTGACTTTTTATTTATTTGAGTTTATTGTAACGGCTAAAGTTGTAATAGATTCAATGACAAAGAAAACAGTAATTTCTGACCCAAACACACTTAACAATCTAGAATGGCAATATTCTCACTCAATCCCTAACTAGGCGGAACTAGTACGTCGCGCGAGAAATCCAAATAAAGAACCCC
>BQKN01066039.1:1339127-1354757 GCA_022839385.1 Asparagus kiusianus
TCCATTCTAGCGTTAAGTATGAATATAACCATATAAACAATCCATAAATATCAATCAAAATCAATCAACCCACCTGCTCAATTAGGTGCGGGTAGTCATGATGCATAACATATTCGTGCCCCCGAAAATTATTATCGATATCTATACTTGACGGTCTAAAATAAAAATACTCTCAGTTAACCCCTAACTAAACAGAACAAGTACATTGGGCAAAAAATCCAAACAAGAAATCCCCCATATATATACCCTGTGTTCTGAATACGTAGGAGCTAAGTGCTAGTATCATCATTCTAGCATTAAGTATAAACATGACCATACTGATAACCATAAATCATATACAAATCGTACTGAATTTTTAATTTATATGTTCAAACATATGTGGGTAGTCACGATTTATATCCACCTTGCGCTCCTATGAAATCTCCTCAGTTCCTCTCTGGTTCCACTGCACTTTAACTTAGGGTATCACCTTATTTCTAAGCTTTTTGTCCTCCTTAGCAAGAATGCATACCGGAATCTCAATCATAGTAAAATCATCATGAATCTCTACCTCCAGTGTGTCCAACACTCGCTTCTCCTCCTCATCACGTAGATTCTTCTTAAGCATAGAAACATGAAAAACATCGTATATGATCGACATCAAGAATGAACCAATGTACCTCAGGGCAAGCTTGCCCTATCTACTAAAATGTTGTACACCCTTTATTGTTGATACTTTTAACAAAACATAATCACCAATTTGGAATTCTAATAGTTGTTGCCTCCAGTCAGCATAACTTTTCTGACGACTTTACGCTGCAAGAATGCACTCTCGAATGACTTCTACCTTCTTCGTAGTTTGTCTAACAAGCTCCGGTCTAAGTAATAGAATGCCTTCTGATTCTGCCCAACAAATAGGTGATCTGCAATGCCTCCTATACAATGCTTCATATGGTGCCATGCCAATAGTCCCTTGATAGCTATTATTATAGGCAAACACAATCAATGGGATATGGTCCTCCCAACTGAAAGGCCCTAGAGGGGGTGAATAGGGTTAATGGATAATGAATATGCAATTAAAAGATTTTCCAACAAACCATAAAAATTATGAAGTGCAATAATAGTAAAAGAGAGTAGGGGATAGAAATAGTTAGCCAATTAATGACGTGCAGTATGTTCACAAGGTTCGATCCTCTGACCTATATCCCCGCTCCCCACTCTCGAGGAGAAATCCACTAACACATCCAGTTTGGAAGCCAGAACTTCTCTACACAACAATCTCCACCAAGATATCACAACCACATAGTAGATCTCCATGAGATCAAGCTCACAACAGTTACAAATAGAAGAAAAACTCTCTCTTATAGAAGCCCTATGACAAGAGGAAGTGATTGCAAGTGAAGCTTGGGATGTGAGATTTGAAAGTGTGAAAACAAATGAAAGTTGAAGCTTCAAGTGGCCCATGTGCTCATAGGCTGGCTCCAAGTGGCCAACATATTCACCGGTCCCCTCCAACTTAACAAAATGTATGATGCGAATCGGTGAAACATACGAGTCAATGTGACACACGAAATGACAAAACAACTCAGCTAGGAATTGTGTTTTGCCCAAAATGGGTGAAACACCATGTGTGACTCGCACACACCATATGTGGCTTGGCCATTGGAAGTTGTAGGTTTCTTCTTCAGCTTTCAAATGCATCTTGAATCATCTCATTCCGAGATCGAACGAGAGAGTTAGAGACAAAATACCCGAGATGGTACGAACTGGCTCATAAGGCTGCGAGCCACCATTTGGTGGGTCACACAAATATGTGACATTTAGACCATGAGTGGTTCAGCTATTAAAAGTTGTAGGTCTCTTTACTAGCTTTCCAACGCATCTTAAACCGCCTCATTCTGAGATCGAATGAGAGAGTTAGAGCCAAAATACCCGAGATGGTACGAACTTGCTTGCAAGGTTGCGAGCCACCATTTGGTGGCTCACACAAAGAGGTGACATTTAGACCATGTGTGGCTCAGCCATTGGAAGTTTTAGGTCTTTTCTCCATCTTTCCAACTCATCTTGAATCACCTTATTCTGAGATCAAACGAGAGAGTTAGAGATAAAATACCCGAGGACGTACGAACTGGCTCGCACAGTACCGAGCCACCATTTGGTGGCTTACACAAATAACTAAAATTTTAGCTATGATTTAAATTGATTCTAGAGAAACTCAAAATAAAAAAGTTGTAGGTCTTTTTGTCAAATTTCTAACGCATCTTAAATCACCTTATTCCGAGATCGGACGAGAGAGTTAGAGTTAAAATACCCGAGATAGTATGAACTGGCTCGGCCAAGGCCGATCCACCAAGTGGTGGTTCACGCCGGTTTGCACCCGGTTTGGTTCGGTTCGTACCCGGTTCGGTTCGTTTGAATCCGGTTTGGTAGTTTTTGTATGAAAATGCATTTTGACGGTTTTCGACGGGTTTTCACGAGATTTCTTCTGTTCCAGAGGTTCCCAACTACCTTGATATCATCTCCACACATGGTTAGGTGGTTGTTAATTAAGGATAAGGCCAAATCCATTGTTTTTATCAGAAAACCCCTCAAGAAGCCTATAAATATAGGCCTATGGGGCTCATTTCATAGGAGGAGATGAAGAGGGCGAGGTGCTGTCAAAATTAAGAGTGAAGCCACGAATTTTAGAGGGTTAGCAGATCTTGGCGGTGTTCCTCGATAAAAAAAGAGAGCTCGAGAGATCTGAAACACATTGCCCCCTTTTCCTCCATATTTAAAGTTGGTCTTAAATCCCGAGAAGAGTCGTAATCTCGCTTGGTCAGGATTACCACTTCAGCGAATACTTCCTTCATGAAGTAGGAGCTTTGATTTTCAATCTGTCAATCAGATCTGATCCACGACAGTCCACGAATATCAATGTCTCCGGTACAAGCAAAGATCCTACGCAAACAACAGGTGATAAACATCTGTTGTGTGTTGTTCGAAGGAATTATAATCCTATACTTTTATTGTGTAAGAAGATCTTATAAAAAGATTGACTTTTTATTTATTTGAGTTTACTGTAACGGCTAAAGTTGTAATAGATTCAATGATAATGAAAACAGTAATTTTTGACCCAAATACGCTGGTGACCACAGTGGGAGACAATAGTTTCGCTACCGAAGCTGTCGTGCCACAACCAGGGATCCAGATCCCGGTTGACGAAGAAGTCAAGTACGAATTCGATCAACTGAAGTTCGAGGAGTATCTATCATCCTCCTCCTCCAGATCCTCTGCCCCTCGCAAGCGTAGAAAGATCAAGGCCTCCGTTGGTGCTACCATCTTGCCTTGCAATGCCCCTTCGGCCTCCAATGAAGCCGGATCTGTAGCTCTGAACTCCTCTTAAATCAAGGAGATAGCCGCTGGTGGCGCACCCACTTTATCAAAGAGAGCTGGAAAGAGAGCTCGCCAAAGGCAGCGCTAACACCTCGTGCACCGACTCGCCAAGGCTTTGGAGCCTGTTGACAGGATCTGCTATAAGGTGGATCTGAAACTCGAAAGGTGCCCCAACGGCAAATAGATGACCTCTCCTCCAAACCAACAGCGAATGAATGGATCCAAGTCAAATGGACCCGCTCAACCCTCGAGGAGCGCATTCAGAAGCATCGTGCCTTGATTGCGCACACACGGATTCTCATGCAAGAAGCACAGAAGTTGAAGCAAGAAGCCACCGAAACCACGCTAAGTCTAGAAACCAAAGTCCGAAACGACGTCGATAAAAAGTCAAACAGCGCTCGGAACTGCCGGAATGCGCGAACCACCATCAGGTGGCTCGGCCAAAACCGAGCCACCAAATGGTGCCTCGGTCCAAGCCGAGCCACCAAGTGGTGGTTCACCTTGGTTCGCACCCGGTTTGGTTTGGTTCGCACCCGGTTTGGTTCGGTTCGCACCCGGTTCATCTTTCGCAGTCCCGTTTAAACCTTCAACAGCCCCAGTTTCTGTTCCGATGAATCACACACCTCTGGTAGAGCCCCACGGTAGTATGGACTTGTCCCGATTCAAGATGAGGATGATGGATTTCCTTGGTCCTTTGCATGAGGATCGAGGCAAAGTTCTGATAAAAAATGCTTGGTCCGGTGATTAAACCCCGAGCAACTACTTAAACTGGGGGTCGCACACGCCCTCACAACAAATCAGAGCCATTTTATAATGGGAAAACTCCTATAACTGATCGTCTTGGACTGCAAGTCAGAATACAAGAGCCCGTTAAGGTCCCATGCTCACGAAAGCGTGACTCCAAACGTGTGACTCTTGAGAACACTATCAAGGCAACAAGTCCTCAGAAGGAAACATGTTCGTCAGATGATAACGTTATACCTAAGAAGTCATACCAACACGTGATAGATTGCTCTGGTCATTATGCCGATAAATTGTACTATCGGGCTGGGGGTACGAACAGATCTCGAAAGAGAGATTCCCGGAAGATGGACTTTCATTGTCCGTGTATCAAGATAATCAGGACAGTATTATCAATATGTAGCTATCCCAAGACCACTCCACAGAGGATCTCGGTATTTGAATGGATCTCTAACGGAACGACTATGTCCAAGCCAAAGCGTTTCCGTAAGAAATGATCGGCCGTTCAAGGTGACGAACTTTCAGAAGTCACAATTAACATGGCTGATAAAGGAAAGTCGGCTCGACCTTCTAGTTCTGACCCGCTCGTATCGCATCATCTAATTCGGCTACACGTAGAGACTACTAGACGTAAGGATTATCAGAGAATACAAAAGGGATTATCCTTAGATGATGAAGTGTCAGATGCCAACTCTTCAGTCACTTCTGAAAAAACGGTATCCAGTTTAGGACAATCTCGCGAAGTATTTATGATTAACACCGAGGAAATAGCCAAAATGGTTGAGGATGCTCTAACCAAGCCGAAAGAAGTATTCAAAATCGAAATGGAAATGGTTATGCAGCAGATAAGGGAAGAGCATGACTAACAGATTCTGGCCTTGTCTAATCAAATTGGTGAATCTAGTCGTCACAATAATACCTACTGGATAGGTGATGATTCATACATAGAGGAACACCTTGATGCGGATAACCTTCCCGTTGATCAAAACGTTAGGGGTGGCCCTACTAAAGATAACAACACTGGGGGTGGTCCCATCGAAGATGACAATGCCAAGGGTGGCCATGTTGCTCATCTTAGAAATCATCCAAAGCATGATATGTACGAGGATGAGAAGATGAAAAATCTTAAGAGCAAAATCAACGCTCTGATGTCTGCTCGAGAGGTGAAGAAGACCAGTATTCCATGTCCTTACCCAAGAGAGTGGGTGTTGATCCCGTACCCGGTGAAGTTCAACCTGATCAACTTCACGCCATTCGATGGGAAGGGATCGCCCACTTAACATCTGATCTACTTCAAGTTTCACTTGGGTATAATCTCCGGTAATGAAACCTTGATGGTTCGGTCATTCGTTGGCACCCTTCGCGGACCTGCCTTCAATTGGTACCGTCGTGTCAAGCCTGGAATCATCAACAGCTGGGACGATATGGAGAGCTCATTCCTCGGCAATTTCTTTGATGATGATGCCAAGGTGTCAATCAGGACACTCTTCAATAAGAAACAAGAATACAACAAGACGGCCGATGACTTCGTCAAGCGCTTCCGGAATAAGGCGATGAACTGCTGAGATCCGATCATGGAGGACTTTATCCTTCAAACCTATCACAACAACCTCTCTTTGGACGTGTTGGAAGTTATGAGGGTAACACCATCTGACACCTAGAAAGAGTTGAAAGTGCACGGCGAGCAGGCCGAATGCTTCCTCAGAAGGAAGAAAGCCGAGAGAAGCCATCTGACGGCTAACCTTCCAAATTCAAGCTTCGTCTCCCGTGGTAAAGGGAAGGCCCCCTGCAGCTGCTGTTGATGCTAATCAGACGTCACAACAGCAATCCCGGAGACGACAAAGAACTTTGGATCCGAGATTCCAAAAAGAGTACTCCTTCAAGGACAAAGACATTCTAGCCATTTTTGAATCCCTCCTTGAAAACAACAAGATCAAGCTACCACCTACCGCAGATCAGAAGGAAGCTGACAATACTTCGGATCCAAAGTACTGTGCGTACCACAGGAGGGTCCTTCATCCTACTAAAGCTTGCTTTGGTCTAAAAAATAACATCCAAACCTTAGTTGAAGCTGGCATTATAACGCTAAATTAAGCCGAATAACACTCCGAAGAGTATACGAGTATAAACTACTTCTTAATACTCTAACATGTATACGAGTCTAAACTATTTCCTAATTTTAATAGGAAGTTCCTGGAAGAATATCGTATAAGATATTCTTAAGTATAACCCGACCATTCAGCTAAGTCCAATGTTAGACCCAGTTTCACAAAGAAAGCTGGGGATGGATGTAATGGGAAGTTCTCGCAAGAATGCTATATGTGGTGTTCTTAGACGTAACCCGGTCGCTATAAAAGGGGATGAAAAAGAAACTCCCACTTGAACTCTAAATGCTTCCAAGAGTGAAACGCATCCAATTGCCGGGATCAGTTTCACCAACTTCCAAGCACTCTTTTGCTAAGACGAGATTTAATCACTTTGTTGGATCAATCTTCCCTCACAAAAAACTCTCACTGTTGTTGACAATTTAAAATCTTCCACCATAAAATCCCTCACTGATCAAATTAATTGACAGTGGTTCTGCTAAAATTCTTTTTAGTTTAATCCATTCAAACTCATACTGTGTCTGTGCACTCAACACTCCCATTGTTAGAGTCAGGACATAATGTTTGTAATTTTAATCTGCCAATCCTTGACGATTGTCAAACCCCTTCAAGTTAAGTTCTTATCACTTAATACCAAGAGCCCCCACTGAGTGATCGGTACAAGTCAACACTCACATTATTATTTGTACTCCTACTCTCACTGCCTACCTAGTCAAACCTTCCTATAGTTAGGGCCACAACCAAAATCTCCTCTCGATTCCTTCTATGAACAAGAGGTCCACTTTCAAATCGAACGATCAAACCTATAAAAGTTAGGATCGTCTCAAACCTCCCTCTCAGTCAAACCTTTCTACAGTTAGGACCACAATCAAAATCTCCTCTAGATTCCTTCCATGAACGAGAGGTCTACTTTCAAATCGAACGATCAAACCTTCCTATAGTTAGGGTCATCTCAAACCTCCTATTTAGTTAAACCTTACTACAGTTAGAGCCAAAACCGCAATTCACTCTCGATAAACATCGAGAAACCCACCTTTAGTTCGGTAATCAAACCTTCCGACAGTTAGGATTATCAGAATCTTTTCGATTCTCGAAGTGGAGATCCCACTCTTAGTTTCATCTTCCCGGATTCTGGAAGTGGAGATCCCACTTTGAGTTTCCATTGGCAACTGGAGATAGAATATAAAATTCTTCTTCTTTAGTTTTGGGAGATAGAATATAAAATTCTTCCTCTCCCGTATCGGGTTCGTCTTTGCCTCAAGAGAAGACATAATCTTTCAACATTATAACTACTAAAATTCATGCTTTACATGCATGGGAAATTTTATCTCGAACCCTAAGTAGGGATAAGTCAACGCCTAACATGCGTTGCCGGTTTAATCTTTTACCGATTAAAGAAGATACCAGAATTCGAGTCTGGGGACTTTTATCCTGAAGCCTAAGTAGGGATAAGTCAGCGCCTAACATGCGTTGCCGGTTAGTTTTTTATAGTAAAAATGACAAAAGCTCACATATTCAATATTATAGCAGGTTGTTATTCATAACGTTAAAATCTGGGCCTTACACGCACGGGGTACTTTATCTCGACTCCTAAATAGAGATAAACCTACGCCTAACACGCGTTGCCAGTTTAGTCTTTCACCAATTGAAGAAGACACTAGAATCCGAGTCTGGAGACTTTTATCCTAAAGCCTAAGTAGGGATAAGTCAACGCCTAACACGCGTTACCGGTTAGTCTTTTTTCATAAAAAGGACAAAAACCCATATATTTAACATTGTGGCAGGTTGTTATTCATAACGCCAAAATCCGCACCTTACACATGCGGAGAACTTTATCTCGACTCTAAATAGACATAAGCCTACGCCTAACACGCATTTCCGGTTTAGTCTTTCACCGATTGAAGAAGACATCATAATCCGAGTCTGGGGATTTTTATCTGAATTCCCAAGTAAGGATGAGTCAGTACCTAACACGCGTTGCCGGATAGTCTATTCCCATAAGAAAGACGAATTCTACGTACTCAATATCGTAGCACTAAGAGAGTTAACTCTCTTAGCACAATGTTACATGCAGAATAAACTTAAACAATCTACATGCTAGCCTGACTCAAACGATAGTCGGTAAAGACACGTCAAATCCGTTGAAGGCTGAGGGTTTGCCAAAAATCCTAAGTCTACGTCTAACACACGTCGCCGGGTAGTCTATTCCTATAAGAAAGACGAAGTCTACATATTCAATATCGTAGCACTAAGAGAGTTAACTCTCTTAGCACAACGTTACATGTGGAACAGACTTAAACAATCCGTATGCTAGCTCGACTCAAACGGTAGTCGGTAAAGGCTCATCAAACATGTTGATGGCTGAGGGTTTGCCAAAAATCCTATAAATGTGAGAGTCATTAACGCACCAGCTCTATTAGTTGGTCTCATGACTTGAGGATCCGACAACATTCATACATGCAGATAAATCAGCTTTAACAATTGGTCCTACAACCCTAAGACTTTGAACCGTCGTGCTCTAATGCCTTAACAGCTTAAACTGTGTAAATTCTAGCAAACGTACGAGTATAAACTGTGTTAACGCCGGTCAGCACGTTACAGCAAAGTTCGATGCCAGTCAACCCATCGATGATTTCGCCAAAATAGGGCTAAGGAAAGATTCCAGGTTAGAGGATGATTCCAGGGAGTTTAATCACATTCATATATGAATTCCCAACAAAGATAATCAGTTCAAAATCAACTCAATGACAAGAGCTAAGTTTAGAAACTGACACATCAATTTCAGTTCAAGATTTTGATAACGGTCAAATGATAAACGCAGTACTGGAAGAACTTTATCTATTCGACAAAACACTGAATAGATTAAAGGCTAAATAAGTCAAGAATTGAAGCCAGTTACCGGTCCTTTGACACCGACTGAAGGTGGGGGCTATCATATCCAAAGCATACCAGACTCCTCTATAAAAGAATAAGTCTGAAATACTTTAGAGAGGGTATCTGTAGGCGTCTAAAAATACCTATAGGTGTCCGCACATAGCTCAAGACGAAGAGAAGGTAATGAATGCCATTATCCAAGTCAAAGGGGATTGTCCTAGTCAAAGAGGATCATCTGACGCCGACAAGCGCATGAAGCGAATCGGCCAAACGTTGATGACGTGGTGATGAACCACCAGAACGGCCAATGCTAGGTGGCATGCGTGCTCACCGGTCATCACCAAGTGGCCCGTATGCTAATCAGCCACCAAAATAGCAAACCAAGTGGCCCGTGTGTTCACCGGCCACCTCTATGTGGCCCGCACGCTAATCAGCCACCTCCAAGAGGCCCGCGCGCTCATCAGCCAGCTCTAAGTGGCCTGTGCAATCATCGGCTAGCTTTAAGTGGCCAACACATTCACCGGTCATCTCTAACTTAACAAAATATGTGATGTAAATTGGTGAAGCGTACGAGTCAATGTGACACACGAAATGGAAAAATAACTCAGCTAGGAGTTATATTTTGCCCAAAAGGGGCGAAACACCATGTGTGACTCGCACACACCATGTGTGGCTCCACTAATGAAATTTGTATGTCTCTTCTCCATCTTTCCAACATATTTTGAATCACCTCAGTCTGAGATCAGATGAGAGAGTTAGAGCCAAAATACCCGAGATGGTACGAACTGGCTCGTATGGCTACGAGCCACCATTTGGTGGCTCACACAAAGAGGTGACATTTAGACCATAAGTGCCTTGGCTATTTAAAGTTATAGGTCTCTTCACCAGCTTTCCAACATATCTTGAATCACCTCATTCTGAGATCGAACGAGAGAGTTAGAGTCAAAATACCCAAGATGGTACGAATTGGCTCGCAAGGCTACGAGACACCATTTGGTGGCTCACACAAAGAGGTGACATTTAGACCATGTGTGTCTCAGCCATTGGAAGTTGTAGGTCTCTTCTCTATCTTTGTAATGCATCTTAAATCACCTCATTCTAAGATCGAATGAGAGAGTTAGAACCAAAATACCCGAGAACGTACGAACTGGCTCGCACAGTGCCGAGCCACTATTTGATGGCTCACACAAAAAACTGACATTTTAGCCATGATATTATTTTATTCTAGAGAAACTCAAAAGACAATGTTGTAGGTCTCTTCTTCAGCTTTCTAACGTATCTTGAATCACCTCATTCCGAGATCGGACGAGAGAGTTAGAGCCAAAATACCCGATATGGTACGAACTGGCTCGGCCAAGGCCGAGCCACCAATTTGTGGCTCGGACCAGGCCGAGCAGCCAAGTGGTGGTTCATGCTAGTTTGCACCTGGTTCAGTTTGATTCGCACTCGTTTTGGTTCGTTTAAACCCGATTCGGCAGATTTTGTACGAAAAAGCATTTTGACGGTTTTCGGCGGGTTTTCGAGAGATTTCTTCTCTTCCAGAGGTTCCCAACTGCCTTGATATCATCTCTACACATGGTTAGGTGGTTGTCAACTAAGGATAAGGCCAAATCAATCGTTCTTATCAGAAAATTCCCTAACCGAAGCCTATAAATATAGGCCTAGGGGCTCATTTCACAGGAGGAGATGAAGGGGGCGAGGTGCTGTCAAAATTAAGAGTGAAGCCACAAATTTCAGAGGGTTAGTAGATCTTAGCAAAGTTCCTCGATAAAAAAAAAAGAGTTCGAGAGATCTAAAACCCATTTCCCCATTTTCCTTCAAATTTAAACTTGGTCTTAAATCCCGAGAAGAGTCGTAAAGTTGCTTGGTCGGGATTACCACTTCAGCAAATACTTCCTTCGTAAAGTAGGAGCTTTGATTTTCAATCTGTCAACCGGATCGGATACGTGGCGATCCACGGATATCAACGTCCCCGGTATAGGCAAAGATCTCACGCACACAAAGGTGATAAACATCTATTATATGTTGTTTGAAAGAATTATAATCCTATATTTTCATTGTGTAAGAAGATCTTATAAAATGATCGACTTTTGTTTATTTAAGTTTATTGTAACGGCTAAAGTTGTAATAGATTAAATGATAATGAAAATATCAATTTCTGACCCAAACACACTTAACAATCTAGAATGCCAATATTCCCACTCAACACCTAACTAGACGGAACTAGTATGTCGGGTGAAAAATCCAAACAAAGAACCCCTATATATCATGTGTTCCGAATGATTAGGAGTTAAGTGTCAATACCTTCATTCTAGAATTAAGTATGAATATAACCATATAAATAATCCATAAATATCAATCAAAATCAATCAACCCACCTTCTCAATTAGGTACGAGTAGTCGCGATGCATATTATATTCGTGCCCCCGAAAATCATCATCGATATCTATAATTAACGGTCTAAAATACAAATACTCTCAGTTAACCCCTAACTAAACGGAACAAGTACGTCAGACCAAAAATCCAAACAAAAAACCCCCTATATATATACCCTATGTTTCGAATACTTAGGAGCTAAGTGCTAGTATCATCATTCTAGCATTAAGTATAAACAAGACCATACGGATAACTATAAGTCATATACAAATCATACTGAATTTTTAATTTATCTATTCAAACATGTGTGGATAGTCGCGACGCATATCCTCATTGTGCTCCCATGAAGTCTCCTCATTTCCTCTCTGGTTCCACTGAACTTTAACTAAGGGTATCACCTTATTTCTAAGCTTCTTGTCCTCCTTAGCAAGAATGCATACCAGAATCTCAATCATAGTAAAATCATCGTGAGTCTCAAGCTCCGGTACGTCCAACACTCGCTTCTCCTCCTCGTCGCGTAGATGCTTTCTAAGCATAGAAACATGAAAAACATCGTATATGCTCGACATCAAGAACGGACCAATATACCTCGGGACAAGCTTGCCCCATCTGCCAAAACATCGTACACCCTTCATTGGTGATACTTTTAACAAACATAATCACCAACCTGGAATTCTAATGGTTATCGCCTCTGGTCTGCATAACTTTTCTGACGACTTTACGCTATAAGAATGCGCTCTTGAATGACTTCTACCTTCTTTGTAGTCTATCTAACAAGCTCCGGTCCAAGCAATAGACTGTCTTCTGATTCTGCCCAATAAATAGGTGATCTGCAAGGCCTCCCATACAATGCTTCATACGGTACCATGCCAATAGTCCCTTGATAGCTATTATTATAGGCAAACTCAATCAATGGAATATCATCCTCCCAACTGAAAGGCCCTAGAGGGGGGTGAATAGGGTTAATGGGTAATGAATATGCAATTAAAAGATTTTCCAACAAACCACAAAAATTATGAAGTGTAATAATAATAAAAGAGAGTCGGGGTTAGAAATAGTTAGCTAATTAATGACGCGTGTTATGTTCATGATGTTCGGTCCTCTAACCTACATCCCCGCTCCCCACTCTCGAGGGGAAATCCAATAACACATCCGGTTTGGAAGTCGAAACTTCTCTACATAACGCTCTCCACTGAGATATCACCACATAGTAGATCTCCACGAGATCAAGTTCACAATAGTTACAAATGGAAGAAAAGCTCTCTCTTATAGCAGCCCAATGACAAGAGGAAGAGATTGCAAGTAAAGCTTGGGATGTGAGATTTGAAAGTGTGAAAACAAATGAATCTTGAAGCTCTTTTGAACAAGAAACACAAACTCAAGAGATTTTATCAATCGCTTGATGAGCTGACCGTTACAGGTAATTTCCAGCCCGTCAGGTGATTGACAGGATAATCAGTCGAATGATGAGGTGATCAGTTGACTAGTCACTCGACCAGATAAGAAACAAAATTTTTTTAAGATTGCAGAACATTTCATCAGTTGACTGATAAATGTCATCAGTCGACTGATAACAGGTTTTCAGCCTGTATTGATTTTTGAAAACGAATTTCAAAGACCTTTTAAAAAACAGTAAATAAATTACAACAAATGTGAAATTTTAGGAATAGTTTATAAATATGATAACAAACTTGTTTGAAAAGGAATTTTACAAAAAAGTCTTTGTAATTGTGAAAATCATGGAGTTAGCAAAAATATCAAAATACGAGTATTGAAAGTGTGTAAGTGTGTTATCCCAAGAGCTTCAAATGTAATAAACAAACTACTTACCTACATTAAGTACTAGAAATAAAATAAAATAGCAAATATCCCTCATATATAAGTACATGGCTTGAGTCTTAATATTTGCTTCTATGTTGATGAAGTTTATCATGTATGTAGTGCTCTTAAAAAGCTTTACTTCATCACTTTGCCTCCACCTCCTTAGATATCATCGTTATAGCTCATATTCCATCCAATCCTCCAATAATGGTGCTAATGAATTGTAATCTATAATATAGCTCAATAAACAATTAGCACCAATAACGGTGTTTATAAATCATCATCAAAACAAAAAGGTTAACAATCTCCCCCTTTTTGATGATGACAAACAACCATTACTCAAGAGCAAATAAAATTGATTATTTGACATATAGATAGTTGCTCTCCCTATATATAAGGCTCCCCATAACTATGTGCACAAATGAGGAGATTTCTCTCCTCTTTTGTCACCATCAAAAATGGGGTAAAAAAATATAATATGCATGCAAAAACCTACACAATGCACCTCAAGTGTTGGCCTACCCTTTTCACATTCCTCAAGCGTTCGAAATTACTATCTCTCACTAGGCTTTACTACCGACCCCACTCCTCTTGGAATTGACCCCAGTCTCTCACCTCTACACTCTTCTTGGTACTCGTGTGTACTTAAGCATGGTATGTCATTGTGGATTAAGAAAAGAATAGATATGACAATGGTAAAGCGAAGAACCATAGTAAGCAAAAATATGCCAAAAAATATATTTTTTTAAAGAATGCACATGCCTAATTCATTTCTAATACAATAAAAATCAACTTCACAAAGGGGTTTGGTAAAGATGTCCGCTAATTGAGATTTTGTGTCAATATAAACAAGAGAGACATCTTTCCATCCAACATGGTCACGCAAGAAGTGATGCTGTATATCTATATGTTTAGTTCTAGAATACAAAACAGAATTTTTTAAAATATTGATAGCACTAGTATTATCACAAAAAAATTTTGTGTCATGAAAATGCAAATCAAAATCAACCAAATTTTGTTTCATCCACAAAATTTGTACACAACATAAGCCAGCGGCAATGTGTTCCGCTTCCGTAGTGGACAAGGCAACACAATTTTGTTTCTTGGATGCCCAGGATACAAGGGAGTTACCAAAAAATTGACAAGTATCACTCGTAGTCTTGCGATCCACCCTACAACCGGTAAAGTCGGCATCACAATATCCACAAAGATCAAAAGATGTATTTTTAGGGTAAAACAAACTAAGTTCTAAGGTGCCAGTAATATATTTGATAATTCTTTTAACCGTCACCAAATGAGACTTTTTAGGAGAAGCTTGAAAAGTGCACATGCATAAACACTAAACATGATATCCGGCCTACTAGCGGTGAGATAAAGGAAACTACCTATCATACCTTGATATAGATTTTGGTCTACCTTTTCACCACTATCATCTGCATCCAACTTGATAGTAGTGCTTATTGGAGTTGGAGCATGTTTGGAGCTTTCCAACCCGAATTTTTTCACCAACTCCCTAGTATTTGCTTTACGACACGAATATGTCATCATTGGATTGTCTAACTTGGAGATTGAGAAAGAAGGTTAGCTCCCCCATCATGCTCATCTCAAATTGATCTTGCATTACTTTAGAAAATTATTTGCACAAAGATTCATTAATGGCACCAAATATAATATCATTCACATAAATTTGAACTAAAATAAAATCATTTTTTCGTTTTCTAACAAAAAAGAGTATTATCAATCGTTCCTTTTGTAAAAGGGAAAAATGCTTCCAGCCCCCAAAAGCCAAGAAAACGTGCTTCCTACCACTAAGACTTTGTCAACGGGTGTTTTGCCCCCAAAAATAAAGATTTTGTTCTCTGATCCCCCAAAACACAAAACCCAAGAGATTAAAATATGGGAAGACCATAATACCCTTCTCTCTCTCTCTCTTTATCATGATGTACTAAGATGATAGCTGAAATGATTGCCGAGGATTATTTTATTATTTTTGTTTTTTATTATTTTCATTGTTTGTATTGGGAGATTGTTAAAGTTACGGGTTAATTGTTAAGGTTACGAGTTAATTGTTAATGTTATGGATTTTCTCTCTCTATCTCTCTATCATGATGTTACTGTGATGATATTGAAATGATTGAAGGGGATTGTTATTTTATTATTTTTATTTTTTATTATTTTTGTATTTTTAGAATATTCGTTGTTAAGGATAATGGTTGGTTGCAAAGGTTATGCATTGATTGTTAAGGTTATGGGTTGGTTGTTAAGGTTATGGGTTTGTTATGTAGGTTATGGGTTTAATTGTTAATATTACTGGTCAATTGTTAAGGTTACGGGTTTAATTGTTAAGGTTACGGGTCAA
>BQKN01066039.1:1354767-1371169 GCA_022839385.1 Asparagus kiusianus
GGTCAATTGTTAAGGTTACGGGTTTAATTGTTAAGGTTACGGGTCAATTGTTACGGTTACGGGTTTATTTTTAAGGTTACGGGTTTAATTGTTAAGGTTACGGGTTAATTGTTAAGGTTATGGATCCCTTCTCTCTCTCTCTCTCTCTCTCTCTCTCTCGTAACCTTAATAATTAAACTCGTAATCTTAACAATTAAACACGTAATCTTAATAATTAAACCCGTAACCTTAACAATTAAACCCGTAACCTTAATAATTAACCCGTAACTTACACAACCAACCCGTAACCTTAACAACCAACCCGTAACCTTCACAACCAATGCATAACCTTTACAACCAACCATTATCCTTAACAATTAACAATTAAACCCGTAACCTTAACAATTAAACCCGTAACATTAACAATAAACTCGTAACCTACACAACAAACCCATAACCTTAACAACAAATCCGTAACCTTAACAACCAACCCGTATCCTTAACAATCAATGCATAACATTTACAACCAATCATTATCATTACCAACGAATATTCTAAAAATATGAAAATAATAAAAACCAAAAATAATAAAATAATAATCCTCTTCAATCATTTCATTATCATCACAGTAACATCATGATAAAGAGAGAGAGAGAGAGAGAAAGGGTCCATAACCTTAACAATTGACCCGTAACCTTAATAATTAACTCGTACCATTAACAATTAACCCGTAACTTTAACAATCTCCCAATACAAACAACAAAAATAATAAAATAATTCTCATCAATCATTTCAAGTATCATCTCAGTACATCATGATAAAGAGACAGAAAGAGAGAGAAAGAGAGAGAGAGAAGGGTATTATGGTCTTCACATATTTTAATCTCTTGGGTTTTGTGTTTTAGGGGCTCAGAAAATAAAATCTTTATTTTTAGGGACAAAACACCCATTGACAAAGTCTTGGGGGTAGGAAGTACGTTTTCTTAGCTTTTGAGGGCTGGAAGCATTTTTCCCTTTGTAAAATCATGTTCAATGAGAAAACTTAAGAGGCGAGCATACTAAGCTCTAGGAGTTTGTTTTAACCCATAAAAAGCTTTTTGAACCAGGTATACATGATTTGGAAAAGAAGAATCAATAAAGCTAGGCGGGTTGCTCAACATAAACCTCCTCTTCTATAAAACCATTTAGGAAAGAATTTTTGACATTCATTTGAAACAATTTAAAATTTTTGAAACTAGCAAAGACCAAAAACATCCTAATGGATTCTAATGTTGCAACCGGCGCAAAAGTTTTATCATAGTTTATGCTCTCCTCTTGATTGTATCCTTGAACAACTAAACAAGCTTTATTCCTAGTAACTATGCCAAACTCATCAAGCTTATTTCTAAAAACTCATTTAGTTATAATAATAGAAGTATTATTTGGTCTAGGAACTAACTTTCAAACATTATTTCTTTGAAAATTATTCAATTCTTCATGCATAGCTAAAACCCAAAACTCATCTTTTAAAGCATCATCAATACGTTTAGGTTCTATTTGGGATAAAAAGGCTACATTACCACGTTCGCTCATTGATTTTGAGCGAGTCAAAATGCCTTTGGATGGACTTCCTATAATTTGGTCCTTAGGAAGATTCGGTTCAATTTCTAAGCCTTGGGGAGTTCTTCTTGATTTTGTTCATTTTTTGCTTTCCCCATCATTCGGTGCTTCCTTTGAGGGTTTATCATTTAGTTGCAAGTGCTCCATTTCTCCCTTAATCTCATCATCATCATCCCTAAACAAACCATCTTGTAAACCAATATTAGATTCATCAAAAGTAATATTTATAGACTCTTCAATAATGAGTGTTCGCTTGTTGAAAACCCTATAAGCCTTACTTCTAGGCGCATATCCCAAAAATATACCAACATTAATTTTTGAATCAAACTTATTATGGTGGTCTTTAGTATTTATGATAAAACATTTACAATCAAAAATACGAAAATATCCAATATGTGGAGTTTTGCCAAAAAGAGTTCATAAGGAGTTTTCTTGAAAGTAGGTCTAATCAAAACATGATTTAAAATATGACAAGCCGTATTGAAGGCTTCGGCCTAAAAATATTTTGGTAATACAAAAGAATTTATCATTGTGCGTGCCATCTCTTGTATGGTTTTATTTTTTCGTTCAACAACATCATTTTGATAGGGTGTTCTAGGAGCGGAAAACACATGTGTTATACCACGATGAGCATAAAAATCATTTAAGAATTTATTTTAAAATTCACCATCGTGATCACTCCTAATTTTAACAACTTTCAAATCTTTCTCATTTTTAATTCTTTTTATAAAATAAGAAAATTCTTCAAAACATTCATCTTTATTTGTAAGAAAAATTACACATGTAAAACATGAGAAATCATCAACAATAATAAAATATAGTATTTACCTCCTAGAGAGGCAACACCCATGGGTCCAAAGAGATCAAGATGCAATAATTGTAAAGGTTTAGAAGTGGATACCTTATTTATGGATTTGAAGGAATTCTTAGTTTGTTTACCTTTAGCACATTCCTCACAAGTAGAATCCTTAATATATGTTAGATTTGGTAGCCATCTAACTAATTTCTTCTTGGATAGCTTAGATATTAGCTCCATGTTAGCATGTCTAAGTCTCTCGTGCTAAATCCAAGATCCCCATCCACCACGGCAGTGTACTTTACATCTTGATCTATTACCTCATTCATCTCAAAAAAATAAACATTAGATTTTCTAAAAGCAACAAAAATGATTTTATCATTCATACTAACAATACATTTATCCGATTTAAAAGAAATATTAAAGACTTTGTCACTTAATTGACTAATGCTAAGAAGATTGTGATTTAGTCCTTTAACAAAATAAACATCCTCAATTATGGGAGAAGGTAGCTTACCAATATTACAAATACCTATAATTTTGCATTTATCACCACCACCAAAGAAGACATTGCCTCCTTCAATTCTTGATAGGGTTACAAATAGTTCCTTGTTGCTCGTCATGTGATGTGAGCAACCACTATCAAGGTATCACAACTTCTTACGTCTTGTGTGAGACGTTCCCTACATATGAAAAAGTTGTAGAACCTTTAGGTATCTAAACTTTTGGTCCTTGAATGTTAGTATTTTTTGTACCATTAGGTACCGACATTAACTCATAATGATCAATGTTATTTTTTATCCTACAATGAGTAGAGATATGACCATATTTCATGTAATATGTGCACAAAAACCTTTTCTTGTATGTAGGAGCATGAGATTGATGATACCATTTTCTATCAACATAATGATGACTAGAGTAAGCATGATTAGATTTAATTCTATTATTTTTAATTTCTAATCTCTCAATTTTAGACCTTAATTTTTTGTTTTCAAAGTCGAGATCTCCTATCATTTCTTCTTTCAGAGCAAGAGAGGATTTTAGTTGCTCAAACTTAGAGTCACAAGAAACATGTAATTTTTTGAATGAGTAATATTCTTTTGCTAATCTTTTAAATTCAAAATTTAATTCTTCTAAAGCCGCTTCTAGTTCACATTGCATATAAAGAGATTCACTTTTGGTTTCGGATTGTACCTCATCTTCATGAGCCATGAAACAAATGTTTAGGTCATGAAGAGCACTCATCATCGCTATCCGAATCGCTTAGTTCAAATTCATCCCAACCGCATATATAGCCTTCTTCTTCTTGTACTTCAAATACTTCTCCATAAGCTTGGGACAATCATTGGTTAAGTGTCCTGGTTTATTGCAATCAAAGTATTTACCTATACGAGAAGGAAATTTGTTGTTAGATCGATTCTTAAAATTTTTATTCATTTTGTTTAATTTTGATATCCTTATAGAGAGGTGTGCTACTTCTCTAGAGACATCAACTTCACTATCCGAGGAGGATGAATCTTCAATTGATCCCTTGAGTGCAATAGACTTTTATTTTTGGGGTGGCTCCTTGGTTGCTTTTGGGGTTGCTTCTTCCTTCTCCTTGATCTTCTTTTCATGGACCTTGAGCTTGCCAATGAGACCATCAAGAGTGAGAGTTGAGAGGTCATGAGCTTCTTCGATGGCCGTGGCTTTAGGTTCCCAAGTCGGTGTCAAAGAGCGAAGAATCATTTAATTCATCTCTTGATTTTCCAAGACCTTGTCAAGACCATGTAATTCATTTATGAAGTTAGTGTACTGAGAAAACATGGAATCGATAAATTCATTTGGAAGCATTTTAAAAAATTCATAATCATGCATGAGTTCACTAATCTTGGACTCCTTTACTTAGAGGATTCCTTCATGAGTGATACATAACTTCTCCCAAATTTCATGTGCGGTTGCACACGTAGAAACTCTCTTATATTCATTAAGGGTAAGGCCATGAATTAGTCATTCATGGCCTTAATATTAAGGTTAGCTAGGTTCCTCTCATCCTTGGTCATTTCACTACTAGGCTTTTTAACATATTTTTTTCCACAATGTCTAGGATATCAAGGTCAATGCATTGTAAATAAATCCTCATCCTAGCTTTCCAATAGGCAAATTTGCTACCGGTGAAAAGGGATGGCCTAGTGGTGGATTGTCCTTCTAACATATGCATATTCATTGAAGCCTCCATTTAGATCTTTTCTCTAAGGGGTTTAAGCCTAACAAACAGTAGAGATCTAACTCTGATACCAATTGAAAGGCCCTAGAGGGGGAGTGAATAGGGTTAATAGATAATGAATATGCAATTAAAAGATTTTCCAACAAACCACTGTAGGCGTATAAAACTGCTTATAGGTATCTTAACACAGCTCGACACGGCGATTCGACAAACCAACGAACAATCGGGCGATATATCCAAGCATGTTTGTTAAACCACAACACCGAAGCCAAGTGAGACGCGACGAAGAGGATTAACAAGGCGACGATGTTAACGAATCGCACGCAAACAACGGAATAATTCCAATCGCATGCCCAATCAAGCTAACGGGTCAATGAATCAACGAATCATCCAACCGTAGAGTCCACCACATCAATCAAGATAGGGATCGGACTCGAACTCGAACACCATGGCGGATTTACTACCAAATCAAGATCCGGAATGCCAAATCAGAGTTCGGATAAACCGAGAAACCGGAAAACGATAAAATGGCAAACACCTGGAGGGCTCGGCCGAAACCGAGCCACTCCTAGGTGGCTTGGCCAAAGCCGAGCCACCTAGGTGGCTCACCGAGCCACCTAGGCCGAGCCACCTCTTGGTGGCTCGGTGGCCGAGCCACCACCTGGTGGCTCGGCCAAAACCGAGCCACCAAGTGGTGGCTCGGTGAGCCACCATGGTGGCTCGGTGAGCCACCATGGTGGCTCGGTGGCCGAGCCACCTAGGTGGCCGAGCCACCAGATCTGGGCCCAGATCTGAGCCCAGATCTGGTTTGAGGAGCCTATAAATAGACCCCTAGGCTCATTGTTTAAGAGGTTGGAATTTTGGTAAACTTTTGAGGCGAAGCTCTGCTAGATTGAGATCTAAACCTCGGAGTTTTGAAGCTTTGAAGACTTGAACTTTTCAGATCTGGTTCTTGGCGATCATCCACACCAAACAAGGTAGGAGTTCGAGAGAGATCAGATCTGAGATCTACACGGTTACCCTCCGGATCAAAACTTGGTTTTTGATCCCGAGAAGAGTATCGATTTCGCTTGGTCGATTTCGATTACTTGAGGCTATTATTTCATTGGTGAAATAATCCCCTCGGCTATTATTTCCTTCGTGAAATAACACCCATCATACCGTGTAGATCTGACCGGATCAAGATCGCGCGTTGGTTCACGGATTAACCCTGGCGCAGGCGAAGAACCCACACAAGCAAGAGACCGCAAAACAGTATCTTGCGATTTGTTCAGGAAAGTTGTAATCTTTTTAGGATTTTTTCTTTGATTTTGTTGTAGCCGGATCTTATAAAAAGACCGGATCTTTTATAACCAATAAACAGTTGCTCAAGAAAACAATAACTTCAATGAAAATAATTTTTCACGCGAACAATCTGGCGACCACAGTGGGAGCCACCGATCTCGCTGCCGAGATCGTTGCGTCGCAGCCGCGGATCTTAATCCTGGTCGAGGAGGAGGTCGAGTATGAATTCGACCAACAAAAGTTTGAGGAGTATCTATCATCCTCGTCCAGATCCACCTCCCCCCGCAAGTCCAAGAAATCTCAGAAGTTCTCCTCCGGGAGAAAAGTCCGTTGGTATGAAGAAGTGGAGAATACCAACAAAGATCTCACCCCGATCGATGCCGAAGTTGCATCGGGTGAAGTTCCACCAACCTCCAACCAGGTCAGATCTGTTCTAGCCAATTCCTCCGTCGCTGAAGGTGTAGCGACTCTTTCAAAGAGAGCCCGCCAGAGGCAACATCAACGCCTGGCGTGACAATTCGCAAAGGCGATGGAGTCCACTAACGGAATCCGCTACAACGCGGATCTGAAGAACAGGAGAGGCAAACAGCCTCAACAACCAATGAATGGCAGCTCCTCCAAGCCGCCAACGAATGAATGGGTTCGTGTCAAACGGAATCGTTCGACACTGGATGAGCGCATTCGCAAGCGCCGCGCACTGTCAGCGCAGGCACGGGTTCAAGTCCAAGAAGCCCGCAGAAGACTGTAGAAGGAAGTGGCCAAAAAGCCGCCACCAACCCGCCAAGTATGGAGGCCGAAGTCTGAAGCGGCGATTCAGGCTAAGGAACAACCATTGCAGCCTTTAGCAAAAGTTCAACCTCTGACGAACCAACCTAAATCGCCGATAATTCCCATAGCTGCTCCGGGAGATCCCGCAAGACCATCCCGAAGAAGGAGGTCAGTTTTGGAGCGCCTTGATCCACTTCCCGATGAGCGATGCAAAGCTCCAGTTCAAGAACGTTTGGGCCCAATAAAGAAGCCCCGAATGACTCAACATGCTGGGGGTCGCCGCCACCCTCAACATGACAAGGAGTTCATGGCAACTACATGCACCAGTTTGCGCATTGAAGTCCAGGAGCCCGTCGAAAACTCACGCCCATAAAGGTGCGTGTCGAGACGCGTGACTCTTGAAAGCCCAAAGAAGGCAGTTCGCCCTCAGAAGGAAACGTTGTCGTCTGATGATGATAGCGTTATACCTGAGAAGTCATGCCAACACACGATAGGTTACTCCGACCTTCAAACCGATGAGTTGTACTATCGTGTTGGGGGTACGAGTAAAACCAGAAAAAGGAGTCCTCGAAAACTAGAAACTCAGTGCCCCTGTTCCAAACTCATTCGAGCAGTATTGTCTGAGTGCAACTGCATTAAGATAGTCCCCGAAAGAACTTCGGTTTTCGAAAGGCTCAGTACCGAAACGCCAAAACCAAGGCCTAGGCATTTCCGACGAAGAAGAACGGTAGTCGAAGATGGAGAATTTCCGAGGGTCACCACTAATATGACCAACAAAGGGACATCGACACAGGATAATCCCGAGTCGATTCCGGAAGTACCCCGGTGTTAACCCGTCTGCAGTCCGGAGCCATCATACGAGCAACTTATGGTAGGGTTCGGACAAGATTACCTTCAGAAGATGAAGAATCGGATGCCGGCTCTGCGGTCGCATCAGATAATACAGTATCCAGCGAGGGACAACCCCGCGAGTCACTTATAATAAGTGCAGAACAAGTGGCCAAGATGCTCAAAGAAGCCATGGCCAAACAACAGGAGAGCTTCAGGTTCGAAATGCAGATGGCCATGCAGAATATGAGAGAAATGCATGACCAACAAATCCAAGCACTGACAAACCAGCAAGGCGAACCAAGTCGTCGTAACCAGGTTAATCAGGAAGATGAGGACACAGGTGCGAATGAAGCTCATAATGTCAATAATCCTCCCGTCAATGCGGGGGGTGGTAACGAGAATGCTAACGAAAATACAGGTCAAAATTTGAAGATTAAAAATCTCGAGAGCAAAATCAATACGTTGATTTCCGCTTAAGAGATGAAGAAGACGGGCATTCTTTGTCCATACCCAAGAGAATGGGAATCAATCCCGTACCCGGTGAAGTTCAATTTAATTAACTTCATGCCGTTTGATGGGAAGGGTTCACCCACTCAGCATTTGATTTACTTCAAATCACACCTAGGGGTTATCTCTGGTAATGAGCCTCTGATGGTACGGTCCTTCATTGGCACTCTTCGTGGAGCCACCTTCGATTGGTATCGTCGCCTCAAACCAGGAAGCGTGAATAGCTGGGACGACATGGAGACTAAATTCTTCACCAACTTCTTCGATGACGACACCGAGATATCCATCGGGTCGTTGCTCGACGAGAAACAGAAAGACGGGGAATTAGTTGATACCTTCGTCAAAAGGTTCCGGAATAAGGCGATGAACTGTCGGGACCCGATCACGGAGGAGTTCATTCTCCAGACCTACCACAACAACCTCGCATTGGACGTTTTGGAAGCAATGGGGACAGCACCATCCAAAACATGGAAGGATTTAAAGGTCCAAGGAGAGCAAGCCGAGCGATTCCTCAGAAGGAAGAAGGCGGAGAGAGGCCAACAGGTGACGAATGCTCTAGCACAGAATTTCGTCCCACGGGGGAAAGGTAAGGCACATGCTAATGTAGTTGATGCTAATCAAACTTTCCAATTGCAACCTCAGCAACAGCCGCAGCAACAAGCACCACAACAATCGCAGTCGCAATGGCGACAACGGCCTCAGAAGCAGAAATCTTCTGAGCCAAGATTTCCTAAAGTTTACTCCTTCAAAGATGACGAAGTTCCCGTCATCTTTAAGTACCTGTTGGAAAATAACAAAGTCCAGCTGCCGGCGATCGTGGATCAAGAAGGAGCCAGCAAAGTGACGGATCCGAAGTATTGCGCATACCATAGAGCGGTTCATCACCCTACAAGGTCATGCTACCATCTCAAGGATAAGATCCAGGCGTTAATTGATGTAGGTGTCATAACCCCGAAGCCGTCCAAGAATGTAGGAGCAAATGCAGTATCAATTAGCTTTGGATCAGTACCCATGGCATGGTTTGAACCAAAATGCATCACCAAAGTGGGAATGAAGACGATAAATGACGACCCATACGGTCAACGTCAAAAAGGACTTGTGCCACACACAGCCCCAAACTGCAAAATCCTCTGGGTCCATCCTGATCTTATTGAAGACGAGCAGTGGGCGACTTCCTCGACCAGAAAGGGTAAAGGCAAGTCCTGCAATGCTACTTCCGCGATCTTCAAAGAGGATGGTGATGAAGCTCCTACCTTCCCGCTCTCCGAAGAAGAACAAGAAGTTTTTGCCACTAGAAGCGGAAATCAGTATCACTTCAACTATCCATCACCTAGTGATCAGGTAGCTAAGCAGGGTGTGACTAAACTGGGACCAGCCAAAACCCTCACGGAACTGGGAGTGGTTATAATTCCTAAACCGGTTGAAGACGCTCGACGAAAGCCGGTTGATAAACAGAAAGAAAAGAAGTCCCAGGAGGTTCAGAATCCGAGGCAGTCTCGTTTCAATCGTCCGATTGGAAGAGATAAACCGGAGAGCTCGAACACTCCGCGCATCTTCGATATCATGGCTCAACTAGCTAACATTCCAGCACGGATAACACTGTATTAGTTGCTACGGTTGTCTAAAGAAACCAGGGAAGCCTTGTAAGAAGCCTTGGCCAATTCAGAAGTGTTCCTTACTCAGATCAAGCCGGTACCTGAAAAGTCAGAACCGTTAATTCAACACTGTAATATAGCAGCTAAAAACCTTCCCTACATTACCTTCACCAAAGAGGATATGCAGACGAAGAATTCAAACCATGATCGACCCCTATATTTCATTGGGTACATTGGCTCCAGCGAAGTCAACCGAATCCAAGTGGATTCGGGTTCCGCTGTGAGTATTATGCCGCTCCGCTTGATGCATAGCCTCGGCATTCCAGTTAGTAAGTTGGCGTCCACAGGCACTATTATCTATGGATTCAACACTAGCGAGTCAAGACCCTTGGGCAAGATCCGGATAGAATGTTAAATGGGTGATTTGAAGACGGAAGTCACATGTTATGTGATTGATGCCGAGACTTCATATAACTTACTATTGGGTCGACCTTGGATCCATAGTAATGTTATAATTCCCTCCACTCTCCATCAGTGTTTGAAATATGTCGACACTGATAATAAGGTTAGGACGGTGGTCGCGGATAAGCAACCATTCAAAGGGTTTGAGAATTATTTCACTGATTCTCTCCTTTATGGTAACGAATCTGATACTGAATCATCGGCCTAGGGCACGGACAGTGGAGAAGAAGCTGATACCGAAGCCGGACTTGATTACAATGGAGGTTTTGTTTTTAATGACATTGTACCCTTTGTAATCAATCTTGACGATGAACAATTATCAGATGGCAGTTGTAACTGGCAGCTTGCCAATAATAAAATAAATGATGATTTAGAGTACTCACTGTCTCTTGATGATGTGATAAAGGGATTGTACGATAATCCCGATTTATATATGCCGCTTCGATCGTCCTATATAATAAAGAAACACCTCCAGCATTCTTTCGGAACAACCCTGATTGTCCCTGCCAAAATAGGAGGTGAAAAAGAAGTGATTTACGAAAAAGGAGAGAGTTTTCCATTACCAGATCATTTCTTAAGGGAAGATGAGAATGATGACAAACATGGTCGACATTTATCTAAGTATAGTCCGGAAGCGCGCAAGCTCATGGAAAAACAGGGATATGATTTTACACTCGGAGAAGGTTTATACTTCGATCGAGATTCCCGTATTCCAGCCAAAGCGGCATATGTACCAAAAGGGAAACCGGATGATTATTATAAATTCAGACGAGGATTAGGATATGTCTCTTCTTCAAAAGATGAATGTTGCTGGTTAATCAATAACCAAGCATCTGGGCAATACAAAGATGGGTACTCGTCAGATTCCTCGGAATGGGATTCCGATATAAGTCTGGGGGAAGTATTCAAAGCCCTAATGACGAACATGACTACAGCTGATCCATCCACAATGGAGGACGACGATCAAATACCAACATGGGAAGACCCATGGGTTCATCACCTGAACATGCAGTATGGTGATAGGTTTGAACAGAGGGAACCCCCCCACTAAAGATAAAATAGTCCAAATTAACATGGGTGACGAGGCCAACCCAAAGCCTATATTCATTAGCGATAGTCTTCCCTCAAATGAGAAGGAGGAATTAATTACTCTCATCAGGGAATATATTGACATCTTCGCTTGGAACTATGAAGACATGCCAGGGCTCGACCCCAATGTGGCAATGCACCGCCTCGATATCAAGTCGGATGCCAAACCTGTCAAACAACAGCAAAGACGGTTTCGTCTACAGATTATGGAAGCCATTGAGGCAGAGGTTAAGAAATTGATCGACTCAGGATTTATCCGAGAGGAGCAACATCCAGACTGGCTAGCCAATATTGTTCCCGTCATGAAGAAGAATGGTAAAATCATGATTTGCATCGACTTCAAGGACCTGAATGCGGCATGTCCAAAAGACGACTTTCCTCTCCCAATCACAGACGTCATCATCGACAATACATGCGGATTTGAGAGAATATCTTTTATGGATGGCTTTTCAGGATATAACCAAATCAAGATGCACCCGGATGACGAGAAGCATACATCATTCAGAACGCCTCTAGGTGTCTTTTGCTACACGGTGATGCTTTTCGGTCTAAAGAATGCAGGCGTCACATACCAGCGAGCAATGACTAAGATTTTCCATGAACATCTCAGGAAAACAGTCGAATGCTACGTTGACGATTTGGTTGTAAAAAGCCGCAACAAAGAAGATCACATCAAGGATTTGAAGATGATGTTCGATCTTATGCGGAGTCATCAATTGAAGATGAACCCCACTAAATCCTTCCTTGGAATGTCTAGCGGAAAATTCCTTGGATTCGTCGTCACCACTAAAGGTATACATATCAATCCCGATAAGGTGAAGGCGATACATGAACTGCAACCCCCTAGAAATCTAAGAGAACTCAAAGGATTGCAAGGGCGTTTAGCTTACATCCGGCGGTTCATCTCAAATCTTTCTGGGAAGTGCCAACCATTCTCTAAGCTAAACAAGAAAGGTGTATCATTTATTTGGGACGACGCCTGCCAAAAAGCACTCGAAGATATCAAAACATATCTGACGAATCCTCCTGTTCTCGTTGCACCGAAATCAGGTAAACCGTTCTTGATTTACATCAAGGCGATGAACCACTCGATAAGTGCTTTACTAGAACAAGACGATGATAACGGTCACGAACAGGCAGTCTATTACCTAAGTCGGACCTTGGTAGGCGCTGAGTCTCGATATCCGATGATTAAGAAAGAATGCCTCGCATTGGTATTCGCAGTACAAAAGATGCGGCATTACTTGGTTGGACAGACGATTTACGTCATTTCTAACGTTAATCCAGTACGGGTATTTATGACTCAACCGGGTTCGATGAATTGGCGGTTAGCGAAGTGGGCCCTTCTCTTGTCCCAATATGATTTGCACTTCAAACAGCAGAAGTCGATCAAAGGACAAGCAATTTGTGATCTTTTGGCGGCAAACCCGACAACGGATACGGCAGAAGTATATGATGACTTTCCGGATAAAACCCACGAGGTTAACACTACATCACACCAACAAGTATGGCAATTATACTTCGATGGTGCTTCAAGGGTAGTTAATGTGGCAATAACCCCCGGATGTTCTAAAGTCTCCTCCGGAGTTGGAGTTGTCTTAGTTTCCCCGGGGAAGCATGTGATGCCTCGGGCTTATTCACTAACTGATCCATGTTCCAATAACGTAGCCGAGTACAACGCGCTTCTCATTGGACTCAGTTTCGCCAAAGAGCTGGGGGTCAAATATCTTGAAGCTTTTGGGGATTCTCAATTGATAGTCAACCAAGTCCGTGAAGAGTATGAAGTCAAGAACCAAGGCCTGATCCCGTACCACCAGGAGGCCATTAAAATGGTAGATTCTTTTAAAGAATTCTTTATTGAATACATCCCTCGTCTCCAGAACGCTTATGCGGATGCACTGGCAGCATTAGCGGTATCACTTGCGCAGCCTCCCGAAACTGAACTGCTAGTCACAGTAAGATCGCATCAACTCTGCATACCCATATACAATATGGATATCAAAGAGGAAGATGATAGAAACATAAGCGCCAAGGAGGTGAACTCAACTCAAATTGAGTCTGAGTCCCGAGATTGGCGTTTTCCTATCATTGACTACATCCAATATAGTATTTTGCCAGAGGATGTAAAAGAAAGGGAATCAATCCGCCGAAGAGCACCAAGGTTCTTCTATAATACCGAGACTCATACATTATACCGTCGAGGGTACGATGGTTTGTTACTCCGATGCCTTTCGAACAAAGAAGCAGAAGAAGTTCTTAAGGAAGCACACGAAGGAGAATGTGGTGCGCATCAGCCCGGTCCCAAACTGTATGATCACCTCAGGAGAATGGGATATTTTTGGTCAACGATGGTCCATGATGCAATCAAATACGCCCGAGAATGTCATGCCTGTCAAGTACATGCAAATTATATGCACCAACCACCAGAGCATTTACACACGTTAACCACATCTTGGCCGTTCGAGACATGGGGTATGGACATAGTCGGTCCTATTTTTCCCCTTCAGTCAAAGGTGATCGATTCATTCTCGCAATCACGGATTACTTTTCAAAGTGGGCTGAAGCGATTCCGCTTAGAGAAGTGAAGACGAACAACGTCATCAATTTCATCAAACATCATGTCATATACCGACACGGTGTGCCAAGACGGATCATTCATGACAACGGTCCACAGTTCATAAGCAACGGTTTCGTCAGGTTTTGTGACAAGTTCAAAATTCAAGATATTTCGTCAACAGCTTATTATCCCGCCTCGAATGGATTAGCTGAGGCTTTTAACAAGACGATCATCAAAATCCTGTCAAAGCTCGTGAAGACCAATAAACGAGACTGGGATGATAAACTCGGTGAAGCACTCTGGGCTTATCGTACCACCATACGCACACCTACAGGAGCTACCCCATATTCGTTGATATACAGATGTGAAGCTGTGCTGCCATTGGAAATCCAAATCCCATCCCTTCGGATCGCTCTCGCAACTGAGATGACGACGGAAGAACAACATCAGAAACGTCTCGAAGAACTCGAAATGTTTGGAAGCTCAACAACACATTGAGTTTTATCAAGCCAGAATATCTAGGGCTTTTAACAAAAAAGTCCGACAGAGAAGCTTCAAGGAAGGAGATCTGGTCCTCGCTGCTCGCCGACCGATAATTCTCAACTCCAAGAAGAAAGGTAAATTTGAACCCAAATGGGAAGGACCGATTGTGATAGACACAGTCTACTCAAACGGCGCATATCGCCTGATTACTCAAGAGGGCGTCAGGCAATTAATGCCAATAAATGGGAAGTTCCTGAAAAAGTACTATCCCTAGTACATTCAGGATAACCCATTTACTGGAAAGTTCCTTGAAGAATATTACACTTGATATTCTAGAGGATAACCCAAAATCATTTTCACCACCAAAATCCCTCACTGATCAATTTCAATTGACAGTGAGTCCACCAAAAGTGTCTTTCTGGCCCAAGTCACCAACAAATTCCCCTCTTGATTCTTTTCACGAACAAGAGGTCCACTTTCAGTTCAGAGTCCCCTTTCGATAAACGAAAGAACTCCCTTCTTTTTCTCTTCGGTTAAGCCTTCTCATGGTTATAACCGAAGTTGAACTTTCACTTCGATAGACGAGAAACTCATCTTCAGGCTAGATAACCAATCCTATAAAAGGTAAGCTTATCTAGATCTTCCAGATTCTCAGAGTGGAGATCCTACTTCTAGTTTCTTTTGTGCTGGAAATAGAATATAAAATTCTTCCTTTCCAGAATCAAGGAATAGAATATAAAATTCTTCCTTCCTTGTATTCGGGTTCGCCTTCACCCTAAAAGAAGATCGGGAAATAGAATATAAAATTCTTCCTTTCCCAAACCAACATTTTCCAAGAATTTATCAATCTAGGATTCATCCTAGGAAGTTTATCCCGAATCCTAAGCAGGGATAAGTCTGCGCCTAACACGCGCTACCGGTTTAGTCTTTCTCCGTAGAAAAAGACACCAGAGTTCGATTCTGGGGTACACTATCCTGAAACCTAAGCAGGAATAAGTCTGCGCCTAACACACGCTGCCGGTTAGTTCTTAACCGTTAAAAAGAACACCCGCCCACATATTCAACATTGTGGCAGGTTGTTATTAATAACACCAAAATCCATGCCTTACACGCATGGGGAATTTCATCCTGAATCCTAAGAAAGGATATGCCGACGCCTAACACACGTCGCCAGGTTTGTCTTTTACTGTCCAAGAAGACACCAGAACCTGATTCTGGGGACCTTTATCCCGAAGCCTAAGTAGGGATAAGTCAGCGTCTAATACACGTTGTCGGGTAGCCTATTCCCGTAACAATGGCTAAGTCTACGTATTCGAAGTCGTAGCACAAAGTCTCAGAGAATTCACTCTCTTAGCACAATGTTACATGCGGAACGGATTTAGACAATCCGCATGCTAGCCCGACTCAAACGGTAGTCGGTAAAGGCTAATCAAATCCGTTGAAGGCTGAGGGTTAGCCAAAAATCCTAAAGTCAACGCTTAACACGCGCTGCCAGGTAGCCTATTCCCGTAACAAATGGTAAAGCCTATGTATTCGACATCATAGCACAAAGTCTAAAGGAGTTCATTCCTTTAGCACAACGTTACATGCGGAACGGACTTAAACAATCCGCATGCTAGCCCAACTCAAACGGTAGTCGGTAAAGGATCATCAAACCCGTTGATGGCTGAGAATTTGCCAAAAATTCTATAAATGCGAGTCATTGACGCATCAACTTTATGAGTTGGTCTCGTGACTTGGGCATCCAACAACTTCGGATCGCCACGCTCCAATTCCTTAAGAGCTTAAACTGTGTAGACTCCAGCAGACGTACGAGTATAAACTGTGTCAAACGCCGGACAACGCGTCACAATGAAGCTCAAACGCCGAACAACGCGTCACAATGAAGCTCAAATGCTGGACAACGCGTTGCAAATGAAGACTCAACGCCAACAATCGATGGTCGGTTCTATGTTGAAACAGCAAACACGAGCTAAGGATCAGAAAATCAGGAATTGACTTCAAGTTCAAAATTCCGACAAACGATCAGACAATAAATGCAGCACCGGAACCCTCACAGACATTCGACAAAGCACCGAATAGCCTGGAGGATTGAAGGAATCAAGAATAGAAGCCATTCTAAAGTCCCGTTATACCGATTGAAGGTTGGGATAATCATATCCAAAGTATTTCAGGCTCATTCTTTTATAGGAGAGTCTGGAATACTTTGGATATGATTATCCCAACCTTCAATCGGTATAACGGGAC
>BQKN01066041.1:0-18927 GCA_022839385.1 Asparagus kiusianus
AGGATATATTCATTTGTTCATATTGCTCATTCTTGATTATAACATATTGTATATCTATCTTGCAAGAATAATTTAGTAATTAGTTTTAATTGGTATAAAATCGGATTAGATTAGCATAAGACCCTAATCACCCCCACCCCCCTAGGGTCTAATAGGGCGGACATGGGAAGTGCGGGGATCTCAGGCGGCTACGGTTAGCCAAGGAAGGAGGAAGAGGGTGTGGGTTGGGGTGGCGTCTGGCTGGGCGGCGGCCGTGGGAGAGGGGCTGTTGGATTGATGGCACTCGGGTTCAGGCGGAGGACGAAGGAGGGAGCGGAGAGGCGGTGATGGCTTTAATGAAGAGAGAAAATGAGAGATAAAGAGAAGAGAGGTGATGATGGTGACGGGTGAGGAAGGAAAACGTGAGACAAAAAATAATGTATGTGATTTATAGGGAGAGAGATATTATGGGATTTGAAAGAAGATTGGATAGAGAAAGAGATTTGATTACGAGAGAGATATTTGAGAGAGTTAATGGTATGATTTGAACATAATTTTGGGGGTGATTGGATTTGGATTTAGAGGAGAGAGAAAGAGATTTGATTACGGGAGAGATATTTGAGAGAGATAATATGGTTATGAAGATATATTACTATATACATAATAATAAAATTAACCATTATATTAGTAATTAAACAAATAATAACATTAACAAAATATTAACAACCAAATATGTATATGTTTATATATACGCTAATGTACTAAGCTCAGGTTTACATTAATAATAACAACATCATTAATAATATCAATGAACAAATAACAACCTAAAAATATTCACCGCAACTATTAAATTTATAATTAACAAAACCATTAAAATAAATATAAAACTAGATTTTTAAATCATAGTATATTCTAGAAAATCAAAAAAATATAAATACTCTTTTTAAAATAATAATTTAATATTTAAAAAAACCAAAAAAATTATTTAACTAGTATCAAAAATTCACGGTCCTTACACTTGTATAATCAACCGATCGTCAAGATATGAAGGACTTGTCCTGCTTTAGATCCTTTATCAGCTGAGCATGATATGGTATCCAAGCAGTGTTCTTGGCATTCCTAGGCATTTATTCAAGTTTGTTGATAGCATCGAACATGTGAATAACACTGCTTAGGTGACCTATATATTCAATGAGATATTTGATGAGATTGAAAGGGCACTGAAGGGTTCTGGGCCAGGGAAGAAGATTGTATATCTTCAAGGGTGTACCCAACTTGTCTGTGTAAGTATTCCTATTTTGTTATTATGGTTGCATACTTGTTTTTAAGTTTACAGACTAGTTGTTAAGGTTACTGGTGTATGTAAATATTACGGGTTAATTGTTAATGTTACGGGTTGGTTGTTAAGGTTAGGGATTAGTTGTTAAGGTTACGGGTTGGTTGTTAAGGTTACATGTTGGTTGTTAATGTTACAACTTTCTTGTCAAGGTTACGCTTTTATTGTTATGAATGCTTATTTGTTGTTAAGGTTAAAGGTGGTTGTTAAGATTCTATTTTTAATGTGTAGCTTTGGTACTATGTGTAGGATCTGAAATAGATACATTAGAACACTAGAGGGGGGTGAATAGTATTCTTTTAAAATTTATGCAAAGTAGATTATAAATTGTAAAGAAAGAATGACAATCTCAGAAAATGAACATCACAAACACAAGCATGTATACTGGTTCCACCTCCCTGGTGTACATCCAGTTTCCAAGCAAATTCCACTTGAGAGTTTCCACTATGATTTTAAAACCTTACAAAATCAAAAGCAAACCTGACCAATTTGTAAGACCATGTAAATTACAAACCTAATTGACAAGACCATGCCAATTGCCACCCAATCTCTAAACCAAGAGATTAACCCTCTCAAACCCGAGAGAAATCCTTTTTGAAGCAAGAACACAATTGATCCTATAAGCCTTGAATGTGTAGTGAAGTGCAGCAGTGGCTTAGGATTCTTTTAACTCTCTGGATATTGCCTAAACAAGCTCTAAGAATGATAGGAACAAAGGCAATATCAGAAACTCTCTTTTATGGAAAACATATTGAAAAACTGAAAGTTTAGAGAGTTAATTTGCACAATATGTGAATCTTATAAGTGCAAAACTTAGTGCTTATTTTTTGATGTTTAAACCTATTTATAGCCTCTGAAATGACATAGTTTTAAACTCAATTAACGTCCACAAAATGGTTATAAACAATCACTTATTTAAAACCTAAAATCTTAAAAAACTACATCTGTAGTCGACTACAAGTCATAGTAGTCGACTACACTGAGTCTAAACAGACTCTGTGAAGTCAGAAAATTACTTAGTAGTCGACTACAAGGCATAGTAGTCGACTACACTGTAAACTCAGATTCTGGAATTTTATTTTAGTATTTTGACTGTAACTTTCTCATCCGATATTGGAATGAGGTGATTTAAGATTTGTTGGAAAGCTCTTGAAGAGACCTACAACTTTGATCTTTTGAGTTTTTTCAGATTCTAATTGCTAAGGGGTATAAATAAAATATTTTAAGACCCACTCAATATTTATAAACTCTAATGGGTAGCATAAGGGATTTCTATTGTTAACCAACATACTAAGCATGTGTTAGTATGTTCTAACACTATGTGTGTGCATGTGTATGAGTGATCAAGGCTTGTACAAATTTCTAAGCAAAGAAAAATATAAAATTATATTTTGACAATAAAGTATATCTTCTTCTTTGCTTCATTTTGCCTTGAACTCATCTATGTCTTGAGTATCTCTTTGAATATAATTGTTGATATAGCTCTGATACTGTAAAACAAATATTAGCACATAATACACACAACATATAATATATGTTATCATCAAAATAAACTAATTTTGGGGTCAAGATTCTTAACATTCTCCCCCTTTTTGATGATGACAAATATATGTTATTAAGATATAAAAATTTTAATCCCCTTGCATAAAGTCATTAAATAAAATCTTTTACTCCCCCTGCATCAAAGCATTAGTGAAAAAATTAAAATTTTCTATAAAACTCCCCCTTTGTCATTAACAAAAAGAAATAAACATAATTCTAGTTAAAATTTTCTTTTCCCGAGTACCTTAATAAAAATATTAAGCACTTTGGTACTCTTTTATATTAGATCATTAGGATTAGCCCTTAGGAATCCAAATCCACTTGGAATTTGGTTTCCATTTATTAACATAAGTGTAATTCTTTGAATTGTAAACTTCATGCATATAAGATGAAATGTAATCATTCCTATCATGAATATTCAAATTCTTAGGAATCCATATATACTTATTTTGTTTAGAATGAATATTCTTATTATTATTCTTCAAAACATAATCATTCTTTGTAAAATACTTAGGAACAAATCCAATGTCAAAATGATGATTTGAAGATTTTTTAAATGAGAGCAAATTATTCAAATTCTCTTTACTTTTATTGAATTTACTAACATTCAAACATATATCATCATATTTTAATTTAATAGAAAAAATATCTTTATCTAAAACATTAATGCGAATTTTTAAATGATTGCATTCTTATTTTATATAAACATTCTCATTAGTCAAAATATGATTTTCTTTAAGCAAGGATTTATTTTCCTCTTTCAATTCAATTACTTAAGAATAAGAAATAGTAGAAGAATTAAAATTAGAAATTTCTTCAAGTAATCTTTTATTTTCACCATTAAGAAAATTATGTGAAGCCTTTAATCTTAAAAATGTTTCATATAATTCATTGAAAGCATCTAAAAGCTCTTCATTATCACTTACTTCATCTTGTGCCATAAAACACATATGAGCGCTTTCCTTTTCTTTGATTTCTTCATCCGAAGACGAATCATCAGTATCATCCCATGTAGCCGCCAAAGCCTTCCTTTTCTTGTTGAATTTTGTAGACTTTGATTTTGATTTTAGAAGGGGGCAATCATTCTTCATATGTCCTGACTTATTGCAACCATAACAAATGAAATTATTGTTGGTATCATTAACATTACTTGTACCTTCATAAGTTACCTCGAGTGTGTGTCAAATATCATATGCGGATGTGGCCGTTGACACCCTATTGAACTCATTCTTGTCAAGAGCACAACATAAGACATTCATTGCTTTAGAATCCAAGTTTGTATTGTTCCTTTGAGATGTAGTCCATTCCGTGAAAGGGGTGGTTGGCTTCTCATATTTTGTTTCCATAATGCTCCAAAGTTCATAGCCAATTGATTGAAGGTAAATCTTCATTCGACACTTTCAATAGTTGTAGTTCAATCCATCGAACATTGGTGGACGATTTGTAGAATGACCTTCTTAGAATTGTGATGTATTTGTTGATGCCATCTTTCACCTTGCTCTGATACCAAATGTAGGATCTAAAATAGATACACTAGAATACTAGAGGGGGTGAATAGTATTCTTTTAAAAAGCAAAGTAGATTATAAATTGTAAAGAAAGAATGACAATCTCAGAAAATGAACATCACAAACACAAGCATGTATACTGGTTCCACCTCCCTGGTGTACATCCAGTCCCCAAGCAAATTCCACTTGAGAGTTTCCACTATGATTTTAAAACCTTACAAAATCAAAAGCAAACCTAACCAATTTGTAAGACCATGCAAATTGCAAACCCAATTGACAAGACCATGCCAATTGCCACCCAATCTCTAAACCAATATATCAACCCTCTCAAACCCGAGAGAAATCATTTTTGAAGCAAAAACACAATTGATCCTATAAGTCTTGAATGTGTAGTGAAGTGCAGCAGTGGCTTAGGATTCTTTTAACTCTCTGGATATTGCCTGAATAAGCTCCAATAGTGATAGGAACAAAGGCAATATCAGAAACTCTCTTTTATGAAAAAAAGATTGAAAAACTGAAAGTTTAGAGAGTTATTTTGCACAATATGTGAATCTTATAAGTGCAAAACTTAGTGCTTATTTTCTGATGTTTAAACCTATTTATAGCCTCTAAAATGACATAGTTTTAAACTCAATTAACGTTCACAAAACGGCTATAAACAATCATTTATTTAAAACCTAAAATCTGGAAAAACTGCATCTGTAGTCGACTACAAATCATAGTAGTCGACTACACTGAGTCTAAACAGACTCTGTGAAGTCAGAAAATTGCTTAGTAGTCGACTACAAGGCATATTAGTCGACTACACTGTAAACTCAGATTCTGGAATTTTTTTTTTAGTATTTTGACTGTAACTTTCTCATCCGATATCGAAAATAAGGGGATTTAAGATTTGTTGGAAAGCTCTTGAAGAGACCTACAACTTTGATCTTTTGAGTTTTTCCAGATTCTAATTGCTAAGGGGTATAAATAAAATGTTTTAAGACTCACTCAATATTTATAAACTCTAATGGGTAGCATAAGGGATTTCTATTGTTAACTAACATACTAAGCATGTGTTAGTATGTTCTAACACTATGTGTGTGCATGTGTATGAGTGATCAAGGCTTGTACAAATTTCTAAGCAAAGAAAAATATAAAATTACATTTTGACAATAAAGTATATCTTCTTCTTTGCTTCATTTTGCCTTGAACTCATCTATGTCTTGAGTATCTCTTTGAATATAATTGTTGATATAGCTCTGATACTGTAAAACAAATGTTAGCACATAATACACACAACATATAATATATGTTATCATCAAAATAAACTAAGCTTAGGGTCAAGATTCCTAACACTATGAACTTACTAGCATCAAGAAGCCAGTAGTGGGAAGTACGACGCAACCTCCCCTCACTAATTGGTTGAAACTGAGAGATGTTATGGGATCCCTGAGATTGACCACTGTTGTAGCTAAAGCAAGGCAACTACTATAAAGCTTCCACAGTTTAAGGCCTAAATACAAACTATTGAGGGAGGTTTGCGGTGGAAGGAGAAAGAGAAGAAGAGAAACGAAGAGAAGATTAAAGAGAGAGAGAGGGAGAAGAATAAGGAACCGACTCCTAGAGACGCCGGTAAGGCCCGTGGCCCAAGACGACCTCTTCCCAAAAAGAAAAGGGGAAAAGAAGATGATATCATTATATAAAGATGGGTAAGCATTGTAGTAAAATTGTGAATTATAAATGTCTTATTAATGTTGGCTATTGGTTTTTAATGATTCCTTTTTTTAATAATACTCTGTCTTTTTTTATCTCATAGAGTATGCCACATAATATCGATGATGACACGGTTGAGTAGCACGCCGAGGAAGTTGATCAAATAGAATTGCCTCGGTAATTGAGCTATTGGAAGAGTGTCAAGATAATGAATCAAAAAATTACGCTGCGATGATAAGTAGAAATTTAAAGATCAGATTATTGCCGAACGAATGCAGATAACTTATCTTTCTGTAAAAGTGGCTACTCTGTCTGCTTAAGTGAGGAGGCTAAGAGAGGAACTAAGTGAAGCCCAATACAGAAGCTTCACTGTGTATAATAATAAGAGGCCTACAGCAGAGGTGTCCAGCCCAGCGATGGAGATGCAAACTTGTACAGGTTAGATCTTTATACATTATTTGTGAATTATATTACAAAGTTTTTAAAATTACAAATTTGTTGTTATGGTTAGATATTGGTTGTTAGGATTACGGACTGGTTGTCAATGTTAGGGATCTGTTATTAAGATTAGAGATTGATTGTTAAGGTTAGGGATTGATTGTTAAGTATATGGATTGATTGCTAAGGTTAGATAGAGGTTGTTAAGTTTTTCGTAATTACATTTTGATTTTTTTTAATCAGGCACTCCACGCATTGACATTGACATTGAGAGTGAAGTCCTCAACATCACTTTGTTGACATTAATAAGGAGAGCGAAGGCCCCTACCAGGGGCAGTCCCTCTACCAGATACTACTAACATTGATACGGAGGTGGAAGATCCTCGCCCAGAGGAAGTCTCGCCACCAGAAGCTAACAAAAATTATTAGGCTGAAGAAGAAATAAATAAGGGAAAGGATCCGACTGGAGAGGTGTCCAGCCTAGCGATGGAGCTACAAACTTGTATAGGTTAGATCCTTTTTTCACTACATGTGAATTATATTGCAAAATTGTTAAAATTATTATTTTGGTTGTTATGGTTAGATATTGGTTGTTAGGATTACGGATTTGTTGTTAAAGTTAGGGATCTGTTGTTAAGATTAGAGATTGATTATTAAGGTTAGAGATTGATTGTTAAGTAAATGGATTGGTTGTTAAGTATACGGATTTATTGTTAAGGTTACGGATTAGTTGTAAATGTTACAGGTTTATTTTTAAGGTTAGATAGATGTTTTTAAATTTTTCATAATTATTCTTTGAATTTTTTTTTTTTTTGAAACAGGTACTCCACACAGCATGGCTGGCAATGACATTGAGAGAGAAGTCCCTCAACCCCTACTAACGGAAGTCCCTCCACCAGTGTAAGGACCATAAAATTTTGATATTAGTTAAAATAATTTTTTGGTATTTTAAAATATTTAATTATTATTTTTAAAAGAGTATTTGTATTTTTCTTGATTTTCTACATTTTTTTATGATTTAAAATCCAAGTTTATATTTATTTAAATGATTTTAATAAATATAAATTAATTTCGTGTGTTGAAAATTTCTAGAATTAATCTGTTGTATTATCGATACTATTTTGTACTATTTTAAATAATACGTTGCATTATTGTTACTATTACGTATTATTTCGTGTATTATGTTGTATTATTAATTACGTATTATTTGTGTAATTTATTATATTATTTTTACTGTTACATATTATCTGTCGTATTAGTATAACTAGTATGTTTTACTGTGTGGATAATTATCCCATAATTATTGGATTTTAAATATAAGTAATTATATTTTTATTAATTATTCTTGTTTAATTGTGTAATTTCTTACATTATTTCTACTGTTACGTATTATTGGTTGTAATACTACAACTGGTACGTTTTAATGTTTAGATAATTTTCATGTAATTAATTATTATTTTGTTGTGATTATTATTATTTTAAATTAATTTTTCTAAACCCTAATTACCTATATATATATACCCTCTGTATCTCTCTCTCTCTCTCTTTTGTTTTTTTTCATCTCACACTGCCTCTCTCTCTTCAGCGTTCTCCTCTTCATCTCTCTCTCTCTCGTTCCCTCCCTTGTCAACGCCCATCTCCGACGCCATCATCACCACCAAGCACCGCCCCACCCAACTCCAAAGTTGAAGCCTCCAAGAGCTCCACTTCAACCTCCTCCCCTAAACCCCTATCACCGCCTCCACCTCGCCCAGATCCATAGCCCGACAGCACCCCCTCTCCCAATGCCCTCCGACTCGCTGCACGCCAACACCGCCTCCACTCCTCACTCTTCCCTGTGACCAAGAATAGCCACCAACCTCCTGCCCCTCCTCCGTCCACCCACCGCGTCCAGCCTCAAACCAAAGCTCCCACACGCCTGTAGCAGCACCTCCCCATAGGAGATTATAGCCACCCGTGCTGCTCTCCCCTAACCAGCCCAACCCGACCCCCTACAGCCCTTCTCCTATCTTCCCCAACGTCGTCAGCCCCTGTCGCCGCCTTCCAGTCCTCCTCTTTCATCTACGACCACCACAAACCACCCACGTAGTAAACTCGTAGCCCCCACCTCCTTCTTCCCTGACACCCTCCTCCAGATCTGCTTTAATGCTCGAGCTCGACCAGCGATCCGCAACCTTGGGCCCGACCGTGCTGCCAATGAGCCACCCCCCCTCCCCGCCGTTGTCGTCTTCTCCCCGATGAGCTTCCCTCAGCAGTGCTTGCTACCGAGCTTCCCTCGCCCACCGCCGTTTGTGCCTGATAGCACACCTCTCTCACTGCTCCAACTCTCCCTCAGCCGCGCTGCTCAGATGTTAGACCCTAGAGGGGGGTGATTAGGGTATTATGCTAATCTAATCCGATTTTATTCCAATTAAAACTAATTCAAACTATTCTTCTTGCAAGATAGATATACAATATGTTATAAGCAAGAATAAGCAATATGAACAAATGAATATATCCTAGCAATGAGATATACTATGAAATATATGCAAGGATATATAAAATAACACAATGGTGAAATAAATAATCTACAAATGTGATAGGGCAATTTATGATGGCGATAAGAATGTAATGAACACTAAGCACAAATGAAACGCTAAAGCAAACTCAAACACAAGCAAATGATCACGGAGTTTGGAGCTTCCGTCCTAGGTCTCCGCTCCCCACTCCCGGGGAGAAATCCACTATCACAACTGGGTTTTCTACGCTTACCCGAACAACGTTTACACCTCACACTCGGTTTTCTAGCTAACCGAAAACTTTACAACTTCACACTTACAATCACACTCTATACCCTCTAAGTGTTGGCCTAGTCCGTGTCCTCCTCCTCAAGTGCTCGGATGCGACCTCTCCCTAGGTTCGTCAACCGACGCCACTCCTCTTGGATTCGATCCCGTCTCTCACCAACCACTCCTCTCGGTGTACAAGTGTATTAAAAAGTGTATCCTCACAATGAAACTCACAAATACAAATAATTTTGTTCTCTACAATAGATGAGAACACAATGTAGGCTCAATCTCTAAGTTACACTCCCCACAACCCAAATTATACTATGTATGAAATACAATAAGCTCAATGGTTGTGTGTGTAAATAATGAGATACAATAAAACAAACTAGACTCAAATAAATCTAGCTTATGGAAATTAGAATCAAAACAATAAATAGCTAGAATGAGTTTAGGAAAACTTCTCTATAGATCAAGAGTGAGAGAGAGATGAGTTGAGTGCCCAAACTTCAATTGATGATCTCCTCAATCTCTTGTGAAATTGTTTTCACAAAATCAAATTCTCAAATGCTTAAAAGCTTTTTAAACAAACTTAAACCAACCATAAATCATTGTTAAAACTTTCTTAAACTTGTTTAAAACACTCTCATGGTTGTTTAAAATAGTTATGGCAAAGGGGTATATATAGGCTTGAAGAAAACAACTCAAAAAACCTCAAAACCCCATTAAAAACAAAAAAAACATATGTTACCGTTCTTGAGCAACGGTCGACTGCTACAGTAACAGCGATCGACCGTACTGTAGCACGGTTGACCGCACTGTTCACGGACAGATTCTGTTTCTGACAGATTCTGAAATTTTGCGTATCTGACTTTGTAAAATCAATTAAAAATAGTAAATCAATTTTACAAATTATGCAATTTTGAGGGAAGGTTCTAGACATGTAAATAAATATGTTTGAGAAAGAATTTATGAAATATCACTTCCCAATTGAGAGAAATAAATGTTTGAACACAGATGTATAGTTTCTAAAAAAACCGCTAAAAACTCGGTTTTGTAAATTCAATTAAAAATAACAAAACAACTTGGGGAAATGTTTGTATATATGATGATAAACATATAAACGAAGAAATTTTTTAAATCGTATTTCCCAATTTTGAAAACGTATCTGTTTTGCAAAAACATGCACGAACATGAGCTTATTAAAAACTTGATTTTGTAAATTCAAATAAACATAACAAATTAATTCCAAAATTAACAAAACTTTCGGAAATATTTATAAACATGAAATTGAACATGTTAGAAAAAAAATTTCTCAAACTGAGTTTCCCATTTGTGAAAACTCATGTATTTTACAAGTGTGTCCAAAACATGAAAATGTGATATATATGAAATTTGATGTTTTGACATAAACAATGTTTTGAAACCCTATGAAATAATTTTATAGACTTAATAAAATATGTATACAATGATTGTTAAGTCCATAAACCAAAACTTGTGTATATATATAACTATATATATAAAAGCCAAATATGTGTGTGTATATATGATTGAGCTTAAAGTACTAACACACATAATATAAAACCTAAACTAAATATACCCAAGCTTGATTGATTTTCGATGTAGCTCAACTTGGTACACTTACGGATGAAGCTAGAACTTGGATCTTTAATTTGAATTGCATAGGCTTCACTTCACAATTCCGCCAACTTCCATTGGATATGATCGTGAATGCACAATTCCATCCATCCTCCAACATGTTGTTTGTCCACAATTGATACAAAAACAAAAACACTAGACAAACAACATTAGAAGTAAATTATTTATAAATTATCATCAAAATAAGAAGGCTAACAATCTCCCCTTTTTTGATGATGACAAATAATTTACAAAAAGATATATGCATGAAAGGACATTAATATTTTTTAAATTATAATTATCATGCATATAAATAAGAAAGGCTATACTCACAATATTTCTCCCCCTTTGATAACATCAAAAAGGGGAAAATCATAAAGAATGAAGAGAGCGAATGCTCCCCTTACAAATAAGCATGGGTGAGTATGAAAATATATATATATATAGGGATTGCTCTCCTTATCAAAATGTCATATGGAGTATATGCAATAAAGACCAAGGTAAAAACATAGAAGCCATGTATAAAAAGATTTATGAAATCAAAAGAAAGAGAAACATGATAATCATGAAAAAAGTTTTCAAATGAAAACAAATCAACCAAATGAAATCAAAAATCAAATTAAATTCATAAACACAAATTTTTCAAAACCAAGAAATGAAAAATAAAAACATTAAAAAATCTTGGTTTAAAAAAAAATCAAAATGGTTTCGGCACCCAAACACTATTGGTGTCGAAAAATTTAGGGGCATGACCCCTATCATTTAAGCTCAAAACCCTAGCGTTATGAACCCTCTTAGGAGCATGTGGTACACGAACACGATCATAACAAAAATTACTTAAATGACCCTTCCGATTGCAATAAGTACAATGGAAATGAAGCATTTGCTTATGTTGACCAAACGGTTGTGCACGGAAAACATTAGAAACATTTGCAAACATGAATGGTCTTTTAAAATTATTTTGCAAATGTAAAACTCTCTTTAAATCAAAACAAAATTTGGCCAAATAACCAAATCGACCACAAAACTCACATTTGGACATATGGGCATGTTTATGATGATCTATATGTGTGTGTACATGTGAGCGTGATGATGAAGCTTGATGACATGCACAAATATGATTAAGCTTGATGGGTTTTTGTGCATTATAATAAAATCTAGCAAGGTGGCATTTACGACCGCAATTAGTGCATTTATAGACTTTGTTATATATGTGTGCATAGTGTGTAGGTTTCTTAGAAGAGTTTACATTAGACTTTGCACACAAGTTCATAAGCTTGTTATGATTATCAATGCATGTGTTTAAGGTTGAATCTAGACAAGATATGCGGTTTTTCATATGATTTAACTCATCATTAGATACAACATCATTGATAATAGAAGTAGAGCATGTATGGTTATTCTTAAAAGAATCAAATTCATTTCTAATGTATTCTACTTCTAGCATGGTATTATCTTTCTCATGAGTTAACTTACCAAAGTTTGAAATTAAAGCATCATGATCCAATTTTAATTTTTCATTATTTTCTTTAAGGATCATATTCTTATTAGAAATAGTATCAAACTTAGAAGCTAAAGACTCATGATCGGATTTTAAATTAACATGCTTACTTTATAAATCAATAAAATCATTTTGCAATTTCTTATAGGTATGCAATAATCTTTCACTAGCACAAGCAAGTTCATCATTAGCTAAATCATTAATAGATTCGAACTCGCAAACCTCACTAGAGCTATCGTGGCTATCGTCCAGTATTCGTGTGCATGAAGTTCCTTTTGAACTTGAAGCGGGATCCTCCAAAGCTTATCGGATCGCCTCCAAGTCCCCTTGATGTGCTTCAATAAGTTTTCATAAGGTATAAGCACTATCAAAATGAACAAACTTGTTAGACATAGATAAAAGGATTTAGCAAATATTCTAACAAAATTTTGTTCATTGTAAACATCCTTTTATCATGTTTGCTCCACTTGGATTTCTCCAACATGGGCATAATATAAGCACAATCAATGACTTCCCATAAATCGATATTTTTAGATTGAACAAATATTTTGAATCTAAAACACCATTGAGCATAGGGGAAAACATTGAATTTAGGAGAAATACTAGAATCATAGCCTAAACAAGATGCATCATTCATATCCATAATTCATAAAAATATACAAGCAAGATACAAATGTAATCAAAACAAGATTAGCACAAATAAGATAACTTGGATCTTTAACTCAAGGTGATTAGACCTTAAATCAAAGAGCACCAAGCTCTGATACCAATTGTTAGACCCTAGAGGGGAGGGTGATTAGGGTCTTATGCTAATCTAATCCGATTTTATTCCAATTAAAACTAATTCAAACTATTCTTCTTGCAAGATAGATATACAATATGTTATAAGCAATATAAGCAAATGAATATATCCTAGCAATGAGATATACTATGAAATATATGCAATGATATATAAACTAACACAATGGTGAAATAAACAATCTATATATGTGATAGGGCAATTTACGATGGCGACAAGAATTTAATGAACACTAAGCACAAATAAAACGTCAAAACAAACTCAAACACAAGCAAATGATCACGGAGTTTAGAGCTTCCATCCTACGTCTCCGCTCTCCACTCCCGGGGAGAAATCCACTATCATAATCGGGTTTTCTACGCTTGCCCGAACAACGTTTATACCTCACACTCGGTTTTCTAGCTAACCGAAAATTTTACAACTACACACTTGCAATCACACTTTACACCCTCTAAGTGTTGGTCTAGTCCGTGTCCTCCTCCTAAAGTGTTCGGATGCGACCTCTCCCCAGGTTCGTCAACCGACGCCACTCCTCTTGGATTCGACTCCGTCTCTCACCAACCACTCCTCTCAGTGTACAAGTTTATTACAAAGTATATCCTTACAATGAAACTTACAAATACAAATAATTTGTTCTTTACGATAGATGAGAACACAATGTAGGCTCAATCTCTAAGTTACACTCCCCACAACCCAAATTATACTATGTATGAAATACAATAAGCTCAATGGTTGTGTGTGTAAATAACAAGATACAATAAAACAAACTAAACTCAAATAAAGTTAGCTTATGAAAATTAGAATCAAAACAATAAATAGTTAGAATGAGTTTAGGAAAACTTCTCTATAGATCAAGAGTGAGAGAGAGAGATGAGTTGAGTGCCAAAACTTCAATTGATGATCTCCTCAAGCTTTTGTGAAAATTTTTTTCACAAAATCAAATTCTCAAATACTTAAAAGCTTTTAAACAAACTTAAACCAATCATAAACCTTTGTTAAAACTTTCTTAAACTTGTTTAAAACACTCTCATGGTTGTTTAAAATAGTTATGGTAAAGGAGTATATATAGGCTTGAAGAAAACAACTCAAAAAACCTCAAAAACCCATTAAAAAACAAAAAAAATAGATGTTACCATTACTGTGCAATGTTGACTGCTACAGTAACAGCGGTCGACCATATTGTAGCGTGATCGGCCGTACTGTTCACGGACAGTTTCTGTTTGTGACAGATTCTGGAATTTTACGTATCTGACTTTGTAAAATCAATTAAAAATAGTAAATAAATTCTAAAAATTATGAAATTTTGAGAAAAGATTCTAGACATGTAGATAAATATTTTAGAAAAATAATTTCTAAAATATCACTTTCCAGTTGTGAGAAATAAATGTTTGAACACAGATGTACAGTTTCTAAAAAAAACTACAGAAAACTCAGTTTTGTAAATTCAATTGAAAATAACAAAACAACTCCAAAATTAGTAAAACTTGGGAAAATGTTTGTATATATGATGATAAACATTTAAATGAAGAAATTTTTCAAATTGCATTTTCCAGTTTTGAAAACGCTTTTGTTTTGTAAAAACATGCACGAACATGTGCATGAACATGAGCTTATTAAAAACTTGATTTTGTAAATTCGAATAAACATACTAAATTAATTCCAAAATTAATAAAACTTTGGAAAATATTTATAAACATGAAATTGAACATGTTAGAAAAAGAATTTCTCAAATTTAGTTTTTCATTTGTGAAAACTCATGTATTTTGCAAGTGTGTCCAAAACATAAAAATGTGATATACATAAAATTTGATGTTTTGACATAAACGATGTTTTGAAATCCTATAAAATAAATTTATAGACTTAATAAAATATGTATACAATGATTGTTAAGTCCATAAACCAAAACTTGTGTATATATATAACTATATATATAAAAACCAAATATGTGTGTGTGTGTATATATGATTGAGCTTAAAGTACTAACACACATAATATAAAACCTAAACTAAATATACCCAAGCTTGATTGATATTCGATGTAGCTCAATTTGGTACACTTGCGGATGAAGCTAGAACTTGGATCTTTAATTTGAATTACAAAGGTTTTACTCCACAATTCCGCCAACCTCCATTGGATATGATCGTGAATGCGTAATTCCATCCATCCTCCAACATGTTGTTTGTCTACAATTGATACAAAAACACAAACACTAGATAAACAATATTAGAAGTAAATTATTTATAAATTATCATCAAAACAAGAAGGCCAACATCAGATCCACCGTCGAACCCCCTCTCGAGCACGTCGTCGCCACGCCAAGCTAGCAGCCCCATCGTTCCTACCCGCGCCGAGATCAGACCGCGGACCTGCACCGTCATCGTCGATTCGTTCGACACAACCCGAGGCAAGATCCATCTTGCTCTTCACCTCATCAAATTAATATTTATATCTATGATGAATTGTTTTGATTATTTACTGTGATATATGTGAAATTATTTGATTACTGGAACTAATAACATAAAACATGATCAGAGAAAAAGAAAGAACAGAAAAAGAATAACATGGTTAGGAAAGAATATCGTTTGGGCAGTGCCTGAGTTGACCCGACCTGACATGTCGACACGCGTGAGTCGACACGAAAGATGAAGTGCGACGACCGATCTTTGAGTCGACGCTGTAAGTTAACTCGAAGGGCGGTAAGACCCGGCCCGACAAGTTAATGTAGGATTTTATTTGGAGTAATGTTGACACTTCATGTATAAAACGATCACAGTTTTCGATTCCAGTTTTAACCGTAGTCATATTAGATATTATTTAGTTGCGGATAATTTTTATGAGTAGTTTTAAGATTCAGATAACAAGATACTGATGAAATCGGACTGTATGCATGTTTTTATTGATTCATGATTACAATTTATGTTTTGTGAATATTTTACTGTATTTGACATGTCTGCTATGTATTATCCATGTTGTGTTATTTACTGGGATATATGTGAAATTATTTGATTACTGGAACTAATAACATAAAACATGATCAGAGAAAAAAAACAGAAAAAGAATAACATGGTTAGGAAAGAATATCGTTTGGGCAGTGTCTAAGTCGACCCAACTTGACGTGTTGACACGCGTGAGTCAACACGAAAGACGGAGTACGACGACCAATCTTCGAGTCGATGCTATAAGTTAACTCGAAGGGTGGTGAGACCCGGCCCGACAAGTCGTAGGATTTTATTGGGAGTAATGTTGACACTTCATGTGTAAAATGATCATAGTTTTCGATTCTAGTTTTAACCGTAGTCATATTGGATACTATTTAGCTGTGGATAATTTTTATGTGTAATTTTGAGATTCGGATAATAAGATATTGATGAAACCGGACTGTATGCATATTTTTATTGATTCATGATTACATTTCATGTTTTGTGAATATTTTACTGTATGTGACATGTTTGCTATGTATTGTCCATGTTGTGTTTGAGAACCATTAGTAGTTCATGACTTAGTGGCCTCGTACGTCATGAACAAACCTAGTGACATGTGTAAGTATGTTGACTGAGTCGAGAAGGTTTAAAGTATTTCAAACCCCATACAATCTAATTTGGATATAAAAACTTTGAAGAAGGTCTTGTAGACACTAAAAATGCCAAGGAGTAAAGTAAGATTCAACCTCACTACAAGCATGACGAGACTCGTCATCATAATGAATCTCATCTCAGCCAACAAAGCCCATCATGATGATGAACATCATTGAAGACGAAGTCCATCCGCAGATGAACCTCGTCAAATGGCACTTCACCCCTCAAAAGACAAACGTCGTCATTGAAGATGAAGTTCATCCAGAAACATGTTCGTCATTGAAAATGAAGATTCTTCCAGAAATGAAGTTCATCCAGAAACGAACTTCATCATTGAAGATGAAGTTCGTCCAGAAACGAAGTTCGTCCAGAAATGAAGTTCGTCATTGAAGATGAAGTTCGTCATTGAAGATGAAGTTCGTCATTGCCATTATTGATGAACCTCGTACATAGCCGAACCTCGTCTATCACAATTTTCAGAGGCTATATTTAAGGAGAGTTAATGACTCATAACTCACCCATTTAAGGAGAGTTAATAATCTTATTTAAATGGGAGTTAATGACCACTAACTCCCTCATTATAAGGGGAGTTAAAGCCCATTAACTCACTCCATAATGATCCTAAGCCTATAAATAGGCATGATCAACATGAAAAGGGGAGGAGAATGATAGGCTAGTCAAAAAGCCTATCTGTAAGACCCCGTTGATTTTGACAACTTACAAGTGTGAATATGAGTGAATAAAGATATTTAATATATATTATAAATATCTTTGTTGCATGGTCATGCATGGAAAATGATATTTGAGCTTATGAGGATGTGTATATGCCTCAGGTATGAGGATGAGTTGCAAGTTTGCAAATCGTGTGCAAAAGAAATCGAAGTATGCAGATTTTTGTTCATGAGTCGACTCATAACATGTCATGAGTCGACTGATCAGGTTGAGTCGACTCACGCCTGTCATAAGTCGACTCATGATATCGAGTCATGTTCCCATTTTCTTTCTGCTGAGTCGACTCATAATTTATGAGTCGACCCATGAGTCATGAGTCGAATCATGACATATCATGAGTCGACTCATCGACGATTTTCTGGGTGTTTTCGGGTCGGGTATGCTGGGTTTCGAGTCGGGTTTCTATTGGCTTATATATACTCCCCCCACCCAAAAACACTCATTCTTCTTCAGTAAACCCTAGAGAAGCCCTAGCTTCCTCTCCCCCTCAAAACCCTAGCTCGTTTTTGGGATTCTTGGGCGATTTTTAGGGGATTTCAGCAGCTTCTTGTGGATTGCAGCGAGGGGGATTGTTATTCTTCGCATTTGAGGCGAGTAGCATCTCACCCAATCCCTTCCCTATGTTTTTATTTATTTATAAACTTTTTTAATGAGTTTTATTGAGCCTAAGACTTATTTTCCAGTATAAATCAATGTTCTTGATAGGGTGAATGTTAGAAATCATGTGCTTAAGATTTTAAACCCCTACCAACAAGTTTTTAATGAAAACCCAAATCTGGAAATTTTGTTTAAGGAATAAAAACATGAGTTTTTATATTGATTTAATGTTTTCCTTCATGTTTAGGGGTTAAATGTTAGGGTTAACATGCAAGTGATAGTTTCTCATGCTAGGTATGATTGTCTCTCTGTGTAATAGCCTAAAATTGAAGGCTAGATATATGTATATCGGTAAAATCAAGATGTGGAACGAGTAGAACAAGTTCAGTTCGTAAAATGCAGATTTCAGCTCGTGAGTCGACTCACGACTCATCATGAGTCGACTCATCATGTCGAGTCGACTCATGACTAATCATGAGTCGACTCACAAAGTCGTTTCTTGTTATCGTTTATCTTCTGCTGAGTCGACTCGTCAGTATACGAGTCGACCCATGAGGCATGAGTCGACTCATAAGAGTGCATGAGTCGACTCATCCGAGATTTTCCTGTTTTCTTTGTGTTTCTGTTTAATCACATGCTGTATACACACATATAGATTGAACTCATATGTGATACATGTAAGATGACTTTTCCTGATACAAAGTTTAGAATTGTATAGCAAGGCGTATAAGAGTTGAATGGACACTCTATTACTAGTGGTAACTTCATAGTTCACGTAAAGTCCTCGTGTTGGACTATAAGCGACTAAAGTCCTCGTGTTGGA
>BQKN01066041.1:18937-74055 GCA_022839385.1 Asparagus kiusianus
TGTTGGACTATAAGCGACTAAAGTCCTCGTGTTGGACTATAAGCGACAAAAGTCCTCGTGTTGGACTATAAGCGACTAAAGACCCCGAGTTGGGTAATTTTTGCTAAACCTTGAGCATAATATACATTTGGGTATTTGAGTATTACATTTTTATGTAGTTGGACATGATAGTGTCATGAGCTGTGCATAACACTTATTTCGACTACGAGATTTTGACATAGGTATGTTTATTGTTAGAAATGGGATTGTTATCTTTTCTTTATTGTTCATGTATTAGACTCCGGGTTTGGAACTTAGGGATTTTCAATTTGAGATACAAGGTATATACATGAGGGTTTCCTTGTTTGGATTATTTCGCTCGACGTACCTAGGCTCGTGTTGAGATTTCCTAAGTTCTTAAACCCATTTCTATTAGGACAATTGTTGATATATATATATTTATGTATGCTGTGATAACTGTATTTTCTTATACAACGAGCCCTATCCCTTGGGGTTGGTTGTGATGTTGCTCGCTAGCGCTTTGACGCTCGTTGTCCCTCCCCCTTTCAGGTCACGAGCCAGGAGCACGGAGAGTCGCAGGTGGTTAGCGGACTACTTTAGTGTCCAGCTTTTTTTTATATTATCTATGTATTATTTTCTTTGAGCTCCACTGTAGTGTTGTCAGACATTTGAGAGTTAATTCTAGAAGTTGTAAAGGCTGTGTTGCCTTATTTCCTTTACTCAGACTTACTGTATTTGAGACTTGTAAGAATTCCAGTTTATTTCATTTCAGACCTTGACTATGTTCCTCAGTTTATTCCGTTGATGAGATGTATTATGTTCTATTATTTCATCCAGTATTGTTGATTCACTTTTTACTTGCTTTGTACTTACACCTATTGTTGATTCCACTAGAGAGATAGTGATTATGATGGTGAAACGTGTTATCGCACAGTGTGGTGCATGGCAGGTTTGACATCCATGGTTTCACCTCGGACTGCAGCCGTGTGTGAACCCAGGGGCGTCACAGTTGGTATCAGAGCTCTAGTTCCAGTATCCTTAGGATCATCCTGTGTCGAGTCGTGGAGCTAGGATAGAGTTTCCTAGGATTCATGTATAGAGTCCGAGAGGATTTCCTAGTATGAGTGAGGACGATGTATGCGTATATCTCAAAAATTGAGAATATTTTTTTTATGACAACTATTTTGCATAAATTCAAAGTATTAGTGTGAATACTATATGTTGTGAAAAATTGTATTATGATACGCTATTTATAAAGGTCTAGTTTGACTTATGGACTTTTGTTTTTCTTACCATCAGGAGAGAGATGGCAGGACGAGGTAGACCCCGTACCAGGGGAGCTAGCCAGGCAGACTCGCAGCAGACTCCTCCTGATCAGCAGCCAGCTCAGTCCGAGCCCCAGCAGGTTCCACCCGAGCCGCAGCAGGCTCCTCAGTATCTAGTGGACCTTATGGCTCCCCTTATTGCTCGGATGACAGCTATCGAGGAGATAGTGACGACTCACATTGCACCACGGACACCACCACCACCAGTAGCTCAGCAACAGGGGATACCTGCCGTTCCTGTTGGAGAGAGACCCCCAGAGGTCACGCCTGCAGTCCTTCCTCCAGCAGCACCTGATAGAGCCACGGAGCAGGAAGCTTGGCTCCGCATGGTAGAGAGATATCAGAAGATGAGGGCACCAGAGTTTCAGGGGTCACCAGACCCTCTTGCAGCCCATAAGTGGAAGGAGGATGTGAGCAACATCCTCGATATACTCAGTGTGGACCCGGTGCAGAAGCAGAAATTGGCATCGTATAGCCTGAAGGGAGATGCCGGGAGGTGGTATCGACTCCAGTTTACTCCAGAGCAGAGGATGACCCTCACATGGGAGGATTTCACCTATTTCTTTGATGGACAGTATGTTTCTTCTGCAGCACGGACTGGGAAGGAGCTCGAGTTATCCCGGTTGACTCAGGGAGACATGACCGTGGCAGATTTTGAGAGCAGATTTATGGAGTTATTACATTTCACGGGCATGTGGCAGACCGGAGAGCGTCAGGCTCAGATGTTTTTGGCTGGGCTCCGCCCAAATCTCCGACGATACCTCGTGTCGAGGAGATTTTATTCAGTTAGGGAGGTAGCTGAGGCTGCCACTTCCCAGGAGATTGAGACCTTTATGTTCCAGAAGGACAAGGAGGGGAAGGCCAAGGCAGGTCAGAACAGTGATAAGGGCAAGAACAAGAGAGGCTTTTCTGGACACCAGCAGCAGCATCAAGGCCCTCATAAGAAGGGACCCCAGCAGGATCAGCGAGCGCACCAGCAGCGCAAGTTCCAGGGTTCTTGTTTCAACTGTCACAAATTCGAGCACAAGGCTTCAGAGTGTCGTAGTGCACCAGCAGGAGCTCAGCAGGGCAAGGGTCCAAACCAGCAGCAGCAGCGACAGCAGGGCAGAGGACAGGGTCAGCCGAACAGACTTGAGGCACCGCCAGCGACGCAGAGGGCAAAGGGGCAGGTTCGAGCAGTCCAGGAGGCTCCCTAGGGGCAGATTGTTCCATACTCTCCAGCATTAGCAGTAGAGCAGACTTCAGCTGCAGGCAGAGTTTATGCAGTGGTTCCCCGTGATCACGGTGCCAGCGGAGCAGTTGTGGAGGGTACGTTCCTTGTGAATTCCTTTCCAGCCCGTATTCTTTTCGATTCGGGAGCTTCGCATTCTTTCATCTCGCATGCATTTATGGCTAGACTCCAGCTTATAGCTCAGCCTCTAGACACCCCTTTGTCAGTTTCCACCCCTTTAGGTGAGGTATCGCTTCTGGAGAGCGTGTGTAGGAGGTGTACCGTCAGTCTAGACGAGTCGGAGTTCATAGTTGATCTGATAGTGTTGCATATGTCCGAGTTTGATGTTATTCTTGGTATGGATTGGTTGTCGTCCTACCATATTAGTATTGACTGCTTCACGAAGACAGTCAAGTTGCGAGCGTCCGATGGGTCTGAGATGATTGTAGCTACCTCTCAGGGCAACCGATTTGCAGAGTCGTTTCTGGCGTACATCGAGGAGGTGCTGCGACGGGATCAGGGAGCCGAGTTATTAGAGACTAGAGTTGTCTCAGATTTTCAGGATGTCTTTCAGGACATACCTGGGTTACCTCCTGTGAGAGAGGTTGAGTTTTGTATTGAGTTGCAGCCAGGCACAGCCCCTATATCCCGCGCACCCTATCGCATGGCACCAGCTGAGATGAGAGAGCTGCAGACCCAGTTGGACGAGTTGTTAGCTCAGGGTTTTATTCGCCGGAGTCATTCTCCGTGGGACGCACCGGTTCTCTTCGTGAAGAAGAAGGACGGTAGTATGAGATTATGCATTGATTATAGGGAGTTGAACAAGGTCACAATCCGGAATAGGTACCCACTACCTAGGATTAATGACTTGTTTGACCAGCTGCAGGGGGCGCAGTATTTCTCGAAGATTGATCTTCGTTCTGGCTATCATTAGTTGCGGGTTCGGGAGATGGATATTCCCAAGACCGCTTTTCTTACTCGATATGGATCCTTCGAGTTCTTGGTCATGCCATTCGGGTTGACTAATGTACTCGCGGTATTCATGGATTTGATGAACCGGGTTTTCCGTCCCTTCTTAGATCAGTTTGTGATCGTCTTCATCGACGATATTCTTATCTACTCGAGATCGGAGGCAGAGCACGAGGAGCATCTACCATGTCACAAGACCGCTTTTAACATCAATGTTATCTAAAAAATTATTATTGACTATACTTGTTACAGTCACATCTGTAAAAAGAAGTTTTTCAAAATTAAAATTATTAAAATCTTATCTGAGATCGACCATGTCACAAGAAAGACTAAATGGACTAGCTTTGATATCCATTGAAAATAATTTTTTAGATAACATTGATGTTAAAAGCTTAATTAGTGATTTTGCAGCTAAAAATGCAAGGAGGACATTTTTTCGATGATACTTTTTGATGCTAAAGGCTTCGATATCTGATGAAGGTAAGCACAGATACAATAGGAACATAATATGCAAGTATTTCTTATTGTGGACTGTTTACTCTATTGGAAAGTTTTATTAAGGTGGGATTACATGCATTTATCTGATCAGTAACATTTTATTCAGGTGTCTGAAGAGATGAAGAATGAGCAATAGCACTTGAAAAGTATGTTAAAGACTATCCAGATGCAAATAAATCAGGTAACATTTTAATGTCTGGTTAGTAATATTTTATTCCCTAGCATTTTAGGGATTCAAATTGGAATTTATTGATATTTTGTATATAGAGAAGTGTCATGTGTTTACTTTTCGCACAGGGCCCCTAAAATCTCAGAATCGGCCCTGCTTCTATCATCGTGCTTGGGAACTCGTACCCAAACACATCTCAAAGGGAACTCGTACCGAAACACATCTCAAAGACCAAATAGTTGAAGGGCCATTATTACGGGGCTCAAACTTGAAGTTCTTCCTGCGAGGTCCAACTCCTATATACAAGTATGACATTTTGTAGGCACAAAACCCCTTGGACTTTGTGCGATGTTGCACATAAGGGCATCTCCAACAGCTTCTCTAAAATTTTCTCCAAAATGAGGAAGCAAAAGTCATATTCTCCGAATTATTTTTGCTCCAACTCCAACATCTTCCCCATTTTAAAAAATCCATTTTTCCCTCCAAAAATTTAGAGAATGTTGCAGATTTGGGGAAGCTTCCCCATTTTTTCTCCTACATCCCTATTTTGGGGAATGTGATGGGGAATCTGTTGGACTAAAAACCTAACTAAATTCTCCAAAAGTGAGAAATGGGGAAGCTGTTGGAGATGCTCTAACGTCCAGAATTTTTTTAGTCTCACAATTGATAATTTGGAAATTTTTAATTTCAACAGGAAAAACCAGTGTCTTAAAAAAAAGAATAAAAACATTGTTGAGAGTGGGATTTGAACCCACGCCCTTTCGGACCAGAACCTTAATCTGGCGCCTTAGACCAACTCGGCCATCTCAACTCAAGTGTTCCTTAGTGAAGTTAAGCTTTATTTATAGCTACCTCTATTTGGTCATGAAACCTCAAAATTCCACTCATTACAACTAAGACGAGTAATACATTGACAATAACACGCCGCTTAGTGGTTAGGCAGAATATTGTTGGCGGACCCGAGTGCTAACAATCCTACCGCATCTGATTTAGATTTTGATAAGTTAAACAATGCTAATCAATCAGAGTCCAGCATTTTAAATTTTCTCAAACGAACGCTACAATTATTTGCTATTAGTGAGGAAATTTACTTAGCTTTAATAATAATTGCTTTAATACGCGAAAATGGAATTCACAGTTAATAGTTGCAGGACACCAAAAAATCAAATTTTGAAATAAGAAAGTTAAGGGAGAGATATGATAATTATATAAAAAGTTACAAGAATATTTTGAAAGATAGAGTTGAAAAATATTTACCAAGAAATCGTATACTTACTATTATTTTGGAGAAAAGTTAAAATCTTTTTGTATTCACATAATCAATATACATAATATGTACATATAGATAGGTTACAAGAGATGGAAAGTATCAATCAAATCTCTACAGATACTATCAAGTATATAACTGAATCTCTACAAGTATCAGTATCAAATAATATCTTCAATACGCCCCCACAAGCAAAGGGCGTGGAAAGACTTGTAGCTTGGACCGTAGGAACTCGAAGCGGGTCCTGGCTATCGGCTTGGTCATGATATCCGCGAGTTGATCCTGTGTGCTAATGAATTGCACCTGAAGGTATCGACGAACAACCTTGTCACGGACGAAGTGAAAGTCGGTCTCAACGTGCTTTGTTCATGTGTGAAAGACCGGGTTTGCGGACAGGTAGGTGGCCCCCAAATTGTCACACCAAAGCACAGGAGGGGAATGGAGAGGGGTGCGGATTTTTTAGAAGAGCGACTGAAGCTAGGTCAGTTCGGCTGACGTGTCGGCAAGGGCATTGTACTCTGATTCGATGAAAGAACGGGAAACAGTGCGTTGCTTGCGAGATATCCACAAGACGAGATTCGTACCAAGAAAGATTGCAAACGGCCCCCCCCCCCCCCCCACACACCGGTCGACTTGTGATCATCATGACATCCAACCCAATCAGAATCACAGAAGGCCTGAAGATGATCAGTGGCACCACATCAAAAGGATAAGCCGTGATTGAGTGTCCCTTTCAAGTAACGGAGGATGCAGTTGACTGCCATCCAGTGGTCCTCCGTCGGCTGATGCATAAACTGACGACCTTATTGACCGCAAAGGACAAATTCAATCTTGTCAGAGTGATACACTGAAGAGCACCTACAATCTGCCGATACTTGGTCGGGTTAGGGAATAGAGTACCAAAGAGTTTAGTGAGAACGGTGAATGTAGAGAGTGGAGTGATGACAGGTTTGGCATCGGAGAGGCCTTCTTTCTGAAGAAGCTCAGAAATATATGTCTGCTGAGAGAGAAGGAGACCCGAGGGCTGAAGAACCACCTCGATGCCGAGGAAATAATGTAGAGGCCTCAAATCCTTAAGAGAGAAATCGGTCGACAACGAGATGATGAGGCGAGATATAAACGTCGAATCATTACCTGTCATGATAATATGATCAACACAGATAAGAACAAATAACTGAATCTCACCATTTTAGTAGAATAAGAGGGAAGAGTCAGTTTTGGACCCCGTAAATCCATTACTAACTAGTGCCTGAGAAAGCCAATGAAACGAAGCTCGGGGGAGCTGTGTGAGGCCATATAGATACTGATGAAGGATGCATACGTGATTCAGAAGTGATGGATTGGCAAAACCAGGAGGCTAAGACATATAAACGATCTCTGTGAGATTTTCGTGGAGAAAGGCGTTGGGAACATCGAGTTGGAGAGTAGACCATCCATGAGATACAGGCAATGCAATGATAGTGCAGATCGTCGTGGGCTTGACGACCGGACTAAAAGTCTCCTCGTAGTCCACACCTAGTTGTTGATGGAATCCCTTAGTGACCAGACGAGCCTTATATCGCTTAATCAACCCATCCGCCCGCCTCTTGATCTTGGAGACCCACTTGCATCTAACCACATTCATGGTGGCAGATGGCGGAACTAGAGACCAAGTGTCACTCCGAAGAAGGGCATTGAACTCATCACTCATATCCATGCGCCACTTAGCATCCTTGTTAGCAATGGTAAAACATGTTGGCTCAAGAAGTGGTGTGGGCGTGGTAGTAGTGCATGTGGATTGTAGGAGAGTAAAATTGATTCCTGAAAGGAGGAGATTTGTATTAATAAGAATTGCTTATTACAAATCAAGAAATCAAGTTACAACATAAGCAAAGAGAATGCTCTCTTGTTTAACGTGCATTCTTCGGTAGCGATAGGACGCCTCCCTCGAATGCTTGCATCAAGTTTGCTTCCCTTAAACGATCCAAACGAGGTTGTGGGCAAGCTTCAGTACATAGTAGAAGCTTGATTGGATGAGTTCGATCAACTGAGGCTAAACAAGTGCTTGTGCTTGTGGGTCGAAGATGCCATGAATTCGATCTTCTTGAATGACAAAAAGTCTGATCTCCAAAGAACAAGACTCCGCTAACGACGTGCAAGGAACAAGACGGATCTCAAGTCCAAGATGGTCTTGAGATCTCTCATATTTGCCCTCAAAGAGGTCATGTCCTAAGACCCTTTCTCTATGGCTGCTCATGACCTTTTATAAAGAGGAAGTAGGGTGTAACCATTCCCTTAAATCATGGGAAGTGACCATTCCCTTACTAGGTATGGCCATAAGGAGAATCATAGTCATTCCCTTAAATCGTGGGAAGTGACCTCTCCCATACCTCAAGTGGGTGGGCTTGGCAAGCTTGCAAGCGAGCTTGCCTTGTGCAGACAAGCTTCAAGCATGCAGGTGAGCTTGGGTCATGCAAGCGAGCTTCCAACTGTCAGACGAGCTTGGCTCATGCAGGCAAACTTCAAGCTGTCAGGCGAGCTTAGCCTATAGGCGAGCCTGGATCATGCAGGCAAGCTTCAAGTTGTCAGGCGAACTTGGCCTTCATGTGAGCTTGGCTCATGCAGGCAAGCTTTAAGCTGCCAAGCGAGCTTGGCTTATGTTGGCAAGCTTCCAGCTGTCAGGCGAGCTTGGTAGGCAAGGCTGTGCAAGCAAGCCAGCCTCATTCAGGCAAGCTTAAAGCTTCAAGCCTTCATGTGAGCTTTCTCTTCTGGGTAGCTAAACTCCTTTGCAGGCGAGCTTGCTCTTTAGGCAAGCTCCAGAACATGCTATAATGAACATGTCATAACTTTCAAACTGTAAGTCGGAATTGGACAAATTATATATGAAAATCGACTATCTCAACGAGATGGGACCGATCAAACCAACCAAAGTTTGATTTGCCACTCTTTGTTTCATCAAATTCCCTCTGATTTGAGAGATATCAGCGTTTTTGTCTGTTTTGTGAAGTCAAGCATTCAGGCAAACTTGACTTTCAGGTGGGTCTGACTTCCCTCAGGTGGGCCTGACTTCGCTCAGGTGGGCCTGACTTCGCTCAGATAGGTCTGACTTCACTCAGATGGACCATTAAGCGCTTTTGTTTATTCCAAGTTACTATGCAGGGATAAAAGTAATTTTTATTGCCTACAAAATCCCCTTCAAAGTTTTCAGACCCAAATTAGGTTGCATGGGGTCTAGAATACTTTGGATCTTAAGACCTGTAGAATGATCCCCGTTCAGACGGAGTGAGGAGCCTGCCAATAAGCTTGGCAACTTTAAACTCTTTAGTCGCAGCTAATGATCGCCAATTAGAATTTTTAGCAAACCCTCAGCTATCACGGATTTTATAAGCATTTACTGATTACCGTCTAAATCAGGCTAGTCATACTATTCCCCTCAATATGATGAGTTGTCAATAAGTTTTTTATAGACTTAACGCTACAATTTCTTCTCTACCCTTAGTCGTTCGAGGCATCGGGTTGGCTTAATTACAACCATTAAGCTATAATTAGGTTAGGCCATATCTTAAAAATATCAACTTGGCCCAAAAATGAGTGGTCGCTTGTATAAGTGATCACTTGAGGGTCCGAATAATGACTCATCGCTTGGTAGGTCATTACTCGGGAATGGGCAGTCAATAGGACACATCGCTTGGTAGGCCATTATCAATGAACAATGGCGTTTGCGAGAATAACGGTGTTGGGGTAATCATATCGTTTAGGGATGTATGAGTATGATGACTGATTAGAATAGTAGTACATCGCATGGTCGACTAATATCATCAATTGTTCTATGGATATTTAGAATGCTCGAAATGGATCAAATCGCTTAGGGACGTAGGAGTGTGATGACTGACCGAACAACTTCATTTGTGGGAATGACGAAGTTAACTATCATAGGTAATCGTTAACGTGATAGTTTTGTGGATCCACCATTCTATTGGAGAGGATTAGTGGGGGATTTTGTCAGAGGTTTAATGTTAACATGACGGGATTATCGTGATCGGAGCGACTTTGAGGACTTATCATCCTATTGAAGAGGATTGATAGGATTGTCAGAGATATAGTGTTAACATGACAGGCTTGTCATGATCAGAGCGACTTTGAGGACTTATCATCCTATTAAAAAGGATTGATAAGTGGATTATCAGAGGTGAAGTGTTAACGTGATAGGATTGTCACGATCGGAGCGACTTTGAGGATTTATCATCTTATTGAAAAGAATTGATAAGTGGATTATCTGAGGTGTAGTGTTAACGTGACAGTGGGAGTGGTCCCGTCATCCTGTTGAAGAGGATCGACAGGGGAAATTTGGAGGAGACTATCAGAGGTAATTATTAAAGTGATAGTTTTGGGTGGACCTATCATCCCATTGAAGAGAATTGATGAGAGGGTTGACTATCAGAGGTGACTATTAACATGATAGCTTTGTGTGGACCCACCATCCCGTTGAAGAGGATTTGTATGAGAATTAACTATCAGAGGTGATTATTAACATGATAGTTTTGTGGATCTGATTGATGACGAACTTCAAGTCATCATGACTCCATCAGAGAGAAGAATTAAGGTAGTACATGATTTTGCTGAGAAACCGAGACTAACCCCACTCCAGCGATAATCAAGATTAAAGGTAAAGACGCCTTAGTCAATCTCGCGTGAGTTGAAGGATGAAATCCTCCTCTGTGCTGACACATTGCCCATTCGAGTAGACCGTCTCCACTATGAATGGGTATAAAGTGGTCATCAGATGCTGGTCCTCCGGTGACTGATGCATATAAATGTCATCGGTCATCTTTGGCCAATAGTAACCAACTCTTCGCAGTCGGTCCCACAGTTTAGGCCCGAGTTGGCAGGCTCCACAGATGCCATCATGGGCTTCTTTTGGGGCTTCTTTTACTTCGAAGCATTGCCCCTCTATTTTGAAGAGTATTTGGATGAGGAAGTGGTTTCCACCACCAAGGTATTTTAGTCATCACCTCCTCGAAATTCACACGGCTCTTCAGTATCCATACGCTTGAGCATGATCTCAACTTATTCTCCTTGGCGGATTAAGTTCTTCCATGAGCGAGCTTCGATAGCGTCCATATTGGACAGAATGTCGATGGAGAAATTATTCTAGCACATCTCCATGAGAGTGTCCTAAGAAACCCGATCACGAGGATGCAGCAATCAGTTCCTAAATTTCTTGACAAAGTTACTTACAGACTCTGTCTTCTTCTGCTTTACAGCTAGCAGGATAGTCATAGATACTTTTGTGTTATCGTCGAAAAATATGGCCATGAAGAGTCTTTTCATGTCCTTCCAGCAGGTGAAAGACCCTGGCTCCAATCTGCGGTACCATTCAAAAGAGACCCCCTTGAGAGTACAAATGAAAAGTCAAGTCATAATGGGATTGTTTCCCACTATATGTCCAGTTTGTGCCTGGAAGTAGTAAACATGTTGGGTAGGAGAACCCTTGTCATCGAACTGCAGGAGGTCCAGTGGCTTGCACTTTGTCGGGTAGGAGACTTTATCACATTCAACTAGATACGATCTGACCACCCCCAGCTCGTTCCAATTCGTCTGGAGCTTCAAGTCATCAAGTTCACTTTGGAACTCATCGAGTCTTTTGTCTCTTGGATTATGACCTGAAGATGACACTCCTCCAGATGACTCGGATGAGGATTGAGAAGGAGTAAGCACCCGATCTTTGTGTTTCGAGGATTTTTGCAAAGTCTGCGAAGTCCTCTCTTTTTTCTTCTTCTTCTCGCTCAGAATCTACTCTAACATCTTCTTCATAGGGTTGATTGCTTGTTGCTCATCGAATATCCTGGATATCTCATCAGGGACATCGGTCATGTGCACTTCCGCGCTTTCACCCTTAATAGAGCTTGAAGCTTGAGACGTTGTCACTACCGAACAATCATCGTCATCATCATCAGATACGAGAGTTAAGCGTGTGTAATCAAACGGAATGGCCTCCCTTGTTTGGGCACAAGTGTGTTGGTAGATACATCCATACTCAATGGGGAGGCTTTTCAATTCCGATGAGAATCCATGGTTCGAGGAATCTGAATTCTTAGCCTTGGACTTCCCCATCACATTGACAGTTGCGGCGGGGAGCTCCACATCATCGGAAGCTCGTCTCCTGCGACGATTGCGTCTGTGGTGAGGAGGTATTGCCTCTAACAGTTGCTTAAAAGAGCCTCTCGAACACAAAGGCTTCGATGGTTTAGTACATCGGCAGTCAATGAGTACTGCTGTAATAAGTCTCTCGTAGTGGCACTAAGGATTTGCCTCATGAATCATGCGTTTGTGAGTCAAGCACTCTCTAAAATCCCCTATAGGTTGATGGTGACAACCTCCAGTTTTAGAAGGACCAACCGAGTGCTTGTGAGAGGAGGGCTCAAGAGAGCATTTGAAAGAACACTTGGAAAAATTACCAAGTGTTGGAATTAGGCAAGTTTTCCTCGATAGGCGAACTTGCCTTGACAGAAGAGCTTGGGTCTATTGGCGAAGGTCAGCATGGCGAGGCTTGCCTATTGGACGAGCTTGTGTCTGTTGGTGAGCTCGCATGTGTTGGCGAGGTCCATCCTGGCGAGGATCTCTTGTTGGGCGAGCTTGGTGCAGTGCGCCTACCTGGCGAGCTGGTGTTTTACCTTTCTGGTAAAGGTCGGCTTACAGATGAAGTTAGGCCGTTAGGTGAGCTCGGGCCTGTTGGAGAAGTTCGGCCATCTGGCGAACTTAGGCCGTCAGGCGAGCTTGGTGAAGTCCGCCTATTTGAGCTTGCAGGTGAGCTTAGGTTGTCAGACGAGCTTGATGAAGTCTACTTGTTTTATGAAGCCCGCCTGAACTGTAGAGTTTGCCAGATTTGTGAAGTTCGTTAGAATTAGGAACGTCACCTAAATTGTGGAGTTTGCCAGATTTGGGCAGTTCATCAAATTTGAGAACTTTGCTAATGGAGCGAAGCCCGTCTGAGTAGGTGGGCTCGCCTGATTGACGTAGTTCACCTGAATTTGGAACGTGGTCTTCAAAGTGAAGCCTGCCTGATTTGGTGAGCTCGCCTGATTTGAGCGGTTCGCCAGAATTGGGAACCTTGCTCACAGAGCAAAGCTTGCCTGAATTGTCAGGCTCACTTAGGACACTGATTTCGCTACATTTGGGAACTTTACCAATTGAACGACACAGGCTGGCTCGCCTAATTGACGCAGTTCGCCAGAATTGGGAACTTGGCATTCTCACTTGGCTCTTCTTAGGTCTGGATAGCAATTCAGGTCATCATAGGAGATGAGGGCTTGCGCCTCTTGGCGGGCGGAGCTTGTCATCGCCATTGTCTGGATCTTCTGGAGAGAGGAAGATCCATGTTGATAGTGAAGGAGTGATCACCAACATGAACCATGGTCTTCTGCTGCATGGGGGCCTGCATGGATCGTTTTACAACCCAACGAGCAGTCCTTGCATTCTTGCCCTTTGGCTCGGCCTTGATTGGGGGAGATAGAACCCCCTACTATAGCTCGGGTGGAGCACTCAGGCATGGTTGTCTAGGCCGCTTGGGACTGGGCCACACGTATGACTCTGTAGCATCTACGAGATGCATTGCCACCAAAGAAGGATAAAGATAAGTGCTCATCATACTTAGCTTGGTCGAACTCTATCACAAGGGACTCGACTGTCTTCTGCTTTGTAATTTTTTCGCATTGCGCCACCACCATTTCTCTTGAGGAAATAGTTTCTCTCACTGTAATCGTCATCTTCTATAGGGGAGTAAAATTGATTCCCGAAAGGAGGATATTTGTATTAATAAGAATTGCTTATTACAAATCAAGAAATCAAGTTACAACAGAAGCGAAGAGAATGCTCTTCTTGTTTAACGTAGGTTCTTCAGTAGCGATAGGGCACCTCCCTCGAATGCTTGCGTCGAGTTTTCTTCTCTTGGATAATCTGAACGAGGTTGTGAGCAAGCTTTAGTACATAGTTGAAGCTTGATTGGATGAGTTCGATCAACCGATGTCAAACAAGTGATTGTGCTTGTAGGCCGAAGATGCCACGAATTCGATCTTCTTGAATGACAAGAAGTCTGATCCCTAAAGAACAAGACTCCACCAACGATGTGCCAGGAACAAGACGGATCTCAAGTCCAAGATGGTCTTGAGATCTCTCAAATTCGCCCTCAAAGAGGTTAGGTCCTAAGACCCTTTCTCTATGGCTGCTTATGGCCTTTTATAGAGAGGAAGTAGGGTATAACCATTCCCTTAAATCATGGGAAATGACCATTCCCATAATGGGTATGACCATGAGGAGAATCATAGTCATTCCCTTAAACGTGGGAAGTGACCTCTCCCATGCCATAAGTGGGTGGGCTTGGCAAGCTTGCGGGCGGGCTTGCCTTGTGTAGGCGAGCTTCAAGCATGTAGGCGATCTTGGGTCATGCAGACAAGCTTCCAGCTTTCAGGAGAGCTTGGCTCATGCAGGCAAACTTCAAGATGTCAGGCGAGCTTGGATCATGCAGGCGAGCTTCAAGCTGTCAGGCGAGCTTGGCCTTCAGGCGAGCTTCAAGCTGTCAGGCGAGCTTGGCTTATGCAGGCGAGCTTCCAATTGTTAGGAAAGCTTGGTAGGCGAGGTTGTGCAGGTGAGCCAGCCTCATTCAGATGAGCTTAAAGCTTCAAGCCTTCAGGCAAGCTAAACTCCTTTGCAAGCAAGCTTGCTCTTCAGGCGAGCTCCAGAACATGCTATAAAAAACATGTCATAACTTTCAAACCGTAAGTCAGAGTTTGACGAATTATATATAAAAATCGACTATCGCGACAAGATGGATTTTATCAAACCAACCAAAGTTTGGTTTACTACCATTTGTTTTACTAAATTTCCTCTGGTTTAAGAGATATTAGTGTTTTTGTCTGTTTTGTGAAGTCAAGCATTTAGGCGAACTTGACTTTCAAGTGGGTCTGACTTCACTCAGGTGGGCCTGACTTTACTTAGATGGACAGTTAAGCTCTTTTGCAATTTTCCAAGTTGATGTGTAGGGATAAAGGTAATTTTTATTACCTACATGGATGTTGAAGGAGAAAACAGAACTCTAGGTTTTGGGTTAAGGTGCAGGTGCATAGTATGGGTGCGGTAGGGTGGTGGTGGGGTGATACTGGGGTAGATGATTGTAAAGGAGAGGTACGGTGGAGGTGGGGATGAGATAGCTAAGGGGGTACTCAGAGGAGAGGGAGACGAGGAGGGGATGGTATAAGGAGGAGGACGAACTATGGGACTAGGTTGGAGAGAGTAAGCTGGCAGGGTTGAGTTTAATGGAGAAGTATAAACAAGATGGGTCAAGGTAGAAGAGGGTTCGGCCGAGGTTTTGTTAGGGCTGAGAGAGGAGTAGGAGCTAATGTTACAAAATGAGAACTGAAGCTCGTTAAACCGAACATGCTTCGTAATATAAAGGCGTCAAGTGTGTAGGTCAATACACCGATAGCTATGATGGATAGGACTATAACCTAGAAACACGCAAGGACATAACCGAAAATCCATCTTATGGGAATTGTAGGGCCTAAGATAAGGAAAACAGAGGCACCCAAAGATACTTAAAATAGATAATTTGGGGAAGAACGGAAGAGACACTAAAAAGGTGATTGATTTGAGGACAGTTTACATTGCAGGCGATTGATGAGGTAGACAACACTTTCAAAGGCATAATGCTAATATTTTTGAGGGACAGAAGAGTGAGCTAATAAAGAAAGGTTAGTTTCAATGACATGACAGTTGTGACGTTCAACAATACTATTTTGTTCGTGAATATGAGGGTAAGAGACACGATGAACAATCTCTAAGTTAGAAAAATAAGGAGCTAATTTTCCACCCCAATCAGTTTGAATAGATTTGAGTTTCGTGTTGAATTGATGTTCAACCATCGCCAAAAACTTAGGAAAGACAATAAACACCTCAAATTCTTAAGAAAGTGAGAAAATCCACATGTACTTCGAATATGCATCAACAAACAAAACAAAATAATAATGACCATCAGAAGACATAGTAGGAGAAGGCCCTAAACCTCACTAAAAATAAGCTCAAGAACATAGGTGCATTTATTATGTTAAATTGGCAAAAATAACCTAGAGGATTTGCCAAGTTGGAAAGCCATACATAGAGAAGTAAACTTTATAGAAGAACAAAGAAGACAATGTCTCTTTATTATAGTCCTAACTAGTTGGCTATGCAGGTGACCGAGGCATTGGTGCTAGATATCAGATGAGGCCCGTTCAGCTAGATGAGCAACAGAGAGTGAATGAGTAGTGACTTGGTTATGGAGAGTGTAAAGACCATTTTCACTCTGTTCGATAAGTAGATGGGTGACCTGAACCTTCACAGCAAAAAAGGACGGATGAAACTCAAAAAACAAATTGTTATCTTTAGTGAATTGTTAGACAGATAATAAAGATTTGGAAATGGCCAGAACATGCAAAATATTAGAAAGATTGAATGATACTGTAGGTGTGTGTAAGGTGCATGAACCAACATGAGAGATAGGGAGACCTTTACCATTACCAATATGAAGACTGTTGAAGCCAAGTTAGGATTGAGATTCATCCAAGTGCCCGATATCCAGAGTGACATGGTGATTCGTGCCGGTATCTGGAAACCAAGTAGAGGAGTCTATAGACGGAGCGGCCACATTGGTGAAGTGAGCGGAAGGAGAGCCGACAAGAACACCATGTTGGTAGCAGGTAAGGGCAGTCTGATTAGAACCATTGCATATTTGACATCAAGTGTTGAATTGTCTGGCCTACGGACTATAGGCCGTTCGAGATGTTCCCTGCGTGCAGCAGACAGGCTATCAGGGGCTGGATCTGTGTGCCGGTGAGATGTGCCATAGGAGAGATAGCCTCGACAACAGGATGGCCATGAATGTAGTCATGACTGAGGAGAAGAGCATGCAAGTCTTCAAAGGAAATGACTTCGGGACGAGCATTGAGGGTCGTAGTGAGATCCTGGAACTCGTGACGGAGACCCTTAAAGATATATGCATTCAAGTCCATAGTAGAGATCAAACGTCCAGTGGCAGCAAGCGAATCAGAGATATTTTGGGGAATATAGAGGCAGGCAGTGACTGAGAGATCTCATTGTTTGAGTTCATGAAGGGCCTCATGCAGTTGAAGAATTCTTGTATTCAAAGGAGACACATAGGCACGCGCCAGTGAAGTACAAATATCAGAGGACGTCATAAGACCGACGATGAGGAGAAAATCCTCCTTAGAGAGAGTAGAAAGGAGAATAGAGACAACAAGTTGATCTTGTTGCTGCCATGATAGAAACTCAAGGTTGATTGCTGACGCGGATTGGTCAGCGAAAGTAAGATGGGTGGGCGGTGGGGAACGTATCCGTCAATGTATCCCATTAGGGATTGGCTACACAAGAAATGAGAGATCTGCATTTTCAAATATAGATAGTTGTGGGGGTTGAGTTTGATGGAGAGGTAGTGACAGGTGTTTTGAATGACAGGTGGTGGTGGTGTGTTGGTTAATTACACCAGTGGAGGAGGTAGATGATGATGGGACATGGTGGCCAAGAGACCTGAACTTGAAGCAAAGAGGAAGGCGGCACGAGAGTGCTCAGCGACGACGAACAATGCATAAGAGATCTGAAGATCAGCGGCCTGATAACCCGGTTGAATATGGCCTGAAAAATAGCTTGAAGGAGGCCGAAAAAAGAAGAAAAAGGGATGACGACTGCTAGGGTTTCAAGGTTCTGATGCCATATTATTTTGGAGAAAAGTTAAAATCTTTTTGTATTCACATAATCAATATACATATGTGTATATACAGATAGGTTACAAGAGATGGAAAGTCTCAATCAAATCTCAAACGATATTATCAAGTATCTAACTAAACCTATACAAGTATTAGTATCAAATAATATCTTTAATACTTACAAGTGTGGGGGCATTCTCTTTGCTTTTGTTTAGTATGAGGGTACCTTTATTTATTTTTTAAAGTGTGATGGCATTTACAATTAAATTTTTCTGATGTGAGGACATTTTTAAAATTCTAAAATTGTATGATAGAAAAGAAACTTTTCTTAATACACAGTAAGTATAATAGAGAAGATTAACGTTTACAGTGAGAGAAGCGAGTCTATTAATCTACGACTATTATCTTATTATGTCTTTTCATATCTAAAAAAAGCTATAGGTTGATAATCTGCCATAGAAACTGCAGTTTATTTATCATTAGGTGCTCTTATGATAGAAGTAGAAAAAGCTGTGAAGAATTACAGAAAAATCAGAAAAGTCAGCAAAGAGTTTGGCGGTCGACCGGCGCGGTCGACCGCAAACGTGTACCAAACCTACTGGGAATCGGAGCTGGTGACGGTCGACCGGTGCGGTCGACCGCGGATGACTGTAATGGACTTAACTCTCGGGTTTGATGGTTCGGTCGACCGGTGCGGTCGACCGCGGATGACTGTAATGGACTTAACCGGTTCGGTCGACCGCGAGACCTGCGCGGTCGACCGCCGCGGTCGACCGACGATGATTTGGGCTGGGCTTCAGGTTTTTTGACCCGTTTTGTTTTGTAATCTATATATACCCTAAACCTGTTTTGTTAGGGTATCTGAAGGACGATTTTGAGCAGCCTCTAAGAGAGATTTGTTGCATCCAATTGTGGGAGAGCTTTGAGAGATCAAGTGTTTTGTTTTAGGGTTTGGTCTGAGAGATTTATAACCCTATTTGTATTCCCTTAATTTCTAGTAGTAAAATCTTCCCCCTCCTTGCCACGTGGACGTAGGCAACTTGCCGAACTACGTAAATTGTTTGTTCTTGTTGTGGTTGTGGTTTGCATATTGTTTGTGGTTTAGTTCGAGTTATTGTTTGTGTTGCCCTAGAAGCTTCCGCCACGCACAACAATTGGTATCAGAGCTAGATCGACAACATGGGAGATGCAAGCACATCAGGTTCATCTCTAACAAAGGCGATACAGAGTCTGAGCATCAATAACACGAAGATTGATGTTCCGAAGTTCGATGGCAAGATCAATTTTGGATTGTGGAGGTGTCAGGTGATGGATGCCTTGGATGCACAGAATTTGGAGGAGACTCTTGAGTTAAAAGAGAAACCCGCTGAGTTGGAGGATAAGGTTTGGAGAAAGATGAACAGTAGAGCTTGTGGTGTTATTAGGTCATGCTTAACGCCAGTTCTTATTTATGATTTCATGAACGAGACGTCGGCGAAGAAGATGTGGGAAACACTCAATGAGAAATATCTTACGAAGAGCATTGAGAATCGGCTTCACTTGAAGAAGAGATTTTACTAGTTCAAGATGAAGAGAGGGGTTTCCATCAGGGAGCATGTCAACAACTTCACTAAGCTACTTTCAGATATGGCCAATGTGGATATTATAGTTGAGGATGAAGACAAGGCGATGCTACTTCTGTGTTCGTTGCCCGAAGATGATTATGGTACGTTCGTTCTCACTATGATCAATGGAAGAACTACAGTTAGCTACAAGGAGGTGACCTCGGCTTTGGTGAACTATGAGTTGAGGAAGAGTGATGGTGAACCATCCGAGAAGGCATCGGGAGATGCATTAGCAGTTCGAGGCCGAGATTCAAACCGTCGTCAGTTCAACTGCTCAAAGTCAAAGAATAGGAGTGCATATAAGAGTGTTGGTAGAAATCAATGTCGGTATTGTAAAGAAGAAGGACATTGGAAGATTGACTGCCAAAGTAGAAAGAAAAAGCCGGGAAGAATAAGGGGAAAGATGCACAAGCTTCAGAAGTGAATGTTGCAAAAGCTATTGGTGAGCATTCAGATTCAGATTCTTCAGGCTATTCATGCCCTGCTTTACCGTCGGTTTGCTATGCGGATTCCACGGAGTGGATGATGGATACGGGAGCTACATATCACATCTGCCCTAAGAGGGAGTGGTTCTCTAACTTTGAGGAGCTGGAAAGAGGGGATGTCGTGCTTATGGGTAATGACCACGTATGTCCTATTGGTGGTATTGGTTCAGTCCGGATTAGGATGCATGACGGTGTAGTGAGGGAATTAAAGGAAGTGAGGTTCGTGCCGTAGTTGACGAAGAACATCATTTCTCTTGGGACTTTAGAGGCAGCAGGATATCGAGTGATCTTAGAGGATGCTACAGTGAAGGTCACGAAGGGCTCTATGGTGGTGATGCGAGGTGTCAGGAAAAATAACCTATACTACTTGAAGGGCAAGACAGTTACAGGGGGTCTGGCAGCTTCTATCACTACAGAGGAGGACACTACCACTTTATGGCACATGAGACTTGGACACACAGGAGATAAGTCCCTACAGTCATTGGCGAAACAGGGACTATTGAAAGGTGCTAAGACCTGCAAGATGGAGCTGTGTGAGCATTGTGTACTTGGGAAGAAGACTAGAGTGAAGTTTGTCACCGCTGTTCACAACACCCGAGGTACATTGGATTATATTCACACAGATGTTTGGGGTCCTTCCAAGAACACATCTCTTGGAGGGGCCAACTATTTTGTCACTTTCATTGATGACTATTCCAGGAGGAATTGGGTATACCCGATGAAGCATAAACATCAGGTCCTGGATATTTTTGTGGAGTGGAAGAAGAAAGTGGAGGTGCAGACAGGTAGAAAGGTGAAAACTCTACGTTCAGATAACGGCGGAGAGTACAAGAGTGATCCGTTTCTGCAGTTTTGTCGGGATCACGGCATCAGAAGACACTTCACAGTTCGAGAGACACCGCAACAGAACGGGGTGGCTGAGAGATTGAACCGTACCTTGCTGGAGAAGGTGCGGTGTATGATGACGCAGAGTGGATTGCCTAGATCCTTTTGGGCCGAGGCGTTGGTTTATGCGAGCCATCTCGTGAACAGGTTGCCGTGCACTGCGATAGACGGGAAGACTCCTTTGGAGCGTTGGTTTGGTTCGGTGGCTAGTGACTATGAGTCGCTTAGAATATTCGGGTGTCCAGCTTATTATCATGTCAGTGATGGTAAATTAAATCCGTGATGGAGTCAAAGGCTTCAAGTTATGGGATCCACAGGACAAGAAGATAGTTATTAGCAGAGATGTCACATTTGACGAGGCGTACATGATGAGGCCTCGAGCCCCTCAGCAGGTGGAGGGAGACCAGACAGGAGAGATATCGCAGCAGGTGGAGGTTGATGTGACTCCACCCACTCCAGAGAGCATTGTATCCATTGAGGCTCCTACAGAGGTGACACTGGGAGGAGATGAGATGACAGCCGGGCAGACCGAGGGTACAGTGGATCATGGGACTCAGGAACAGGGTCATGTTCAGAGGTCCATTGTAGCAGATAGACCGAGGAGAGAGATTCGTCAGCCAGCTAGGTATAATGATGTCATGGTCGCATATGCATTATCAGTGGAGGTCGTTGATGATATGGTTCCAGCCACATTCAGGGAGGCAGAGTCTAGCCCCGATTCGATCAGGTGGAGGGAAGCTATGGAGGAGGAGATGAAGTCTCTTCAGAAGAACGACACTGGGCACTTGCACATCTACCTAAGGGTAAGAAAGCTATTGGTTGCAAGTGGGTATATGCGAAGAAGGAGGGATCTTCTATTGGGGACATTCGGTTAAAAGCCAGATTGGTTGCCAAGGGATATGCACAGCTTGAGGGCATTGATTACAACAAGGTATTTTCACCTGTTGTGAAGCATTCGTCGATTCGGATTTTATTAGCGTTGGTGGCACAGTTGGATTTGGATTTGGATTTGGTCCAGATGGATGTGAAGACAGCCTTTCTACACGGTGATTTAGATGAGGAGATCTACATGACACAACCCCAGGGTTTCAAAGCTGCAGGAAAGGAAGATTTGGCTTGTAAGCTGAAGAAGTCTCTTTATGGTTTGAAGCAATCACCAAGACAGTGGTATAAGAGATTCGACGGCTTTATGATTGGCCGAGGGTACATGAGGAGCCCATATGACCCATGTGTTTATATGCACAAGCTACAGGATGGTGAGCTCATATATTTGCTTTTATATGTTGACGATATGCTTATTGCTTCTAGGAATTCTTCGGCTATTCGAAAGCTGAAAGAGGAGTTATCATCCGAGTTTGAGATGAAGGATCTTGGAGAGGCAAAGAAGATATTGGGTATGGAGATCAAGAGAGACAGGGTGAGAGGGAGTTTGAAGCTTACACAGAAAAGCTACTTGCATAAGATGTTGAAGAAATTCAGCTTTGATGAAAATACTAAAGCAGTAAGCACACCATTAGCTCCCCACTTCAAGCTTTCAGCGTTGATGTCACCTGTTTCAGTTGAGGACAGAGATTATATGTCAAAGGTCCCATATGCCAGTGCAGTAGGTAGCTTGATGTATGCGATGGTGTGTATAAGGCCAGATTTATCACAGGCCGTGAGCATGGTATCAAGATACATGCACGACCCCGGGAAGGGTCATTGGGAGGCCGTGAAGTGGATTCTACGGTATGTTCGAGGCACCGTGGATGTTGGTTTAGTATTTCAGAAGGATGAGAAGGATGGGCAGGATTGTATTGGATATGTGGATTCAGATTATGCTGGAGATCTTGACAAACGCCGGTCTACGTCAGGTTATGCTTTTACATTGGCAGGTGTATCTGTATGTTGGCGTTGCACGCTTCAGTCCACAGTGTCTCTCTCTACTACAGAGACAGAGTATATGGCAGTTACTGAAGCTATTAAGGAGGCTTTATGGTTGCGTGGATTATTGGAGGACTTGGGGATCGCTCAGGAGACTATTCGGGTATATTGTGATAGCATGTCGGCTATCTATTTGACGAAAAACCAGGTTTATCATGCGCGCACGAAGCATATCGACGTCAGGTTCCACTTTGTACGGGACGTCTTGGATGATGGAGATGTCATACTGGAGAAGGTCCACACAAATGACAACCCTGCAGATATGTTGACCAAAGTTGTTTCAGGTGTGAAATTTGGTCATCGTTTGAAGCTTTTGAACATCCTTCAGTGCTGAGGCCTTTGGAGGCCATTTGGGTGAACTACGTTCGGCTTGATTCCTTGGGCAAGAGGATACGTAGGCAGTCTTTCAGATACAGCCGGTTTGATCAGTTGATTCAGATGGGGGGAAGATCATGTTTCAGCTCTAGATTGGTTCCCTGATTTGTTGAGGGACTATTGGATGATTCGGTGTCGGCTCAGTTTTGGTGGAAACATTCGCCGAGGTGGAGAATTGAAGAATTACAGAAAAATCAGAAAAGTCAGCAGAGAGTTTGGCGGTCGACCGGCGCGGTCGACCGCAAACGTGCACCAAACCTACTGGGAATCGGAGCTGGTGGCGGTCGACCGGTGCGGTCGACCGCGGATGACTGTAATGGATTTAACTCTCGGGTTTGATGGTTCGGTCGACCGGTGCACTCGACCGCGAGACCTGCGCGGTCGACCGCCGCGGTCGACCAACAATGATTTGGGCTGGGCTTCAGGTTTTTTGACCCGTTTCGTTTTGTAATCTATATATACCCTAAACCTGATTTGTTAGGGTATCTGAAGGACGATTTTGAGCAGCCTCTAAGAGAGATTTGTTGCATCCAATTGTGGGAGAGCTTTGAGAGATCAAGTATTTTGTTTTAGGGTTTGGTCTGAGAGATTTGTAACCCTATTTGTATTCCCTTGATTTCTAGTAGTAAAATCTCCCCCCTCATTGCCCCGTGGACGTAGGCAACTTGCCGAACCACGTAAATTGTTTGTTCTTGTTGTGGTTGTGGTTTGCATATTATTTGTGGTTTAGTTCGAGTTATTGTTTGTGTTGCCCTAGAAGCTTCCGCCGCGCACAACAAGCTGGACATCATCACTTCTAGCGGTGTTAATTACAGTCTTAAAACAGGGAAGAGTATACCCACTAAAATGCCACCACATAGCAATTATACGTTATAAGCACGATATAATTACACGAAATAATTCATACACAATAGAAAGGACAAGTGGCTTTTGCACATCACACCTTCTTAGTTCATATCTTTGTAAATAATAATTTTCTTTTATTATTTTTTTGAAGTAAAAATATTAATTTTCTTTGATATCAATAAATCATAGCTACACATCTTTTCTTGAAAAAGTATACATTATTGGCTGGAATAAGTGTTTGAAGGAAAACTCAGATCACAAAAGATATATTTGCATGCTCCCGCAGATTAAGTGCCCTTTTTATGGGTTAAAACTGGACTCAGGTAACAGCGTTATTTTTTTAGAAACCTAAACTTAGGTAATAGTGCTAATTTTTAGAAATCCGCTTTAGATTCGTGACCAGTGAGATTTGAACCTAGGTTGCTCCGATATCATCTCAAATTTAGTCTCTCTAATCAATTTCGAAGTTATAGTGAGAATTAAGGATTATAGTTTTATATTTATTCTAACACGTGTTTGATATAATTCCATCTGAGCAAATTTTTGTTCCTCTAGGTTATGTTTTTTATCTTCTTTTTATGCAGAAAACGATGATCATTTTCCGATTTTTTCGAAATTAAGAAACATAAGTACGATACAAATGAGAAATAACTATTTAAGCATCAGCTAGGACGTTAGTTAATCAAGAGTATTTTGTTATGTTACCCCCTAATTCATGAGAACATAATCCATGAATTCCATGTACTCAAAATATTGTATTATGTGGCCCTCCAATTCATGAGAACATATTCCATGAATTCCATGTACTCAAAATATTGTATTATGTGGTAGTCACATACGTCACCAGTCTGACTACCCAACAACCCATGAACCTCTCAGACAAGCGCATCTCCTTTGTCTCCTCTCGTGTCCAGCTCATAATCCTAGCTGTTTGTTCATCAATCCATCTCAACATCTCCCACATGGCCCCCATCCCTTCAATTTTTAATAAATCATCACAATTATTTTCCATCAGCCCTCTCACTGAGGAGGAAAAAATAGGGTGGAAGATGGAGCTTGTTTGACAACTCATTCACTCATCTTGACTAGTCAAGGAAAATAAATCGGTTTAGGAGATAAAAATGTGTTTGGCAACTGGTCCAAGGTTGGAACAGTTACTTTTAGTTGAAAAAAAAGTCCCTTGATCAGATTATCTTCGGTCCATTCCAAACGCAGCCTAGATCAATCCTAGTCCATTTAAGATCTGAATTAAATTAATGTGGAGTTGCTAATCATAGCTGTAAGAAACAAAGCTATCTAGTCTAGCATTAAGTGTGATGCACACATCACTATTAGCATCATTGTAGCCGGAATGTCCATTAAAACAATTTGATTTACTAATAACGTTAGCAATGTGTGCTTAAAAAACTATGTTAGGTCAAATGTCTTCATGGCCTGTCTCACTATATGATGTTCTATGCATATATATTATTTTTAAGCCCCAACCCGGAGTCGGGACAGAACCGGCTGAATTTTATTTAGGGGCTGTTTGGTTCATTTTTTAACTCGGTGGAAAAGTTTTACACCGCCTCCATATCAGATTTTTCGTGGCCACGTAGGATATAAGCTTTCCGTCGGTTTTTTTTTTTTCATCTTTGGTTCGCTAGGGTTGAAGAAGAGAAACTCGGTGAAAATCGCCGCCACATCAGATTTTTTCTCTCCCCCAATTCCTTCCTCAACCTTGTGAAATCGACGAAAACTGCAGTCACGTCATCTTTTTGCCATATAAACAAAAGTTTTCCCTTTTTTCCATGTAAACCAAACACAAGAAAAATAAATACATTGATTTCCCACCATTTTTTTGTGCGAACCAAAAAGCGAAACAATCTATTTCTTGAAAAAGTTTGGAAAACTCAAAACTTGTGTTTTTGTACATAGAAATGCATTTCCCTATATCTAAGAAACGAACCAAACAGCCCGTTACAAAACCTCTATAAGCTTTTTCCCCTTTCCCTCTCTCACGTACACAAACCAAAAAATATCTCCCTCAACCACCGTATATCCCCCAACTAGTACATAACAACCCCCCCATAGCTTTGTTTCTCATTGAACCCCTCTCTTCTCTACATCCCTTTGCGTTACATCATTAAAACCTACTTGGTAAAATGAGAGAGATCCTTCATATTCAAGCCGGACAATGCGGCAACCAGATCGGAGGTAAGTTTTGGGAGGTCGTCTGCGACGAGCATGGCATTGATCCTAAGGGGACCTATGTTGGAGACTCCCATCTTCAACTGGAGAGAGTTAATGTTTACTACAATGAGGCTAGCGGAGGCCGATATGTTCCTCGGGCCGTGCTCATGGACCTTGAGCCTGGCACCATGGACAGTCTCAGGACTGGGCCTTTTGGCAAGATTTTCCGGCCTGATAACTTTGTGTTTGGGCAGAATGGCGCTGGCAATAATTGGGCTAAGGGGCATTATACTGAGGGAGCCGAGCTTATTGACTCTGTTCTCGATGTTGTGAGGAAGGAGGCCGAGAATTGTGATTGCCTACAAGGTACGGACATATTCTTGAAAGCTTTATTGATAACAACTAGTGGTTAGTAAATAGTGTCTTTTTTGAGAATAAAAATGGTTTAATGATAATTGCATATACATCTCAACTTTCTTTCTTTTTTTTTTTTTTTTTTTTGCTCTTATTAGATGTCTAAGCGAGGTTATCACTCTGTTATTTATACACGTACTATAAAGAATGCTTATTTAGCACATTGAAATAACAGGAGATCTTTCTGCAACATATTAACATCAAGTGGCACTCGGATATGTCTGACGTAGTGACAACCCAGGTTTGGTAATATTGGTAAAATGCCAATAAAAACTTAAGTGCTAATAGTTAACTTTCCGAACTTTCCGTATCGTAAGAGGCGTATATGCAATTATATAACTTTCATTGGTACGCCAACAATCCAGTTGATGGATAGATAATTCCATTATGGCTGAAGCGACGTTTTGATTTTGATGATCGACAGGATTTCAAATATGCCATTCCTTGGGAGGCGGTACAGGATCGGGGATGGGAACTCTGCTGATATCGAAGATCAGAGAGGAGTACCCTGATCGGATGATGCTGACATTCTCGGTGTTCCCATCGCCGAAGGTGTCGGACACGGTGGTGGAGCCGTACAATGCGACGCTGTCGGTGCACCAGCTGGTGGAAAATGCCGATGAGTGTATGGTGCTCGACAATGAGGCGCTCTATGACATTTGTTTTCGGACACTCAAGCTCACTAATCCTAGCTGTAAGTGACATTTCACCATTTTATTTCATTTTTTTAGTCCGAAATTATAAGGCTTGGGCCTAAGTAGGGCCCAACTATGACATTGATTAATTGATTAATTGATTAATTGATAGATTGGCTTTGGTTATCTTTGGTGTTAGATCTATAATAACAAAAAAACAATAGAGCTTTTATTGAGAAAGAACCAAGTCTCATTTCCGTGATCGACCATCCATCTCTATTATTGGTTAACATGTCCATTTTAATAGCATACTAATATAAATAACCAAAACAGTTGTATAATGGCTGTCGGTTGCTTCCCAGCTACAGGTACGAAAGGATATGAACTTATTACCAGAAATAGAAACAGTGTTGTATTATTGATTTAGATCCACGAAAATAGCCAGTGGTGATATAGCATGGAAATAATTGAGCTTATTATTCTCTAACTACAGTACTTTCCGCTACATGATAGATTGGTGAGAGCTCAGTATCAAGTGCAGAACAAACATCATAATTGATCCAGATTGGATCTAGCTCAACCCCAATCGTATCCTAAATATCTTTTCATCTTACATTATCAAAGTTTATTTGGATATTCCTGAGTTAATTCTAAGTTTACTAGATCCATATTTTATTTATCATTCAAAATTTCAGATCTAGATTTTAAAATTCATACGCTCAGCGAAATATAACACAACTCTTTCTTATAGGCTACTACCTTAGCACTTGGCATGTCACCTCGCATCAAAATAATATACTTACAAAGTATTACACACGCAATTAATTAAACAGAACAATTGAATACTTACATTCTGATTCTCCTATTACAATATCTTTGGTTTTAGAAAGTCGCAAGCAACTTAAAGAAAAGAACTTTTCATTAAAACAGTTTATAATTCTGTTTCATTACATTAATGATACATCAAAGGATGAACTTGTAATTAATCCGCTATGTGATCTCCTCCTCTTCCGTGCACGACGACGTACAGTCGGCGACCTGAACCACCTGATCTCAACCACTATGAGTGGTGTCACCTGCTGCCTCCGCTTCCCCGGCCAACTCAACTCTGACCTCCGCAAACTCGCTGTGAACCTCATCCCCTTCCCCCGCCTCCACTTCTTCATGGTGGGCTTCACCCCCCTCACCTCCCGCGGCTCACAGCAGTACCGCGCCCTCACCATCCCCGAACTCACCCAGCAAATGTGGGATGCCAAGAACATGATGTGCGCCGCCGACCCCCGCCATGGCCGCTACCTTACCGCCTCTGCCATGTTCCGCGGCAAGATGAGCACTAAAGAAGTCGACGAGCAGATGATCGCTGTCCAGAACAAGAACTCGTCCTACTTCGTCGAGTGGATACCCAACAACGTCAAGTCCAGTGTCTGTGACGTGCCACCTAAGGAGCTGAAGATGTGTGCGACGTTCATGGGCAACTCGACATCGATACAGGAGATGTTTAGGAGGGTGAGTGAGCAGTTTACGGTGATGTTCAGGAGGAAGGCGTTCTTGCATTGGTATACCGGGGAGGGGATGGATGAGATGGAGTTCACGGAGGCGGAGAGTAATATGAATGATTTGGTGTCGGAGTATCAGCAGTACCAGGAAGCGGTGGCGGACGACGAGGAGGAGACGTATGGGGAGGAGGAGGAGAATTAGAAAGAGGGAGGGAGCTCATGATGCTTGTGTTTATGACGTTTGAGCAATTGATTGTTTATGTTGAGGATATTGTGGTGATATCTGTTGAGTTGGCTGTGGGAGTAATTTGCTTGTTTATGATAGTTATGCGAGCTTGTCAAATGTGAGTATTGAATTGTACTTTGTAGATATGTATGTATCGTTGAAGTGGATATGTGTGGATTGTTGAAGCGCTAGTTTTCTCGCTGTGCTATGTAGGTATTAACTGTGAAACGTATAAGATCACAAATACAACTTATTTGGAAAATCTCAAGGTAGAACCAAAGCTTACATAGAATCATACAACACCAACCACAACAAAGAAGCTTTTATCACGACATTTTTAGGTCAGCTACATTAATCATGTCTTCGCTGAAAATGTAATATCAACATATCACTCCTCCTTGGTTTTCTTGATGAAGATCATAACAAGCTCAGAAATGAAAAGAAACCAAAAACTTTGGAATTGATATTTGTTTAAAATTACAAGACATTTCAGCAATTAAGTAGAATGAAGTGCTCACATACGCATGGATCACAACCATACAGCAAGTCTCGTTCCCACATATAGGCCTCGAAAATGATAGCGTGGAGTTGAAAGAGAGAGATTAAAAGCTTACTCCTTTATTTATTTATTTTATCTATGCTTTCATCTATGCCAAATTGCCAACTACAAATCATTCAGCGCCCAACCAACTCTACTCGTATCTTATTAACAATATATCACATTTCCTCCCTTCTAAATTATATACACGAATTTGAACCTACAACACTATGATGGACCATGTTTACAATTAAATCGAATAGCACTCAACTTTCAAAATTTCTATGTCGCGATATGCTATACTTTCCCCCTAAACTCGCCCAATGGGAGAAAACGGTGGATCAAGAATGAAATGCGACTGGAGCTGTTCGGTTTGCTTCTTTGTCTTTCTCTTCTCTTCATCTGCGACAGCTTCGAGCAAATGTCTCACTTCTTCCTCGAGAAGCAACTTCAGGGAGTTTGAGTATAGCATCTGCTTGTTTTCTTGACCGAGTGCTGACATAGCTTCTGAACTGTGGAGTATAGAAATGCAAATAGAGAATGCTTGTAGTGCTGATAACTGGGCATGGAAATCAACTGAGTATTGCCCTTTCCCATCAGCTGCTATGTATAGTGCCGGAATCTTGTCTTTTCTTCCCTGTTAGTGAACCATAATGAAGCATGTTAGAAATATTATAGCCACATTTATTATTTTTATTTTTGAATGTGATTCAAGGGGGAAAAACCTACAGGCGTGATTAGCAAAGGTTTAAACAAGAGGAATTAAGAAGGGTTCACATTTACACTAGGGGCTAAATTGGTTAACCAGTTAGGTAATAGATATTATGATTATTACTACTTTCTTTATAAATAAAGGGGTAATTTCTCAAACCGTCTACAGATGTGGATTAGCAAACCCTAGACTTTATGGGATTAATTAATTTTAATAAGAGAAGTTTTAGAAGAAATCAGAAAGTAACGACAGAATGAAAATGCTCAAGAGATAGAAAGAAAACTATTGTTATTTTTACGTCTACAAATATGAAAACATGAAAAGTCAGAGACAGTTGACAAAAGAGTAGTCGTTTCAGCTAACATCATAATCAGTAATCTTCACATGAATTGAGATCTTTTTCGTAAGTATGTTAGGACTGCTTCACAAAGCAGATAAAATACATGCTTAATATTGGGTGGGGGTGGGGGTGGCCCCCCCCCCCCCCGCCCGCAGAGAGAGAGAGAAATATACGAAAAACATGTTCCTTATATTAAACTAGATATGGAATTGGGTCCCTACGAAAAGATTTCAAACCAAATCTTTCATATTAAAATTCTATGTTTGAATATACATTTTTATGTCCAACTTGAAAACTGAATTTATCAGTTAAAGCATTTGCAAATGAGAATCTTGTTTAGCAATTTGTTTGTTGATACAAAAAGACACAAAATGATGGTCAAATTGACTTTTGCTTACACCTAATCTTAAGATACAGATGTTCTTGATCCAAACATTTGATCTTGATCTAAACAATGAAAACCCTTTACAAACGAACTGTTAACATCAGAATGCAATAAAAGCTAGGCACAAACACTAACATCAGTACCCGGGTCAGGCTCAACAGATCTTGTTGGGACAGGAGATTCTGGTGATTCTAAACTAACGAACTTGGTTTTAGGAATGTTTGAGACCAAAAGAGTTGATTTGCCTGGGTTTCTAAATTTTTAGACCAAGATCAAATATTTAGATCGAAAATCTTTACGCCTTAGTGGAGATCTAAAACCTAGATTCTAAATTTTAGGTTCCTTTAGATGACGTATACCAACTTTAATTAAGTGAATCTTTCATATCAATTGCTAAACATGAATAACAATGAAAAGAGTTTGGCTCCATGCTACTAGAAACAGCCGAGTATACTTTTACTTAACAAACATGAAAACAAGAAAGTTGAAAATGACCTAACAAAAAAATAGCAGCATCAACTATCATCAGCATCTATGACCAGTAATCCGCAATTTTTGTGAACGGTCTTTTAACTTTTTAAGTACGATGAGACCACTTCAAGAAGCGCCGCCAGATGCAATTGATGGATTACCAAATAGTTCGATTCATGTTAAACATCAGACAGTTACTTGGATAATTGAAGGTCCTAAATTATTTGGACTGATAAATAGGTCAGCAATGTTGCTATTTTCGTGATGCATAAACGTCCAATGAGGCTAGAATAGCAAGGTCATGAAGGAACATATTACTCAACCTCTATAGCTCCAACTTTCCAACGTTGTTGCTAATATCGCATCCACTGGGCGTTTCTAATAAATATATCTATTAATGAAAATTATTAAGGGGTTAATTGCTGATAGACCACATGTAGTATTGCGGTTTAGAATTTACTGCACCTCTAGTTTTATTGTTGCAGATAAGACTCCCTATGTTTTTTTTTTAACCCTCAAGGGGTCAAATTGTCAAAAAACAATTCTCTTCTCTAAGGGTAAAAGAGTCAAAAAATTCACTCAGGGAGTCTTAACTGCACCAATAAAACTAGAGTAGTGAGTTAAAAACAATGATACTACAGTTGTACAGTGGTTTGTGCGTCTATGCTTGATATATAATACATACCTGAACAAAAAGTACCATTTGCTGATGACTTCCTTTACTTGAATGATTGACGACGTCATTGGCAGCACAAGGACAGTCAAGAACTGCAATAGGGCAAGCCATATCCCAGCCACCACAATCACATCCTCCACCATATCTCCATCTATCCAACAATGATGACGGGCTACCTTCCTCATTGCTCGGCAAACTGTGGGGTCCACTTGGAGCCACCACCTTTACGTTAGCATGATTCATACATTCGAAGGTTGCCACACTCCCCTGATCTTTTGCGGGTGAACTTGGCAAGTTTCGTTGTGCTTTAGTATTTTTATCTTCTTGTAGTTGCAGCTCTTTAATTTCTTTCTTACTGAAAGGTATCCTGATCACAGTAGCAGCAATTTCTAGATAGGAATGCAACTCTTTCGGTGGCCAAGGGTAAGAAGTTGAAGGATCAGGGTCGAAATCAGTAGAAGAGTGTAGTTGACGATATTGACATGTCTCCATTTCTGTTGATTTAGTTGTAGCTGAAGTTGAATCTTCAATAGCAAAGCTCCTTCTCGCCTGGGCAATATCATATAAGACAAACTCTGTTACTGTAGAACTTTCCATTGATCCATTGTCGTTTATTTCTGAACACAAATAGCAAGAAACTTGCATCTGACCAATCATTGCAGATGACTGTCCGCTGCTATTAAAACCCTTCTTCTTACCGCTGTGGAAGGTGTAGGCCCAATTGAATGCACTATCAGTTCTCCATGTCTTGGCCAAAATAATGTCATCAGGATCTTTGACAGCAAACTCATATGATAAAGCACCATGCTTGCAATCCAATTTAAGAGTGGCATGTAGATGAGCAGGTGAAGGAACAGCCACTGGATCTTGATCTTGATCTAGCTCAATCAGTATATCATCATAATTCATCTTGTCAGTTGCTTTTGAGAAGTCATTCAATAAAGATTTACGTAACACCCTATGCCTCTTTATACTTGAAGGATAGGCAGCAGTACTACCGCCAATTTCTGTTTCCATGATAGATGGATTTCTCAGAGATTTTGATTTCATAAGTGGATCCAGCATCTTCTTAAATGGACTAAACCGTGACTTTGGACTGGCATTAGAGATCTCTCTTTCTGATTTACAAGGTGAATTGAACATTACTGCCTTCGCTGATAATGATTTGGGCAGGTTGCACTTAGTGTCTCTCTCACAGCTGTTGTTACTATGAGTTTTCTTTTGAAATTTCTGATCTTCATTGCACTTGTGTTCTTCGACTGTTCCTTTTCCTCTTCTCTCTGTAGGGTGCGAGCCAAGCTCTGGGGCCCTATCTTTCAAACTGTCCATTGCTTGGGCAGAACCAGAGCAAGAGCTACTGAGCTTTATGTGCTCAGATAATTCTAGAAATTCCACAGAATTTACTGGAACTGAAGGATTTTTGTCAATAGATGAGGTTGTAGGTTCTGCATTTAGAGACGTAATATTTGAACGTCCAATGGATTCATTTGAGCAAGGTGGAGGCAAAGGATCAACAATCTCAAAAGAGAGAAAACCCTCATCATCAAAGGCTTGTTCTACATTTCTCCTTCCACCTCTCAACTTTCTCATACTTCTTACCTCTTTAGAACTTTGATATACCGACCCCCTTTTAACCACTTCGCTGTTACTTAAATTCGTACTATGAGGCCTGGCTGGCATGCTTTTTCGGCGGGGAGTAGTAGAGTTGCTGAACCTCAACTCTCTGTGATCACCATCTAAGCGCCTCAAGTTGTTATATCTGCTTTTTAATATTTCTTTTATATCTTTCCCATCTACTTTTGCTCTGCCGTGGGGAGGCTGATGAACAGTTTTCGGCCTTGGAACTGCTTGAAATTGGTTCTCACTTTCCAAAACAATATCTAAACCCATAATGGATATATTGAGCTGCAATAAGCACCCGATAAATCAAGTCATGTTCCATGTATTAACTTTTAAGCATTGCAATGAACATGCTATCTGAACAGCATGCATGAAGTTGTTTATAATTAGTGAGGTAAATTGACACTTTCCACTAAGCAACAGCCATTGATCCCAACTGGTAAACCACGTCAATTCAATCTATAAACTTATAGGCAATGCGATAGACATGTTACACGAGAAACACACATGACATGGTGATCTTATTGTATTATGTGGCTATTTTATACCATGTGCAAAACTACATGCAAAGAGAATATATCCAGAAACACACAAATAATTAAGTGCAAGCACAAAAAGATATTGCAAAGAGAAAGAAGAAACAATAAAACGGAAATAATATGAATTGACATTTGGTCTGTGTGCACGTCCAAAGGAGCAGAGATTCAATAATCAAATTTTGCACAATTATTGGGAAGGAAAAAAAACGCAAGCCGTATATGGTAAAGCAAATTAGTTCTTATTTACTGATACATTAAACCCTCAATCATGAAAGGTTTAGGGTTCCTAATCCTTTTCCTTTACTTCTTTTTATGTCTCTTGCAATAAGAATCCAATCTAATTGATAAAAGGAATTAGAATTAGTAGCATAGAAACAGGGGAAAAAAGTGTAACTTTAGTAAACACTGCGAAAATAAATGAGCCTATAGTACATATTGACGGTGAAAAAATATTGAGTAATCATTTTTGCTAACTTAGGATAAATCATTCATCAAGATAACGAAATTGAGGATGATGTGGCTTATTGAATCATATCAAGATAATTTCAGTAGCGGAGCGCTTCTAAAACCCAATGTGATCGTAGAATAATTATGAAATTGAAGGAAATTTTTATAAGAATTCTTTACGAGTCAAAATGTTGGGCAATTTAGAACCAACATATGCAAAAAAGCAAGTGTAGCAAAAATGACAATGCTATGATAGACATGAATATAACATGAAGAGGAAGGATAAGAAACGAATGCATTTATTGGATGTCGTAGATTGCTCCTACAGAGGATCAAATATAAAAGAGAATCAACCGAGAAGGTTTGGTGATGGCAGGACACCACAAAATGCGCAAATTAGGAGAAATGATAACATTATAATTAATGGAGTAAGGATGACTACAGATATCACTAAGACAACTTGATCGGAAGCAGTTGATAAGGGTAACTTTAAAAGAACTAAAGGGAAGAAATAGAATAGTATTCATGTAGCCTATCCAAAAAATAATTTGGGGTAAAGTTTTTTTTTGAGAAAAAAATTTGGGGTAAAGTTGTTGTTGTTGTTTGATAAGAGCTGAACTCTAGGATGTATTAATCCTTTATTGAGAAAAATGATGCTGCGGAATAATTACAGTAGCATTTAGAGCAGCTGAAAAAACAAAAGTTCAGTCTATCACTTAGCAGACAAGACTAATAGAACTTCAAAGACCAAATGAAGTTAAATATTTATTTGCTTGCAATAATATCGAATAGGTCAACTTGGAGCCAGGGTAGATGTGAGTACAACAGATGATGAACGGTATATGCAAGAAATAGCAATAGAGAAAGAGTGAAATACGTTCAACTAATAAGAAATTTACAACAATGCTGGACTAATAAGAGTCATGGATAACCCTTGTTTCCAGTGATCAAGCATCTATTTGGACTCGCACACTTGAATATCGAAATGTTGTCCAAGGAAACGAGTTGAACATATAAATTTGAACTAAAACATATACTTTAATTAGAGTTTCTATAGGATCAGTTTGATAGTTAAGAAAACAATTTGTTTGAGTGTAACCTATAATAGGAGGCTAAACAAAGTAACTTTAATTCACTCATTCCAACCGTAGTAAGAAGAAGAACCACTACACTGATGAGGACGCATGAAGATCAGCGGAAGAATTGGAGACGCCTACTGCTTAATGGATATGTTCGGGTGTTAAGATCGGGAATAGCTGAGGAAGTAACCCACCTATTTCACAATTGTTCCTTATATTATATCACCAATTATCAGATAAAGTAGGTGATTTCCAGCTCCCTAACTGATGACACTAGTCCTAAACACTACTTAAGATACTGCTTCATAGATCCAAATTCTACACCTGAACAGCATACATACATGCAGAAATATGAATTTTCTTTTTCCTACCACCCATTTGCCTGATTAAATTACAAGTTAATCACAGACCATGATAATCATTAATCTAACCATCAAAATCAACAAAAATTCTAAAAGATAGCAGATGAAAGCTTTGCTATTTTAAGACTACCCATTTCGAAGATCTCTTATTCCTACTACCCACTTACCACCTCAACTTATAAATTTAGCTCTAACCATCATCAGAGAAGATCACATCACATGAGATTAAGATAATAAAGATCACAATCAACCAAAAATTATTTTAAAAAAATAAGAATTAAAACCACAATAGAGAAGATCAATACCCATTTTCTCCGGACACAGCAAATCAGAAAAGGGAAGTTTCTAGAGACTAATAACCAAGAAGCAGGCAAAAGAAGATCTCATCTAGCTGATCCACACCAGAAATTTATCAAAGAAATCGCGACTTAAGTCAATGCATGAAGACCACTTAAGCAGACCGAGTCACCGAAAAAAAACCAAATAACGCAAGATCTCCCTCATATGCTCTCTTCATCAGCAGAATAGCAAAAGGGAAAGGGGCAAATGGGCCACAAACAAAGAAAGGAGATGCAATGCCAAAAAAAATCAAATGGGCATGCATTACAATCTTCAAAACACCATTAATACTAATTAGAACGGTCCCTACTCCGACCAGATCTCAACATTAATCCTTTTTTAAAAAAAAAAGCAACCAACAAATCCTTAAAACTATAGACAGTGGTTAACCCATCAATAAAAATCCCATCTTTCCTCCATCAAAGCCCATCATTGACATCACTTTATTGGATGGTACCACCAAAACCCTATCTTCGCCCACAAGTATCCAACAAAACCCACTGAGGAAAACGCCATGAACTACTCTACAGGCCCAAAAAAGCAATGCAATCAAAGCTATAGAGAGAGAAAAATGGTACCTTTTGGTTGAGATGACGAGAGAGAAAATGAGATTGATGGGTCTTGAAAGATCCTGTTTTTTTGTCTGCTATTAGCTATGGAGGAGGAAAAGCCCTGGAGGAGGCGAGAGGGAGGGAGGCAGCATCGGGAACTGCTAATCTCTGGCTCTTTCGTTAAATTAACAATAATTAGAGCTTTGGATTATTTATTATTATTATCGTTATAATACATGGGTTTAATAGAATTTTTTAATCGAGTGCTCCCTCCCCCCCTCCCCCCCCCCCTCTCTTCTTTCTTGCATGCAGGATGCAGCTACTGATTAAAGGGGGAGACATTAATTACTGTTTTTTCAAAAAGCTTCGTCCCTACTCCACTCTTGGCACCGGACTGGAGTCTGGAGCTGCTGTAAAATTACGGGAAACGCCCTGCTTTATCTTGAAATTACAGTCCGGGTAATAAAGTTCATGCAGGGAATCACGGAGGAGAAATTTTCAAAATAGATCCAATCTCAAATTTATTTCCAAAAATTAACTCTATCTTTCCAAAATTTAACTCTATCCAGTTTTAATTGATAACCCCAACTTATTAGTTATGTAATTAGTTGCGACGGGCATTAGCAAGCAGGCGGGTAATAGGGGTTAACGCCAAACTACTCGGGGTTGCCAACCTGACCAAATTTGTCGGGTTGGGAACACCGACCATTTGATAGAGAGTTTGCGAGGAATCAGACAATTTAAAATTTAGCTAAGGCATGAAATAGTTAGGGTCCCCAACCCCGACTATTTACTATTTATGGTGGGGCCCACCCTCTTCTTATACATAACCATCCGACCCCTCTTCGCTCAACTTCTTTGTTTTTGCCCCTTACCACTCTGGTCTCTCTTCCTCCTCAGCCTACCAGAGTTCCCCCAACCCAAATTTTTGGCCAAAATTCGACAATGAAGTCTCTAAGGTAATTTCTCTTCCTTCTCTCTTCTTCAACATTTAAAAATATAGTATTTTTCTCTCTTCTTCGATATTTAAATCTAGGGTCGGAATGTTATTTGTGATTGAAAATTGATTATAGATTGATATCTATGTAGCATGAGAGTTTGTGTCAAACCCAACAATTTTGATCGAGGAGAGAAGAGACTTTCTAGCAGAAGTGCTCTCTGCCAAATGGTCGGGGTTGGAAACCCCGACTATTTCATAACATAGCCCTCCAACCCCGACTATTCCATAACATAGCCTCCTGGAGTGAGCGGGAGGGAGCAAGGTCTCTGCTAAATGAACGGGTTTGCCAACCCCGACCATTTTGGTTGGGGTTAGCAAACCTGAATAGTTTGGCCCATTAACCCCGCTAAGTCAGGTTGCTAATCCCGCCAATAATTAGAAGTGCTCCTAATTAGTCGAGGGTTAGCAACCCCAACTATTTAGGAGATCGCTTTTTTAAAAGACTCAGTTTTTGGCCATGATGCCCGTGGTCAAAACTAGGTCAATTTTTGTAAATAAAATTGGACAGGGTCAATTTTTGGGAATAAATTTAGGATTGGGTATATTTTGAAAAACTCTCCAATTACAGATAGAACCCCTAAATTATGGATAAAGTACTGAAATTAATGCCCAAATAATTTATGCATGGAATAATTTTTCAAAACAACCACATTTTATTTTATTTTTTTATTTTTAAAATCGACCGATTTTTTTTATTTACCAAAATCGACCAGTTTTTTGCCACGTCAGCCTAATCACCGTCCTAAATAGTCGGGGTTGCCAACCCCGACTATTTAGGAATGTGTTAAACCCTAATTAGAAGCCTTAAACCCTAAAATTTTATGTGCGTAAAACCCCAATTAGAAGCCTTAAACCCTAAAATTTTATGTCCTAAATAGTCGGGGTTGTCAACCCCGACTATTTAGGAGGGTGATTAGGCTGACGTGGTAAAAAACGGGTCGGTTTTGGTAAATAAAAAAATCGGTCGATTTTAAAAATAAAAAAAATAAAATGTTTCTGTTTTGGAAAATTGTTCTTTATGCATGTAATTGCAACAAAAAAGAACTTTACATTCCATAATGATTTATGACCACGTCTGAGGCTCGTTGAACATTTACTCATGGTATGACTCAAAATATCAAACAAACTTATATTTCACATAGTAAGATTATCTGCTTTTTGCCTGATGAGCTCACATATTTATATGCTCTTCAATTTAGATCTCTCTTTTGATAATATATATTCAGAAAGATTTAAAACTTTGACCCATAACCTCACATTTTTATTAGAAGAGTTGGTGCAATTCGAACTAAGCTTATTTGGTGAAATAACTATCATGTATCCTCTAATTAAGAAGTACTAGTTGTTGCCCGTGCGATGCACGGGATTTAAATTAATATTTTTGTAATTTTTTTGCAAAAAGAGAACAAAATCAATGATATACATGAAACTGAAAAACTAGGGGAAAAAACCAAGATGTGGAGGGTAGTTGATTAAAATAAGATGATGGGAAAAGGGTTGTTAGTTATTAAATACTAGAGTTCTTAGGATTTACCAAGTGGTAAAAACATACAGTTAGATTAGTATATTATTGATTTTTATGATATGTAAATTTTTTTTTCTTATTTCACTTTTCCAAAAATGCAGAATAACCTCTAAAATAGTTAGCACATTTGAGGCAACTGATGTAGAAACATAAATGGTCTCCCATTGCACAGGGAATGTCACACGGTCAACGGCAAAAAAAACTTGGGAACAATTTTTGATCCGGAATAGCAATAGCAGTAATAAATGGAGGGCTATTTTGGGTGAAATGAAGGGAAACATTACTACAGAGAGTAAGTCAGTCAGTCGATGGTCGCTATTGGAACACATGGGACACCGTGGTACTTGTTCCCACGAGAGAAATATAGATTATGAGAGCCTGGATACAATTTCTTTTTTTCTTTTTTTTTCCTTCTCTTTCTCTTTTTCTTTTGATTTGAAGTGATAGGTCTATAATAGACTATTTCTAGGTCCTGGTATATCTATTTAGATGTATAGTATTTGGGTTAATTTCAGAAAACCTCTCCCAACATTTAGGGGTTTTTTTAAGGAAACATTGAGGGTGTTGCACATATAGAAACACTAGAGGCACACCACTAAAACACACCCCCAACCACAATCCTCTCCCAGCTACAGTGTTTTTGAGGCCCCCATGCTCTATTTAAAAAACCGGAAAATACTGTAGCTGGGAGAGGATTGTGGTTGGGGGTGTGTTCTAGTGGTGTGCCTCTAACTGGACTCTTGCACATAACTCATTGAACTTTTTCAGTTATGAGAAAGTCCTTGTGATTTTTAGGACTGTTGTAGATAATCCTGCAAAAAAACTTTATGATGTCTCAAATAGCTCTGTTGAGCTATTTTAATTCAGGAAAATCCTTATGAATTTTGGAGTGTTGAAGATAATCCTTCTGAACAACTTTAGGATGCCTCAAATAATCCATCCCCCTCTCAACCTGTTGGAAACATGACATACAACGCAGCGGAAAAAACATATGATGACTATTAATTAAAATCTAGAATTATACTTGAAACACTTTTCGAATTTCTATAATAATCTGATCCGAGATCAATCTGAAAAAGCTTCCTCAAGAGGAAAACTTTCAATTGAAATCCACCCGTCATCGAAGAGGAGCAATACTGGGAGATAGATTCTCAAATTTCTATTTTTTCATATTATCTTCATAAGATTTCCTGTCTCTTCATAAGACTACATATGAACTCTATTTATAAGATTACACCAGTCTTAGATATTTTAATTTTAAACAATTCATAATTGTTCAAAACTCTATCCATAACAATTAAAGAGGGAATAGATTTATTCAAAAAAATTTATCCATAACAATTAAGGATAGAATTAGATTTGTTCAAAAACTTTATCCATAACAATTAAGAATAGTAATAGATTTGTTCAAAAAATTTATCCATAACAATTAAGGATAGAAATAGAATTACATTGCATGTATACCTCTTTTAATAACATTAGTGAGACCAATTGGGTCCCTATATCGAGAACCAATTATTAATCAAATTAATAATTTTAATTTAACAATCAAATCTCTATCTGACCAACTGTTCATAAAATCTCTTCCATAATATGGGATTAATTATTAATAAATAATATCTTACATTCAGTCCCCTCTAGTATCATTTATTTTAGGCAACTCTTTTAAGAAAAACAACTAACCTATTTGCTCATGCCTAAATTGTAATTTTCATGAACATAAATAAAAATCATTTTGAAACATCAAAATATTTTATTTTTATAAGAAAGTAAATTTAAAAAATATTTTCAAAACCATCTACCGGCAGGAATTTAATAGCTTCATGGGAATACATAATAAATTAACTCATCATAATGAGCATACTGGATCATATCTAGACATCCATCATTTTCCTAAATAAAATTTAGCAACCCAATGTTTTAGGTTGTGTAGCGCTTGCTAAACAAGCTTAATCATCACATCAAAACATACTAAATTATCAAATCGAAAATAACAATATCATCAAGTCAAAGGGACCATGTAACAATTTGAATTTTCTATTTCTTAAGTGACTCGTCCTAGAGAATTCAAATACGATTTAGTGCTATACACATCATAATGTGTGCTTATGACATACACCTGGAAAATCCTCATTCCCGGTGGTTGAGACCCACCACCACATCTCATATATCGGTGTCATGCATAATAACATGTTATAACAAAGTTATCCTCTATTAGTTATAGGTTAAGCATAAATTTAAGAAAGTTTCTAAGTTAGATCATATCTCCAATCAAGTGACCATCACAGTGCATGATCTAACAAAATTACTTCTAAAGATATATAACAATTATATAAATAATACCCAAATTATATGTGTAACAATTAAATTTATTCATTATAATATTATTACATAATTTGTATTGGATGTTCAAGAAAAAAATATTATTACTATTCCACCCTCCCCCCCCCCCCCCCACCCACCCTAAAGAAAACACCCAAACGAAAAGAACTTTAAAAAAATTAGTTATTTACCATCTGAAGATAGGAGGGTTGTAAGTAACCCTGCTAAACAACTTTAGGATGCCTCAAATAATCCATCAAACCCTCCCACCCCCTGTTGGTTTGGAAGTGTGAAGATCGAAACCTAAAATAAAACTGTGAGTCTGGAAATTCTCGGGTCGGTTGACCGACATGGTGACTTCGGGCGTGACCGCAACGACTGTAAGAAAACAACCCAAGAACTCACTCTGGTCGATCGACCGAAGCAAGATGGCGGCCACCAATAGTGGTCATCCAGTCGATCGAAGGTGATGGTCCGGTCAACCTAAAAGGTGTACAAAACCCTGTAGGAAATTGTTATTCTGGCCGGTCGACCGACACTCATGGTCCGGTCGACCGAAAGTCATTTTTCTAGTTTTCTAAACTTTTTGGGAAACTGTATTAGGCTGGGATCCTATATATACCTAAACAATTTTAGGGTTATTAGAACACGTGAAAAAGAGGGTTTTGAAAGGATTCTTTCAGAGAGATCTCAGAGAGATCTTAGAGAGATAAAAATCTATTTGTGGGCATTGTAATCTTCTTCAAATAATCAAAGAATTGTGTGGTGTGGCTCTCGAGGACGTAGGCACGTTGCCGAACCTCGTTAAATCTAGTGTGTTCTTTATTATTTATCTTTTCTGTAATTTTTTTTATTTGCAGTGATTTTCCTACTTGGTAAACTCTTAGCACAAGATCCGGAAGGGCACGAGTTCGATTGATTGTTTCGAATCCCCCAACAACTGATATCAGAGCTTCGTTCAGAAGATTTGTATGAGAGCCATGGCAGAGGAAAGCAAATCAATGATCGAGAAGTTTGAGGGATCAGACTTCGCCTACTGGAAGTCGTAGATGGAGGACTATCTATATCAGAAGGATCTTTACCGTATGTTGATGGACAAGGCTAAGGGAAAGAAGAAGGAGGGATCAGACGAGGAGTGAGAAATACTGAATAGGAAGGCTTTAGAGCAAATCAGGTCGTCGCTCGCCAAATCAGTCACTCATAATATATTGAAGGAGAAGACGATGTTGGGGCTTATGGAAGAGCTCGTGAAGATGTACGAGTAACTATCAGCCGTAAACAAGATGCATCTCGTCAAAACACTCTTCAACCTCAAGATGGCAATAGGATGCTCCTTCACGATGCATCCCAGCGAGTTCAACACGATTGTTGATTAACTTATCTCCGTGGACATCATGTTTGATGACGAAGTGCATGCTCTATTGATTCTAGCATAATTGTCGGATAGTTGGGTAGGTTGTGTGACTGTAATTAGCAACTCGGCGGGGAAGGAGAAGTTAAAGCTGAGCGAGGTTGTTAGTACGATTCTATCCGAGGAGGTTAGAAAAAAATCGTCTGAATCAGAAGGTTCAGATTCAGCCCTAAATATTGAGCAGAGCGACCAAAGCCAGAAGAAGGGTGACCAGAACAGGAATCAGTTGAAGTCAAAGAAGAAGATGTCGAACTCGAAAGTTAGGCCTATCAAAGAAAAGTGTTGGAACTGTAGCCAGGTGGGCCATATGTCTTTAGTCTATAAAGTATAAAAGAAGGATGTGAATGAGCAGGAGGCTCATATCGTGCAAGATGCATTGATCCTTGTTATGGATAATGATTCTGATTCATGGGTAATTGATTGGGAGCATCTTTCCACATCACTGCTAATAGGAAGCTTCTTCAGAACTATGTGGCAGGGAACTTTGGGAAAGTGTACTTGGGGGACAACGAACCTTGCAGTATTGTTGGAAGAGGAGACGTGCAGATTTAGATAAAGGGCTCCAAGTGGAATATGAAGAACATCAGACACATACCGAAGCTGAAGAGGAATCTTGTTTCAGTTGGCCAGCTTGGAGCAGAAGGCTATGTTTCAATATTCACCGGTGGTTCATAGAATCCTCAATGATACTATGGTGGTTGTCGGCGGCAACAAGATAGGAACACTCTACCTCACTTCACATGCAAGTGACACCCTCACAATTGCAGCTGGCAAGGAGAGTGTAGATTTGTGACACAATAGGCTGGGACACTTGAGTGAGAAGAGCATGAAGATTCTACACTCATAAGGAAAGCTAACCAGCATCGATTCTATGAAAGTTCGCGTTTGCGAGGACTGCATCTACGAGAAGTAGAAGAGGGTCAGTTTTCAGAAGGGAGGAAGGCCACCTAAAGCTCAGAAGCTAAAGCTTGTTCATACAGATGTATGGGGCCCAGCTAGCGTGTCTTCTCTGTTGGATATCTTGACCCCAAGATATGTTTATTTTAATGATAACAAATATTATATGTTATGTGTATTATGTGCTAACGTATGTTTTGCAGTATCAGAGAAAAATCAACAATGATATCCAAAGAGATACTCAAGACACAAGATGAGTTCAAAGCAACATGAAGCAAAGAAGAAGATATGTGTAAATGTTAAAATGTAATTTTTATATTTTTTTTACTTAGATCTTATGTACAAGCCTTGATCACTCACAACACATACACACACATAGTATTAGAACACACTAACATATGCTTATTGTGTGGTTAACTACATAAATCCTCTATGTTAACCATTAGAGTTTATAGATAAAGAATGAGTCTTAAAATACTTCATATATCTCATCTTTACCCCTTAGTAGTCAACCAATAACAATAGTAGTCGACTACTCAAACCTTGGTCACAATATCAGATTCTGTCGTTTTACAGTATAGTCGACTAATACAAATAGTAGTCGACTAATTAAGCCTTAGATAGAATTCCAGATTTTATAGTGTAGTCGACTAATACACATTGTAGTCGACTATTAAAGACTTAGACGGAAATCCAGAATCTGTGAAATTATAGTGTAGTCGACCATTGACAAAAGTAGTCGACTACTAAGCAGTTATATGACTTCACAGAGTCTGTTTAGACTCGGTGTAGTCGACTACTAAGCCTTGTAGTCGACTACAGATACAGTTTTTTAGTTTTTTAGAATTTTAATTAGTGATTGTTTTATAGCCGTTTTTGGATGTTATTTGGGTTTAAAATTTTGTATTCTCAGAGGCTATAAATAGGTATTAAAGTTCATAATTTGCCATCAAGATTCATACATATAAGATTAAACTTTTGTGCAAATTCAAGTGTTTAAAATTTAGATTTTTAGTCTAAGTGTTGAGAATAAGAGATTTCTGAAATAGCCATTGATCTTCATCATATATACAAGTTTTATAGGCAATATTTAGAGATTAAAAGAGTTCCTAAGCCACTACTGCACTTCAATACGCATTCAAGGCTTATAGAAATTTATGATATTTCTTTAAAGAAGGTTTCTCTCGGGTGTGAGAGAAGATCTCTTAGTTTAGAGATTGGTTGTAATTGGCATGGTCTTGTCAATTGGTGTTAGAATTTGCATGGTCTTGCAAATTGGTCAGGTTTGGTTTGATTTTGTACTCGGTTTCAAAATCATAGTGGAAATCTCAAAAGGGATTTGCTTGGAGACTGGATGTACACCGGGGTGGTGAAACCAATATATATCCTTGTGTTTATGATTGTTAAATTTCTATGATTGTTATTCATTGTTATTGAAATTTATAACTAATCTTACAAAATTTTAAAAAACACTAATCACTGTCCTCTAGTGTTTAGTGTATACTTCCGCAGATCCTACTCTTGGTATAAGAGCACCCTACATTCTCTTAGCGATTCGGCGTACTATGTCACATTTATCGACGATCACTCAAGGAATGTATGAGTATACTTCATAAAGCACAAATCAGAGGTGCTCGGAATCTTCAAGAAGTGGAAGGCCATGATAGAGAACGAGATAGATCTGAAGGTGAAGTGTCTGAGATCAGACAACGGTGGATAATACGAGCTGGAGGAGTTCAAGAGGTCATGTGCTCTAAATGGGATTCGTTTGGAGAGGACTACTCCAGAAAGTCGTAACAAAACGGCGTTACAGAGAGGATAAAGAGGATATTAACAGAGCGTTCGAGGAGCATGCGTTTATATGTAGGTCTACCCAAGATGTTTTGGGCGGACGCGGTGCATACAACAGTTTATCTGATTAATCATGGGTCATCAGTTCTATTGGATTTTGGGATTCTAGAAGAGGTTTGGAGTGGCAAGAAAGTTAATCTCTCACACTTGCAAGTATTTGACTGTTTAGCATATGCTCATATCAGTGACCATGTCAGAGACAAGCTAGAAGCTAAGTCACAGAAGTGTACATTCATTGAATACGGTATTGATGAGTTCGGGTATCATCTTTGGGATGAGAAGAACAGGAAAATCATCAGGAGAATAGATGTGATATTCAATGAGGAGATGATGTATAATAACAGAGACAATGCTAATAATAGTCAAAGCAGTGGGAGCAGTAGTAAGGATACAGATGGATCCGAGTACATGGATTTGGAGGAACTTCCAGATGGGAGAGATAGCGTTAGTTCTGACCGAAGAACGGAGGAGACTCCAGGTGCAAAAGATACTACCCAGGACGTGGAGCTTAGGAGGTCATCCAGGGTGTGACGCCCCTGCGTTCACACAAGGCTACAGTCTGAGATGAAACCAGGAATGTCAAACCTATCATGCACCACATCGTGCAATAACATGTTTCACCATTACAATTACTATCTCTCTAGTACAGTCAATAATAGGTGTAGATACAACAGGAAGTAAAAGATAATACAAGAGATATATGATGAAATAATAGAGATAAAAATGATATTTCAACATCCAACATACAAAAATATAAAGTGAATCTCTGAAATAACTAGTCTGGAGATCTCAATAAGTCTCAAATACAGAATATCTAATAAAAGAAAATAAGGCACGCAACCTTTACAACTTCTAGAACATAACTCTCAAATGTCTAAACAAAATATCTACAGTGGAGCTCCATAAATAAAATAAAACTACAAATGAAAGATAGACGCTAATAAGTATCGCCATCAACCTGCGACTCTCCATGTACCTGGCTCGTTACCTGAAATGGGAGGGGACAACGAGCTTCAAAGTGCTAGCGAGCAACAACACAACCAACCCCAAGGGAGAGGGCTCGTTGCATATAGAAAATACAGTTAATACATATATACATGAAATCATTGATTCTAACAATAAGAGGATTTTAGTATTTAGGAAATTACAACACGAGCATAGGTACGTCGAGCGAAATAATCCAAATAAGAAAACTCTCATGTATATACCTTGTATCTCAAATTGTAAATCCCTAAATAACAGACCCAAGATCTAATACAGGAACAATAATATAAAGAAGACTAACCCATCTCAGAACTCAAATACCATGTCATGTTAAAACCCACATAAGTGTCATGTCCAACCTATGTAAGTGTAAGTGTCATACTCAAGGTTTAAACATGTATCCAACACATGGACTAAGACTAGGTATAGTGGATGCCCAACACATGGACTGCATATATAAATTTTTCAACACATGGACTGAATGATGAATGTCCAACACATTGACTGAATATAATGAATGTCCAACACATTGACTGAATATGATGAATGTCCAACATATGAACTGCACATAATAATTACCTAACACATGAACTGAATGAAATATGTAGAATATCGATGAGATATATGAAAAGGATGCATATACGCTAATTTCACATGTGTCTCGGTGTGCAAATCTAAACTCATGTCCGCAAGTCATCTCACATATGAAGATACATAATAAACAATAATTTCTAACGCTAAATATTCGAGGTGACTCCTCATTCACATTAAAGCACACAACAAAAGTAAACATGCACAAACTGTGCTGGCAATCAACCGAAACAGGCAGAAATCCTTCACAGGTTTCTGTCTACTTCGAAACAAATCTAGAAGTGACATTATTATTTTCCAAGCATAATATTACTGATATCAACATATATGAAATAACATGAAATGAAATATTAGCATGTAAATATATCGTCGAAACCCTAAACATTTATATACACATGTTTAAACGTTTTAAAAGCAAAAACTTGTGATTTAATTCATGATTAATAAATTTTAGATCTAAAATTTGTCAAGGTTACTGTTGTAATCAGTTAGAAAATTATGATAATGTATTCTCAATTCATAAGTTATAAAGATCTATCTTTTGTACACTAAAAATACGTTTTAGGCTCGAAAAATCCGAAAAAAACTTAATAAAACATGCAAAATAAAAGGGTGCAGAGTTGGGTAAGATGTTACTCACCTCAGATGCTGAAAAATTCCTACCACGTGAAAGAGAACCAATCCCCTTCGCTGCATTACACAAAACCAGCTGAAAAATCCTCCGAAATCCCTCAAAATCGCCAAAGAAAAGAACTAGGGTTTGAGAGAGGGGAAAAGGGGCTGCTAGGGTTTGGAACACAAGAGAAAAGAGGTATTTTTCATGTTTAAACATGTGTATATATGATAGCAAATCCGAAAAACTACAGCCCAAAACCCGAAACCTGAAACTGGAAAACCCAGTCTGACTAGAAACATATTCTTCAGTATTTTGGTTATAACTTTCTCATCCGACCTCGGAATGATGTGATTAAAGATTTATTAGAAATCTGCTGAAGATATCTACAACTTTAGTATTTTAGGTTTTTCCATATTCACAACGTATCAGTGTGTAAAATATAAAATCTCTTCACTGGTCATAAATTTCTAGATTTATACATCGAGCATGATTTGTACATTTGCTCTTATATATATACATATATACATTGAATTAATCTCAAATTAATTCCTAGCATACTCAAACATCATAATATGTTATTTATAAATATATAACATATTTATTATTATTTATCACAAAATATTCAAAATTTTAGGGTTTTACACAGGGTACCCAAACTGAATTCTAGATATCTCTTATCACTCGATTACTTACTCTTAACAGATAACGGAGAATCGGAGTGCTATGAGGAGGTTATGCAAGTTAGTGAATCTTAGCAGTGGGAGCAGGCGATGTAAGAAGAGATTGATTCTCTCCACTCGAACGAGACATGAGAGTTAGCCCAGCTACCTGTATAGAAGAAAGTCTTACACAACAAATGAGTCTATCGAGTCAAGCAGGAGAGTGATGGAAGCAAGAGGTACAATGTCAGATTAGTCATGAAGGGGTTCTAACAGCGGGATGGAGTGGATTATACGGAGATATATTCCCAATTGTAAAGCTTACAACCATTAGAGTGGTGTTGAGCTTAATAGCTGCAGAAGGTCTCTACCTTGAACAGTTAGATGTGAAGACTGTCTTTCTTCATTGTGACTTGGATAAAAAAATCTACAAGAAGCAACATGTTGGCTTTATAGAAGAGGAAAAGGAAGAGATGTTGTGTAAGCTCAAGAAGAGCTTGTACGGATTATAACAGGCTCCGAGACAGTGGTACAAGAAGTTCGACAACTTCATGCAAAACAATGACTATGAAAGATGCAATTCAGATCATTGTTGCTACTTCAAGAGATTTGAGTACAGGTATATCATGTTATTATTGTATATTGATGACATGTTAGTTGCAGGACCGTGTTTAGAGGAGATAAACAATTTGAAGAAGCAGTTAGCAAAGAAATTTGCTATGAAGAATCTGGATGCAGCGAAGAAAATCTTTGGATATGAATCAGTAGAGATGAAGCTGAAGGGACGTTTAAGTTGAGTCAAGTTGAATACATCGAGAAGGTACTTCAAAGGTTCAACATGGAGAATGCTAAGCTCGTCGGCATGCCCCTTGGAAGCCAATTCAAGTTATCTGAGGAGCAATCGTCTAAGATAGATGCGAAGAAGGAGCACATGAGCAGAGTGTCGTATTCTTCAGTCATTTGTAGCCTTATGTATGTGATAGTTTACATGAGGCCGGATATCGCCCATGCAGTGAGAGTTGTGAGCAGGTTTGCAAGCAATACAGGGAAACAACATTGAGAGGTTGTGAAGTGGATATTACGTTACTTGAGAGAGACTACGGATATGCCATTATGTTTCAGGAGGAAGGAGTTGGTACTGCGGGGATACGTGGATACAGATTTCGTCAGTGATCATGATACGAGTCGAAGCACCACATGGTATGTTTATACTTTAGCGTCAACAGTAGTAAGATGGGTCTCACATCTACAGAAGATTGTAACATTGTCCACAACTGAGGCAGAGTATGTCGCAGTGACTGAAGCCAGCAAGGGGATAATTTGGTTGATCGGGTGCCTTGAAGAGTTGGATCTGAAGCGAGGGAACATAGTTATTTATCGTGATAGACAAAGTACTATACACATTGCCAAGAATCCAATATATCATGTCAGAACGAAGCACATCAATGTACGTTACCACTTTATATGCTCACAGATTGAGGATGACAAGTTACGATTAGAGAAGATTTTGGTGAGCCAAAATCCTACAGATATGTTGTTGAAAGCAGTAACTATCGACAAACTAGAGTTGTGCTCAACTTTAGTTAGCCTTCACGCATAGGAGATGAATGCGGAGCCATACTAGGAGGATCAGCGGGATCGTCGAGATGATGGTGATTGAAGAATGGATTTATCCAGGGAGGAGAAGATGCTTGCGAAGATGGCAAGAGTTCGGGAGAGCTCGTTGATGGCAGTTTCGTCTCCAAGTGGGAGATTGTTGCTTTTGAAAGCGTGAAGACCGAAACCTGAAACAAAACTACAAATCTGGAAATTCTCAGGTCGGTCGAACGACATGGTGACCCCGATTGACCACAACGACTGTAGGAAAATAGTCCAGGAACTCACTCTGGCCGGTCGACCGAAGCAAGATGGCAGTCGACCGAGAGTGGTCATCCGATCGACCGAAGGTGATGATCCGGTCGACCGAAAAGGTGCACAAAACCCTGTAGGAAATTAACATTCTAGTTGGTCGACCGACACTCATGGTCCGGTCGATCGAAAGTCGTTTTTCCAGTTTCCTAAACTGTTTGGGAAACTGTTTTGGGCTGGGATGCTATATACACCTAAACGATTTTAAGGTTATTAGAACACGTGAAAAAAAGGATTTTGAGAGGATTATTTCAGAGAGATAAAAATCTATTTGTGGACATTGTAATCTTCTTCAATTAATCAAAGAATTGTGTGGTGTGCCTCCCGAGGACGTAGGCACATTGCCGAACCTCATTAAATCTAGTGTGTTCTTTCTTGTTTATCTTTCGTGCAATTTTTCTTTTATTTGCAGTGATTTTTCTACTTACTAAACTCTTAGCACAAGGTCCGGAAGGGCATATGTTCGATTGATTATTTCGAATCCCCAACAACCCCTCCCTACACCATGAAAAAGAACTTTTTTTAGTGAACCCTTCTCCTACCTTCAAATGGCAAATAACCAAAATAAAATTTAAAAAAAAAAAATCTAATTTGGTCATTGGTCATAACGGACAATTCCTCCCTCCAATTTGGATTTATCTTTACAAGCTAGCAGGGGTTTAGTAGGATAAAACAATATCCAATAAGATTGTCTGCAACATTCTCAAAATTCAGAAGAATTTCTCTAATTAAAATATTTTAGGGGGATTTTCCGCACACCCAAAGTTCTTTAGAGGGTCTTTCTCAAATGAACCTGGTACTTGAGGTGATCAAGTGATGCTCAAATGACGGACCAAGTGTTCGGTTCTCTTCAAAGAATGTAGGCGGGCAAGGCTCGAAAAAGCAAATGCAAGGAAATGGCGGGCCCTTAAGCGCCTCCGACAATTTCATTACACAACTTAGGTGTTCTCAAATTTATCCCTCTCCGATCCATTCACTCATTAACTCTTTCTCTCTCTCGCTCTCTCGCTCATGTAAAGCTCATTTACTCTCTTTTGGGCTTGGTCAAATCTCAAAAAGGGCCCCACGCTGTCTTTTAATATATGGACAGCGGGACCACTACTCGTAACTTGGATGGTCCCCTGTGAAGCGAAACAGAGCAGGATCCTTGGTGCATCTTAGCCATCTATTTCAAGCGTGGAGATCACATCAGAAGCTTATTTGATTTCACAAATTTATGTCGTCGCATTGGCACGCGATCTACTCTATACTACAGATACTTGGCCATCCATTTAACTTTCAACTAAAACATGCAACAATAGAAGCCAACTAGTATGCACCCCGTGTAAAGAAGAGATCCCTATTTTTTTAAGCATTATATTTTGAACTTGTCTCCCTCTAAGTTTTAATACATTTAATTTAATTATTATATGCGTACAATTAAAATTCATATCTACTCATTTATACTTAAAGAATGATCCAAGTTTTAATACTTTTGATTTAATAATCATATTTAGTCATCTATACTTAAAAATTGATCTAAGTTTTAATACATTTGAATTGCTTTACTGTTTTTGATATAGTATACTATGGCATAAATAGTAACTTTAAATATGGAGGAACAGATTTGATTTATTGTTCATGTTGCAATAGTAGCATAAATATTAAGTGTTGTGGTGCAATACCAAGCCAAATCATTTGTTCTCTGTGCTATTCTTTTTTGGGTGGTTGATTGCCTTGCGATGAACAGGCTATTAATAATATCCAACTTTCTGTTCTCATTTCTGTTTTGCTCTCAAGTGCCAACCCAACCATTTTCATATGGTGGCCCTTCATCCTGGCAGCAAGTCTCATGTGCGCTAATTTCTCAATCACCATGGCCTCTCTGATGCTTTCATGAAGCTGTTTTCAGAGTTTAACGAAGTGTGAGGATAGAGTGTGGCTTTTTGATGAGGATGCCACCTGAAACCATAGAGGATAGTTCAATAGTGCAAACATATAAGACAGATTAGTTACAGGGGTACCATGAATTAGGCCATGACTTCAAAGCATTGAAACTTTTTTTTTTTTTTTTGGATGGAAACGTTTTTCTTAAAGATTCTTCAGGTTTCTTTATTTCAAATAATATGGTTGAGGATTTTACTCTCTTCGTTGTCTAGATTTTTCACACTTCACCTTATGAGTAGATGCCGGTAAAAACATTAGACTTTGGATGCTATTTCACATCCTTAAGGTTGCTGATTGCATCCTTCGATCTGCTGATAGCAAGCGATTTCCTCCAAGAGCAGATTATAACTGCACCAACGAGCAGAACCACAACTCCATCCCTCCTAGATGGAACTAACCTTACCTTCGACAACACGATGTTCAATATATGTAGAGCCATCGGAAATGTATGTCAACATGGTTCTTAACAACTCACATTACAACCATCTCTTCCCATATTCTTGTATAGAACTAAACAAAGTTACAAATGGAGACAGGTTCATAATTACAAATACAGATTCATAATCCTTCGACAAGCATATCCTCAATGGTCACTGTTTGTTCTCGCCTATTGCAAATGGAAACCTAGCAACGTAAGACTGATACTAGGTGCGCAATGATGATTGGAAGACTTCCTTTTAACGTAATAAGCCAACTTGCATACAACAATATTAGTAGCCTAAATGGCTCACAGCCTAAACTCAGAGACCAACACCCTTTGCTAGTCACCACCTGCATATATTCCTCCATCACCTCTCAGTTCCCATGATCCTTTCTGACTACTTAGTTTTCTTGTGAAATCAGATCACTTAACACCTTCTCTAATCAGTTCCTTTTGCAACACTTGAGTGGAACACCCCTGACAATGAATTCCTACCGAGGTCATCTATTCCTGTTACTGCTCCCACCGGAGCATCCTGACTATGAAGTTTTTACTCTGTTCATCCTTAGATGCTACCCAAAAACTAATCCTTGAATATTAGGAATGATTTCCTATAGCACATCCCACATGGAACTAGCCAAATTAAACGTGACTTGATCATTTAGATGATGCCCATAGTAGTTGGATGTCCTGCTTACTTGGGGATAATCATAATTTACGTCATTATCGGTAAAGCCGAAGGCGCTAGAACTAGAATTTAGATGAATTAGCCGATATGCAGTTGGACACAGGAGTCTTAATGGCCTGAAGAATTGTAGTTCACACAAGAAGACTAGAACTTCTAACTGAGCAAGAGCAATTGACTTTCAATAAGGATATCGTGGGCTTACAAACATGAAGAACATCGATCGCGACTCACATCCACCTCGTTTTTGGTATACTAAGAGGGCTAGAATTTCGAGTTGGGGTAGAATCATAAAAGTTAATATTCAGAAAGGAAAAAAATGCAACTTACCGACTTGAAGAGGGTCACAACTATCTCATTGTCACTACAACAAATAAATCCTTGGTTTTTTTTTTTAACCAAGAGCGTAAAGCTTCAGTAAGCGCATAGGGATGCTAGTATTTGGAAACTGATCATAAATAGTTCATAATTAACGACACAACCAAAGGGAACACAAATCGAGAGATTCAATTGACCAACATGAATTGATCATCTGTGAAGTTAGATAACAAGGGTGTGGAGACCTCTGTTATGGGAACTTGAATGTTGCATTTTCGGATGTTTCCCATATTTGTCAAGGAACCACTATTAAGAAGTTGCCATAAGCTTATCGAGGAGAAACAAATTGGAACATGGCAAACAATCCATCATACAATGGCATTGTGAAGGATGCACTTTGGTCTTTTTTTTGTTCGGAGCGTCGGGTTTTACGTGAGTTTCCATAGATATTTGTAGCCCTCTGTTGGCCATAACTAATGCGATCATGTTGCAAAAATAGAAACTTGAAACCTTTCAATGCATAATTGTCGTCTTTAGTGTCTACTGCCCTTATTAATCGCCAAGCTCAGATAATTGCAATCAAAGTAAGAACTGAGGGGGAAACTCTCGTTAGAAGAAATTTTCAAACTAAACCCATTCTCAATTTTATTCTCCAAATTCGACCCACTTCAAACTTAATTATGAAAATCGATCAACTTTCTCGTCACGTCAGCATCGTGGTCAGAAAGTGTCGATTTTTTTTTAACGTGATCATAATTAGTCGGGGTTGACAACCCTGACTATTTTGCATCCACCGACAATTTGACAACCTATTTAGTCGGGGTTCGAAATCCCAACAAATTTAGCACCTATTTAAATTAGTCGGGGTTGGAAACTCCGACCATTTCGAAATGCCTAATTCGAGCTCATGTCACTATTTTGTCGAAGGTTCAAAATTGTCAGCGAGGCCCAAAATAGTCGGGGTTGTCAACCCCGACCAATTAGGATCGCGTTTAAAAAAAATGACTCACTTTCTGATCACGATGGTGACGTGACAAGAAAGTGGATCGATTTTTGTAATAAAGTTTGAATAGGTTCGGAATTTGAGATTAAAATTAGGAATTGGTTTATTTAGAAAATGAACAATTTTTCAAAACACCCCCATTTTGTTTTTTAATTTTTAAAACCGATAATTTTTTTTATTTACCAAAACCGATCCGTTTTTTGCCACGTCAGCCTAATCACTTTTCTAAACAGTCGGGGTTGCCAACCACGACTATTTAGGAGGGTGTTAACCCCCAATTAGAAGCCTTAAACCCTAAAAAAATTATGTCCTAAATAGTTGGGGTTGACAACCCCGATTGTTTAGGAAAGTGATTAGTCTAACGTGGCAAAAAACGGGTCTGTTTTGATAAATAAAAAAAATGTCAATTTTAAAAATTAAAAAAAATGAGGCTGTTTTGAAAATTTGTTCTTTAGAAAATTTCTTCTTACTTCTTATACCAAGTAAAAGCTTAGCAGTAAAAGGCAGCAAGATCATTACTTTTTGACTCGGAATCAGCAAAATTTCTATGTTGCTACATCGAATTGTAAAAAGGATGAAAAATTCGAGTAAAGAAACCCTAATTGCACACCTTGATTCCTCGACCATCAACCTTGCCCTTGATCGCAATCACCGATCACGCGAGATCGCCAGCCCCAGTGACGGGCCGGTGACGACCCTTATCCTAATGGG
>BQKN01066041.1:74455-87726 GCA_022839385.1 Asparagus kiusianus
CATATCACGATCTATTACTCGTGATATGAGCCCCCCGGTGAACACGAGCACCATCAGCCTTCAGTTGGTACGGTAACGGCCGTGCCTATTCTTTTTTTTAAGGAAGCCATGACTGCTAAGTCCCTCAAATGTTGTTAGTTAATACAAATTAGTCCTTCTGTTATTTGATCCTACAGTATTTCTTACAGCTTTGATGATCCAAACTTTGAACCCAGATTCACTTTGATACATCAAAGTGTTTCTTTAATAGTCAGATACCCTAAAGCTTCAATCACATTTTACTTTGCTACCTGCATCCAATTCCCATTAAATTTCGTACTAAGTTTGTATCACAACTTTAGCATGCCACGCATTCAAATGTATTTAACGCAACAGATACAAATTTAATATAGAATCTGAAGGAATGTAGATGCGGTATGAGTTAACATTGAAACCTTGAGGGTATCAAATGTTGGGAAATACAGGGGCTACATTAAACCCCTAAAACAACAAGAAAACGATATAAAGAAAAGTACACCAAAATTTACGAGGTTCGGCAAACTTGCCTACGTCCTTGAGAGTCACACAATTAATTTCTTATTAATCAAAGAAATTACAATGCAAAAGCAGATCTCAAACTTGAGATCTCTCAATAAATGCAAAAATTAACACTGTAGCTACAGTGAAAATCCCTCTTCTTAAATCTCTCTTCTTAATTCCCCCAAAAAATCACTATGGAGAGCTGAAAGAGAGAGAGAGAGAGAGAGAGAGAGAGAGAGAGAGAGAGAGGAGCAAGAACGCCGCTGCCAAGAGAGAGAAGAGAGCGCGAGAGGGAAAAAAACAACAGGAGAGCGAGCTCTGCGTTTCCCTTTTATAAGAAACCCCTAGGGACAGCTGGCGACAGGCTAGCTCTCGACCTCACCTGCAGAGTCCCCGCCCTCACCTGAGTCGACTCGCCAGAAGCTCGCCTCGCTTGCGCTTGACTGGATCGACTCAAGCTCGCCTGCACAGCGCTCGAGCTCACCTGGAGGAGCTCGACCTCGCTTGCATCTCACTCAAGCTCGCCTGAAGGTTGCCTCGCCTAAAGCTTCGCGACCTCGCTTGAAGCCACGACCTCGCCTGCAGATCTCGTCGACTTCAAGCTTTCCTGTGGAGGTTTGGATCCACACCCAAATCCAACAATCTCCCACTTGGAGACCAAACTACCGTCAGCAGGCTACCTCAAAAAGCACCTTCTCTTGTATGGCTCCGTCCTCATCTTTCTATGCATGAAGGCCAACTGAAGTTGCGCACAACTTCAGTTTCTGAATGATCACCGCCTTTGTTAATTTATCTGCTGGATTCTTACTTCCTAGAATCTTCTCCAGTTTTAACATGTCATCTTCCAACTGGGATCTGATGAAGTAGTACTGAAGCCCAATGTGCTTCGTTCTAGAATGAAATATAAAATTCTGAGCCAAGTGAATCGTACTTTAACTATCACTGTGCAAAACATTCTTCTCTTGCTTGAATCCCAGCTCTGTTAACAAACCCTGAAGCCATATCATCTCTTTAGTGGCTTCAGTCACTACTACATACTCAGCTTCTGTAGTGGATAGAGTGATAATATTCTGTATCTATGACATCCAACTAATAGTTGTAGTTTCGACAGTGAATACATAGTCTGTAAGGACCGTAAAATTTTGATATTAGTTAAAATAATTTTTTAGTATTTTAAATATTTAATTATAATTTTTAAAAGAGTATTTATATTTTTCTCGAATTTTTACAATTTTCTAGGATTTAAAATCTAAGTTTTATATTTATTTAAATGATTTAAATATTTACAAATTTATTTAGTGCAGTAAAAGTTTTTGGAATTTATCTGTTGTGTTGCCGATACTATTACGTATCATTTTGAATAATACGTGGTATTATTATTATTATTATTATGTATATTTTTATATAATACGTTGTATTATTAATTACGTATTTTGTATAATTTCTTGTTTTATTTCTACTGTTACATATTATCTGTCGTATTAGTATAACTTGTACGTTTTACTGTGTATATAATTATCCCATAATTATTAGATTTTAAATGTAAGTAAATATATTTTATTTATTAATTATTTCTATTTAATTGTATAATATGGGTATATTTTAACTATTTCGTATCAGCCGTTGTATTAGCTCAACATGTACGTTTTTATTTGTAGATAATTATTATGTAATTAGTTTAATTTTTAATACCGTAATTATTTATTTTAATTATTTTTGTCTTTATTCCTAACCCTAACCCTAATATAATAATAATATATATATAAGTTTTCTTTTCCCTCTTCTCTCTACTGCTCACAAAACCGCCGCCACTCTTCCCCCACGACCAACCCAAGCCCCGCCCCATCTCCTCCCTCGTCACCGCTCCTCTTCGCGTCGCCGGCGAACCGCCGACCGCACCGCCGACCTCCGCGCCTGAGACCCACGCTGGCCACCACTTCCGACCCCTTAGCCCCCAACTCAGCCGCCGCTCACCACCAGACCGAACTCCTCTTCACCGCCGCCTGCACCTCTTCCCCTTGCTCCCTGCAACCGCCTCTCCACCCAGCGCCGCCCCATCTCGCCGCCGACCACCTCCACAAACCCGCGCCCAGATCCAGCACCTCCCTTCACCAAGCCCGAGCTCCACCAACGCTGGCCACCACCTCCGACATCCTCTCCCCGTCGAGCTCCCCTCGCCTCTCCCCTCTGCCACCTGCAGCGTCAACTCCCAAACTGCCTCACCGCCGCTCACCTCTGCCCTCGCCGCAGCAGCCTCCGCCTCCGCCTCCGGCCACCACAGCAGCCACCCCGTCGCAGCCCCAACCAGCAACGTCCATCCCCTCTCGTCGTCGCTGTCGAGCAGCCCCTCTCTCCTCCCCGTCGAGATCCCTTGTCACTGCCCGACGTCGACCCGTGCCGTCGACGTCGAATCGTTCGACGAACCCGAGGCAAGATCCCATTACTTATTGACTTGTCATTTCAATATTTATATCTGCTAGTAATTAGTTAATTAAATTAGTTTGTGATATATTATTACATGCGTGGGATTGCTTGACATGAATAGATGTGTGGAAGTTTATTGTTATCACCTAGTTGTTATCTAATAGGAGAGACTGTACATGAAGACGATTTCTGTTAAAAGTATGATTTATAAACGTGCTTCAAAGCATGGCTATACTCGCTCGACATCGATATCCCGATGTGAGGAGTCCCGAGTTCCCTCGATATCGATATCCCGGTATGAGGTTTCCTTGATTATTATTATTATTATAGCATTGACTAGACGATGCACTCTTGATCGGACGTGTTGTGGGTCACGGTTATGTTCATAGTTTTACAGAATTCATTCCACGGTAACTCTGTGGCTAGTGCACAGTATTTCATGTACAGTTGCTTAATTAATTTGACAACATGGGGGTTATAAAGGGGAATTGGACGGAGAATATAGCATGTATACAAACGGGCACAACGCTTTCTTGTTATCGTGATATCGTGAGTGTTATGTACATGGGCCAGAGGGCCAATACTTGACTTGAAGGCGGCCCCCGGACGACTTTACGGGGACCCGATTATATACATCAAAATATTCTTCCCCAATTCAAATAACATGTAAAACAAGAATAATATGCTTGCGTGCCTTATGGTGGTCTTTGTTAGTTTTGTTGAGATGTAGACCAGTGTCGTCCTTATCATACATATATTGAGATTAATATTTAACTATTTACAATTCGAGACATATGGTATATACATGAGGGTTTCCTTGTTTGGATTATTTCGCTCGACGTACTACGTCTCGAGTTGTAGATTTTTAAGTATTAATTTCATCTATTATGTCCCGGTTACTTGGATGATTATTCTGATCACTAGCTGCATGATTTCGTTACTCGATTGATTTATGGATTCTTATGATTATCATGTTTTGGTAGTGGATTGCATGTTGATTTTGTTAGATTGCCAGTTGCACGTTCTTTTGTCGTTTCTATTATCGTATCGTTTCTCGTTTTGGTTTTTGTTGTTCTATTTATTTTGTGGGGTCTTGCCGTGCGCTATGCACCTGACGTACACCTGTTTTCTCTGGTGTACGTCAGACTTAGAGGAAGGACAGGTTCAGCAGGAGTCAGAAGATTCTCAGTAGGAGTGTCTTGTAGACGGAGCAGAAGAAGGAGTCAAAGCTTATTCTTTGAGGGTTCCAGTTTATTTTGTAGTTCTTTCTTTTCATTGATCGATGTATTTCTGTATCTCTTCAGTATTCATTTGTTCAGTTTTGTATAAGGGCATGTTGACCCGAATTTTATGTCTTGGATGATATTCATCTGTGATATGTATTATTTTATTCTGAGTTTGTCTATTATATTCTTGCTACCTATGATCGGGGACCTATGACTTCGTATTGTTTTTATTTCTAGACGCTTAGCGTATTGGATTGAGAAGAAAAGAAAAGAAAAAAATGATAGTGTATATTTCTTCTCAATCTAATACATCGCGGGCTTGTTCACGTTTCGATTCCCGGGTATTTTGGGAAGCGGGGCGTGACATAGTCGGTGGTGCTTCTTCGGTGATCGACTTCACCTCTAAAGTCTGCATCTACGTACCCTTGCACTTCCACCTCTCCCTTACCAAAGTACAAATACTTCTGTGTGGTGCCTCGTAAATACCTCAGAATTCACTTGATCGTTTCCCAATGAGCTTTTCCTGGATTCGACATAAATCGACTGACCACTCTCACTGTATGGCCAATGTCTGGTCTCGTACAGACCATTGCGTACATCAAATTTCTAATGGCTGAGGCATAAGGGACCTTAGCCATACTCTCTTTCTCTTCCTCCGTCTGAGAAGACTGATCCTTTGATAGGTGAAAATAGGGTGTGCTGACTGGCTTGGCATCGTCCATGTTGAATTTGTGCAAAACACGGTTGATGTACTCTGTTTGAGATAACTGCAAGAGACCTCTCTTCTTATCTCTCGTGATTTGCATTCCAAAGATCTTCTTTGCTGGACCCAAGTCTTTACTATAAAACTCCTTTGACAACTGTTGCTTCAAACTCCTGATATCATTCATATCTGTACCTGCAACCAATATATCATCAACAAACAACAGTAAGATAATATAACTGGATTGATATCTTTTGAAGTAGTAACAGTGGTCGGCGTTGCACTTCTGAAAACCTTCCTTATGCATGAAGCTGTCAAACTTGTTGTACCACTATCTTGGAGCCTGTTTCAAGCCATACAGGATCTTCTTGAGTCTGTACACCAGGTTCTTCTTCTTTTCTTCTAGAAAACCTTCTGGCTAGTGCATGTATATCTCCTCTTCTAGATCTCCGTAAAGAAACATCATCTTCACGTCTAACTGCTCGAGATGAAGATCTTCAATAGCTACAATACTCATCATTATCCTGATAGTATTGAGCTTCACCACGGGAGTTAAAATATCTGTGTAATCAATTCCTTCTGTCTGCTGGAATTCTTTAAAAACTAGCCGGGTTTTATATCTTCTGAAGCCATCCTGCTCCTCTTTTACCTGGTACACACATTTGTTGTGGAGTGCCTTCTTACCCGTCGGCAACTCAGCTAGTTTTCACGTCTGGTTTAAGATGAGAGACTTCATCTCTTCTTTCATGACAAGCTCCCACTTACTCGCATCTCCATTCTGACAAGATTCATCATAGCTTTCAGGCTCCCCTCCATCTGTAAGCAACAGATAGTTCATATATCTCCTATTGGGCACAGGAGACCGAGAAGATCTTCTCAATATCGGAGTTGGTGCGTCGGGCTCCTACTCATTGTTCTGTCCAACAGGCTCTTCTGGCTAAGGATATGCTACATTTGGTTCTTTCGAGAGGTTACCTGGGACATCATATGCATCTACAAATGTTGACTCGCTCTCCTCTGAGTCAAAGGCATTTGTCTTGTGCATGTCCTTGTACATCACCTTCTCGTTGAATATCATATCTCTGTTGCGGATCACTTTCTTGTTTTCGTTATCCCAAATGCGGTAGCTGAACTCATCTTTACCATAGCTGATGAAAGTACATTTCTTAGACTTGGGATCAAGCTTATTCCTGCCTTGATCACTAATATGCACATAAGCTACACGACCGAAAACTTTAAGATGTGAGAGTTTTACCTCCTTTCCGCACCATACCTTCTTTGGTATTCTGTGCTCCAATGGAACCGATGGACCTCGGTTAATCAAGTAAGTTGTTGTGTTGACTGCTTCTGTCCAGAACTGTTTCGGTAGACCTGATTGTATACGGATACTTCTGGCTCTTTTTGTTAACGTTCTGTTCATCCGCTCAGCTACACCATTATGCTGGGACGTGCCGGGCACAGTTCTCTCTATTCTGATCTCATGATCATAGCAAAACTTCTTGAATCTGGTATCTTCATATTCACCACCATTGTCGGTTCTGAGCTTCTTTATTCTCAGACCTGTCTCATTCTCGACCATAGCTTTCCATCTCCTGAAAGCTTCAAACACTTCTGACTTATGCTTCAGAAAGTACACCCACATTTTCCGAGAGTGATCATCAATAAAAGTCACGAAGTAGTGTTTCCCACTAATGGATGAGGTGGTAGTTGGTCCCCACACATCTGAGTGAATGAACTCCAGCTTCTCCTTCTGTGGGGTTCTGCCACTTATTTGAAAGCTAACTCTCTTCTGCTTTCGAAGTATGCAATCTTCACACATGTCTATCTCCACTGATTCTAGACCTGAGAGTTTTCTCTTTGTGTGAATAATCTTCATCCTCTTCTCACTCATATGACCGAGTCGCTGGTGCCATAAATTTGAAGTATCATTACCTGCTATAACTGAGATCAAACAGTGTGCACATGCTGTTATATATAGAGTACCAGTCTTCTTGCCTCGGGCAATCGTCATTGCGCCTTTTGAGATTTTCCAATCATCTCCATGGAAGGTCGTAGTGTAGCCTTCACTAGCCAACTGGCATACTGAGATTAAGTTCTTTCTCAGGTCGGGAATATGCTTGATATCCTTCAGCTCCTATACTGACCCGTTCAACTTAATTTTCACTACACATTTGCCCATAATAGCATATGGTTGATCATCACCAAGATATACATATCTAAGACTACTGGGGATATACTTCTCAAAGAATTCTTTCTGAGAAGTAGCATGGAACGACGCTCTAGAGTCTAACACCCAAGACTCTTCCTTGCTCTTCAAAGAGCATATTAATGCGTCATCTCCTCCAGAGGTGGAAGTGACATTCACCTCTGCATTCTCCTTCTGTGCACTCTTGCATTGATTCTTGTAGTGCCTGGTCTTTTCATAATTCCAACACTCGATAGTCTTCGAGCTATTGATTATATTCCTTGACTTGGACCTCCTATCCTTTGATTCACCTCTGCAGATTGATTTGCCTCATCCGTTCCCTCTGTTTGAATTTCTACCTCTTGATTCTGTATGCAATACTGAAGAGGTTGTAGCTTCACACGACTCTCTTCATCGAATCTCCTCACTGAGAACCAGTTCACGAACGTCATCGAACTTCAACTTGTTGCTTCCCGATGAGGTACTCACAACCGTGACTGTAGCGTTTCAGCTTTTTGGTAGGGAAGACAAAAGGATTAATGCTCGAACTTCCTCATCAAACTCAATTTCAACTGAACTTAATTGGGTTGTGACCATGTTGAGTTCATTGAGGTGTTGTGCTACTGACGCACTGTAGGCTGTCTAAAAATCACAACAAATATCTTATTCCCATCAAACACCGATGACGGAAGTTACTATTTGACGACTTCCAGAAGGCTACAATTTGAAGACTTTCACGTAGAAGGTTACAATCTGACGACCATCACAACAACTAATAAAAGCTCTAATTCAACAGCCTTCACAATCAACATCGGGAGTTACAATTTAATGACTCTCATATTTTCAAGGAGCCAAGACGAAGGTTACAAGGTGACGATCTTTACAACGCTCTAGCAAAAGAGACTACAAATTGACGGTCTCTTTATATTAAAACATAGATATCTCTCTCAAACCGTAAGGAATTTGGCAAAACCGACGGAGCAAACAGAACCCTATGGGGTAGGTTTGGTCGGCTCCATCTCGTCGAGATAGCCGATTTTCATATATAATTCGTCCAATTCCGACTTACGGTTTGAAAGTTATGACTTGTTCTTCGCAGCAAGTTATGTTCTGAAGTCTGTCTGTAAGAATGGACTTCGTCAGAACATTGGACTTAGCCTGAAGCTCGCCAAGCCCGCCTAAGGTTCGCCTCTGCATTACAGAGTCAAAACGCACAGGTCGGACCTGCGTTGCAACATCAAAATACACGGGTCGAACCAGCGTTGTAACATCAAAACGCACGGGTCGGACCTGCGTTATAACCTCAAAACGCAGGGGTCATCCTTGTGATATAACATCAAAACGCAGAGTTCATGCAGAGCTCAACTCTGCGTCCCAGGTCCAAAACGTAGAGTTCATCTCTGCGTGGTCTAACTGTGCGTTTTCAGCCTGAAACAAGCCAACCGTGCGTTTTCAGCCTAAAATAGGCCCAACTGTGCGTTTTCAGCCTGAAACAGGCCCAACTGTGCGTTTTCAGCCTGAAACAGGCGCAACTGTGCGTTTTCAGCCTAAAACAGGCCCAACTGTGTGTTTTCAACCTGAAATAGACCCAACTATACGTTTTCAGCCTGAAACAGGCTCAACTGTGCGTTTTCAGCCTGAAACAGGCCAACTGTGCGTTTTCAGCCTGAAACAGGCCAACTGTGCGTTTTCAACCCAAAACGCAGAGTTCACCTCTGCGCAGCGGACCTGTGCGTTTTCAGGCCCAACTCTGCGTTTCAGGTCCAGAAACGCACAGTTCGGGCCCAGAACGCTGTTTTTAACGTTTGACTCGTTCAAGCACGATTTGAACGGTTCCATAACCTTTTTCTTCCCAAGATTTGAGGGGATCACTACCATATCATGGAGAGATTTATAGGGGGCAGTTACACGCCATTAAACCCTCATTAAAGAGAGATTTAAGGGGGCGGTTACACCCCTAAATCCCCTATAAATAGTGGGAAACTCAACTGAGTTCGGATCCTCTTTTTTGGCTGACTTTTTGGGGATCCTTGGTCGGGCATCTTGCCGCTTTCTGCAGCAACAAGGAGCTTTAGAGATCAGCGACTTGAATGAGCTCTTGAATCATTTTGGAAGGCTTTTATTGAAGCCTTTAAGATTTTTCGGCCTTGGCTTATTAACCGAACTTTCGGTTTAAATCAACTCTTTCATAGAGTTTCAAACTCGATCTGAGTTATCAACTCGTCCAGAGTTTTAAAACTTGCTTTGTAAGTTCTTCTAAACTCGGTCAGAGTTTCAAACTTGCCCTGTAAGTTCTTCTGAACTCGGTCAGAGTTTTAAGACTTGCCACGTAAGTTCTCCACAGCGTCAAATCGTGAGGAGAAGATATCGTTCCAGTGAATCAAGACCTTCGGATCGCCAACGGAGAGTAAACTCGACGCGAGCATTCGAGGGAGGCACTCCATCGCCACCGTGAAGAACCCAGAATTAAATAAAGGGGAGAATCAAATTCATTCTCCTCTCTTTTATAATCGGAATCCAAATTGTAATCGATTTTGAGAGAATACAAATCAATATTTCTTTTATTTCTTTTGCTGCAAATTTTCCACAAACACGCACCTTCCGTCATTCTCAGATTGAATAACCACCTCATCAAATGAACTTTATTTGCGGCTAATGGTTTCTCATACATATTTGAGAGTGCTACCATAAGACCCGCCGTGGTCTTTTTCTTTACTATGTTGAACGCAACATTGCGAGTTAGTGTTAATCTGATAACTCCAAGAACTTGTCTGTCTAGAAGGTTCCACTCATCTTCCTTCATAGACTCCGGCTTCTTCCCTGAAAGGGGTTGATACAGATTCTTTTGGTACAGATAATCTTATATTTGCATCTTCCAAAATCTAAAATCTGTTCCATCAACCTTCTCTAATCTCACATTTTCTTCATCTGCGGCCATTGCTCCTACTTGAATCTGACTTTCTCTAAATCGTTTTAGGCTCTGATACTAGTTGTTGGGAAATACGAGGACTACGCTAAATTCTAAAACAACAAGAAAACACAGTAGAGAAAAGTACACCAAGATTTACGAGATTTGGTAAACTTGCCTACATCCTCGGGAGCCACACAATTAATTTCTTATTAATCAAAGAAATTACAATCTAAAAGCAGATCTCAAACTTGAGATCTCTCAATAAATGTAAAAATTAACATTGTAGCTACAGTGAAAATCCCTCTTCTTAAATCCCCCTTCTTAATTCCCAAAAAGAAAATCACTAATGAGGGCTGTGAGAGAGAGAGAGAGAGAGAACGCCACCGCCATGAGAGAGAAGAGAACGCGAGAGGGAAAAAAACAACAGGAGAGCGAGCTCTGGGTTTTCCTTTTATAGGAAAACCCTAGGGACAACTGGCGATAGGCTGGCTCTCGACCTCGCCTGCAGAGTCCCCGCCCTCGCCTGTGTCGACTCGCCAGAAGCTCGCCTGCACAGTGCTCGAGCTCGCCTGGAGAAGCTCGACCTCGTCTGAAGGAGCTCGACCTCACGTGCATCTCGCTCGAGCTCGCCAAAGGCCGCCTCGCCTGAAGCTTCAAGACCTCGCTTGAAGCCACGACCTCGCCTGCAGATCTCTTCGACTTCGAACTCGCTTGCGGAGGTTTGGATCTACACCCAAATCCAACAAAGAGTTACAAAAATACTCACAGGTTTCAAAGTACGAAAATGAGTAGACTTCGATGTATCAAAGAGTGAAATTAAGCCTTTAAAAAAAGAAGGAAAATGGAAAGAGAAAAAGGAAAAATGACTGTACTAGAATAATCTCCCCCAGTCTGGCACTTTAATACTTTTTTGAGCACACACCTCTGTCTTCTTCCTCTGGCATCGACGAAGAGAGGAGGACGATGAGCATGTGGAACTACGTGGTGACAGCCCACAAGCCCCACCAGCGTCACCCACTCCTGAGTCGGCAACTTCACCTTCTTCCGCCCTCATCCTTGCTAGTGTTTTATATGATTCAATCGAAAACTACTGTGATGTCTCTTTAGTTCATTTTGTATACTGTAGTTATGAAGCTTATCCTTTTCTCAACACTGCCAAAGTCTTCTCATAAACATCACTAAATCTTTCTATAGCTCACAAAAAAAAGGAAAAAAGAAAAAGAAAAAAAATCACTCTATCTTTGGTTTGGTGGATATTAAAGGCTTCAAAATGGATAATTTGGCCAAAACTAGTGAACCCTTGGACACTTGCCAAATGAACATTCTGTCGATGTTTCCCTGGCATCATCGTGATTTACATTTTTCACTTAGTATGAACAGTGTTCATCTACACTTCTGTTCAGTTCATTAGTAAAAGTCGCTCCTAGTAAACACTAAGCACAAGATGCACTGCTCCTCATGGACAAATGTGCATAAGTGTTGTGACATCAAAAGCTTTATCTATGGAAGAGAGTTGAGGAGCTCACGAGATTTTGCTGAAGATAGAACGCTGAGGATTTTAAGGTTTCAGTCTGCACTTTCCTGTATCACATTTTTGTTTGTTAGATTTACTTGTAATTGTAGGTTCCAGTCTCGCCGCTCTTTGGCGGCCCTGATGTGTTCTGTTGGAGGGAGAGAGAAAAATGTTGTATTATTGAGTGAATCTTGCATCCTTATTTTGGCTCGTGTCATCAGGATTACCTAATGATATTTAAGCTTATAGGATATTGAGTTTAAAGCATATTCTCATATTATAATTTTGACAGAAAAATTTATACGAATGCGTATACATGTATGAAGTGAACAACGATGTCATTTGTATTGTATATCTCAAACAAACATTCATTTCTAAGTCAAGACTATTCTTAGCGATCATTCCGTAGCCGTGTATATCCATGAGATTTATACACATACACCTTTGTTGCAACAATTGACTGAATTATCGAGAGAGAATAGAGTACCTCATATAAAGAGGTTGCATGGGACTTTTTAATATACAAATGTTACACATTATTTACAACCCAAACACAGAAAACCAGACGTATATACGTTACTCGCAATCTTCTGAGCCGTGCGTACTAAACTTCGAGCTAGAGGAGGACAAACTTCTCGTCCTCTATTCCACACATTAGCATAATTTATTAGTAGGAATCATCCATGGTGATTTCAATCATTCTCAATACGGACTCCCAGAATGATCAAGCCTTTCTTGTGAGTTTGTTAATCAGTCCGGATTGTTAGTTTGAGTTCAAGTGATTAGATAGAATTCTAGTTATGGTAGAATACTAGTTAATAGATAGTTATCTAGTTATTGGATAAGAATTCAGGTTGTAATCTTATCTATATATATGTAAACAATCATTATGAGTTTGAGAACGTGAATAAAATTGACAGAGAAGTTCCTGTTGCTTTGCTGCTTGTATTCATCAACAAAAACAGAGTTTTTAGAAGAGAAAATTCCTGCAGAACATCCTCTGATTGCTGCTGTCCGTTCTCTGAAAAATCAGCCAATCTCTCTGTTTACAGGTTTGTAGTTTGCTGTGTTTCTAACTCAGTTCAGATCTGATCTCTGGCCGATCCTATTTCAAAGCCAACAAGTGGTATCAGAGCCGGTGTATGCCTAAGTACCAACCAAGATCTCAAGAGATGTCGAGTTCGGAGAAGATGACGACCAAGGTGGGCTCTCTCACTCTTCAATACCCGACGCTATCAAGGGATAACTATGCTTCGTGGGTAATCAAGATGAAAGTCTACATGAAGGCTCAAGACGTGTGGGACGCCATTGAGCCCGCGGCAGGCGCGTCCGTGGAACACAGGAATGATCAGATGGCGTTGGCGGCCATTTATCAGGGGATTCCTGAAGAGACTTTGATGGCGATCGCAGAGAAGCAAACGGCAAAAGAGGCATGGGAGACGTTGAGAACAATGCATCTAGGAGCGGACCGTGTGAGGAACGCGAAGGTGCAGACCTTGAAGTCCGAGTTCGAACTTCTCCGGATGAAGGAGAATGATAACGTCGACGATTTTTCGACGAAGTTGACAGGAGTCGTCAACAAGATCCGGGGTTTAGGCGGCGAGATGGAGGAGAACTATGTCGTTAGAAAGCTACTTCGGGCGGTACCGGAGAGATTCCTTACTATCATTGTAGGCATCGAAAATTGCCTATAGGTCTCCACGAACAGCTCAGTGTTAGGGAACGACAATGAACGTCACTATCTGGTTCACAGGAGTTCGATTGACGTCGGTGAACGCTTGAAGTGAATC
>BQKN01066041.1:87736-135260 GCA_022839385.1 Asparagus kiusianus
TCGAATAGACCGAAAATCGAAGGAGCCAAGAGTTGAAACTAATTACAGGTCCTTTATGCCGACTGAAGACTGGACCAATCACATCCAAAGTATTCCAGCCTCTTCTATAAAAAAAAACGAGTCCGGAACGCTTTGGAGGGGGTATCTGTAGGTATCGAAAATTGCCTATAGGTCTCCATGAACAGCTCAGTGTTAGGGAACGACAATGAACGTCACTATTTGGTTCACAGGAGTTCGATTGACGTCGGTGAACGCTTGAAGTGAATCGACGAACTACGTGAGCTGACAGAATTTCGGAATAACGAAGGCACAGGCTAATCGAGAGCCCCGCGATGTTTACAAAAAGAACAACGCCTTTCATGCCTTGTTCGTTCTACAGATAATCCAACCATCGGAGCTGATAGAACTCTTCGTCAGAATTCCAACGCAATTCGAATCACTAAAATCCGAGTTCGGACGAAGAATTTACAGCGGAAGCGGACGGATGCATCTCAGCGGGGTATCCTAGATTTTTGGGGACGCCCCAGGGGTGTCCTAGATTTTTGGGGACACCCCAAGGGTGTCCTAGATTTTTGAGGACACCCCAGGGGTGTCGCCTATAAATAGAAGCCTTAGGCCTCACTTTTGGAGATCTGGATTTTTGAAGAATTGGCGAAGCCCTGCTGGAGTGAAGAGTAATCGAGCACTTCAACACAAGAGAGTTCTTCATCAGATCTACATCACCCGCATCCGTTCCTTAGCATTACCCCTCGTCGGTAATCCTAAGAAGAGCAAATATCTCGCTTTATCCGAGATAGGCGCTTCAAGTTTCTAGATCTCCTCGCGGATCGACGAAGCTCTGCCCGATTTTTCTGGATCAGATCTGATTGCCAGGTAGTCCACGGATATCGACGTCCCCGTCACAGGCTAAAGACCCACGCAAGCAAGAGACGACAAACGGATCTTGTGTTTATTTTCGAAAAGTTATAATTTTTATTTTTGTTATTTGAATTCATTTGTAACGTTTGAAGTATTAATGAAATCAATGATGAAGGCAACTTTTGACGAAAACAAGCGTCTCCACGATTGAACAGTTCGGGGACATCGACGATATGACACTCGAGGAGGCGATCGGGCGTCTCAAAGCCCACGAGGAGAGGGCACGTGTCTTTCGAAACAACGTCGACGATCACCTATTGTTGAGGCATGCGGAGTAGCAAGCAAGGGGCAAGAAGAACGACGGAGGCTTCCTCTCAACACATACAACCAATGATGGTAGCGGACGAGGTCGCGGTCACGGGGCCGGTCGCGGGCGTGGTCGCGGCCAAAGGGGCCGAGGCGGCCAGCAGCACCACGGCAGCGGACAGGGAGGTCTCGCTGCCCTGGTTGGTCAGGCAGGCCACGGAGGGGAGCACGACGGCCAAGCAGGCCGAGGCGGCTTCGGTGGCAGAGGAGGACATCCAGGAGGTGGTTTCGACTATGGAGGTGCAGCTCGCCAGGAGGGGGAGAGTAGCAAAAGCGGTGGTCGAGACACGTCCAACATCAAATGCTTCAATTGCGGAGTATACGGGCACTTTCAGTCAGAGTGTCACAAGCAACGCCGCAATCATGAAGAGGAGGCTCATCTCACCCGTGCATATGACGAGGAGCCAACCTTGATGATGACTGTGTTAGAGGAATCGTCAAATGTCATTTTGCTTAATGAGGAGAAGGTGGTGCCGGATTTACTTACAGCGGGGGAGGCACATGTTGACAACGACACTTGGTACCTAGACAATGGAGCTAGCAATCACATGACCGGCCACCGTGGCATGTTCAAGGAGCTCGACGAGAACATTGCAGGAACCGTCAAGTTTGGTGATGGATCCGCGGTAGAGATCAAGGGGAAAGGGTCTATCCTCTTTCAGTGCAACAACGGCGATCAAAGGCTACTACCTGAGGTATATTATATTCCGAGTTTGAAATCTAACATTATTAGCCTTGGCCAGATGACTGAAGATGGGAGTAAGGTTGTTATTGCTGACGAGTTCCTGAGGGTGTTTGATAGGAACGATGCTCTCTTGATGAGGGTGAAGCGTTCAACTAACCGATTGTACATGATAGAGTTAAAGACTTGCAAGCCGGCGTGTTTGATGGCGAACATTAACGATCCAGCTTGGTTGTGGCACGCTCGCCTTTGGCATGTCAATTTCTTCGCCCTCAAGATGATGACTGATAAGAGGATGGCTTCCGGGTTGCCGAAGATATTGCACCCGAATCAACTATGCGAAGGATGCCTTGTCGCCAAGCAAGCAAGACTGCCGTTCCCTTCGCAAGCAAACTTCAGAGCTCAAAAGCCGCTGGAGTTACTACATGCTGACCTATGTGGTCCTATCACCCCATCCACACTTGCGGGTAACAGATACTTCCTTCTTGTTGTTGATGATTTCAGCCGATGGATGTGGGTATACATGTTGAAGGCCAAGAGTCAAGCTTGTGAGATCTTCAAGAAGTTCAAAACAGAGGTTGAGAACGCATGTGACCACAAGGTGAAGACATTGAGGACGGATCGTGGTGGCGAGTTTTTATCAAAAGAGTTCACCAAGTTATGTGAAGACTACGGCATCAAGCGTCATCTCACTGCACCGTACACCCCGCAGCAAAATGGTGTAGTGGAGAGGCGAAATCGCACGGTGATGGACATGGCGAGAAGCTTACTTAAAAGCATGCATATGCCCGGAACAATGTGGGGCGAAGCGGTTAGGCACGCGGTGTACATACTCAACCGACTACCAACCAAGGCATTGCACGACCACACACCTTACGAAGCTTGGTTTGGTAAGAAACCCCACCTAGAACACTTGAGAGTTTTTGGATGTATGGCGCATGTGAAGATTGCAGGTCCTTTTCACAAGAAACTCGACGACCGGAGCACGCCAATGGTGTATATTGGGGTAGAAGAAGGAAGCAAAGCGCATCGCCTCTACAACCCTCAACACGGCAGAATTCATGTCAGCAGAGACGTCGCGTTCGAGGAAGGAAAAGAATGGGATTGGAGCACAAACGAAGACTAGAGAGCACCCAGCTGGATGGACTTAACAGTGGAAGGCGAAACTGCAGCTGCCGGCACAACAACCGGCGCATTTCCAGCAGTCCAAATTGGACAGCAGGCAGACCGAACCGCTGCAGCAGTCCCTGGACATCCTGCTGGCCAAACAGCCCCTGCATGAGCTCATGTTGCAGCGGAGCTGACCGGAGATGAGCCTGGACAGCCAGCACACCAAGCAAGGCAGCCACCTGCTGCCCGAAGCAGTCCGCGTACACCCGCTGGTGCTGCAGGCCGAACCAGTCTGCAATCTCCTGCAGGTCCAGAAACTGCTGCAGAGGCAGTAAACCCCACTGCCGTGGGAACTTTTCCGACCCCTGAAGGTGCAGTGATGACTCCCGTACGCTATCGATCCCTGGCGGACATCTATGCAGAGACGGAGGTGATTGATCTCCCTACAGAGGAATTGTTTCTGATCACTGAAGAACCCACGAACTATCTTGAGGCTGCATCAGAACAAAAATGGCGGACAACCATGGAGAAGGAAATGGAGGCCATCGAGAAGAATAAGACTTGGGTACTCACGGAGTTACCGCGGGGTTCCAAACCCATTGGTCTCAAATGGGTATACAAGCTGAAGAAAGACAATGAAGGCAACATTCTCAAGCACAAAGCAAGACTTGTAGTAAAAGGGTACGTCCAGCAGCAAGGCGTGGACTTCGATGAGGTGTTTGCACCTGTGGCGAGGCTTGATACTATCAGAATAATCCTCGCTATATCAGCACAGAACGGGTGGGAGGTGCACCATTTGGATGTGAAGTCGGCATTCCTAAATGGTGATCTCCAGGAAGAAGTGTATGTACATCAACCTGAAGGGTTCGTTGTGAAGAATCAAGAGCACAAGGTCTACAAGCTTTCAAAGGCACTCTACGGTCTACGCCAAGCACCTCGAGCATGGAACACACGCCTCGATAAATGCATGAAGGGCATCGGATTTGCAAGATGTACTCAGGAGCAGGCGGTATACACCAGGAGTGACAGAGGGGATACACTCATTGTTGGCGTGTATGTGGACGACTTGATCGTTACGGGTTCGAGAGCGGATGAGATAAAGCTTTTCAAGCAACAAATGATGAAGGAGTTCGAGATGAGTGACCTTGGATTGCTTTCCTATTATCTTGGTATCGAGGTGGATCAGCGAGATGATTGCATTGCACTAAGGCAGGCGGCCTATGCGAAGAAGGTTTTGGGTCAGTTCGGCATGATGGATTGCAACCCGACTCAATATCCAATGGAAGCAAAGCTAAAGCTTGGAAAGGATTCTGAAGGAACACCAGTGGACGTGACAGAGTATAGACGAATCATCGGATGCTTGAGGTATCTAACTCACACCCGACCCGATATTACATATGCCGTGGGGATTGTGAGTAGGTACATGGAGCACCCTACAGTTTTGCATAGACAGGTTGTCAAGCATATTTTGAGGTACGTGAAGGGTACTGTGTCCTACGGATTGGTGTACAAACGAGGTCGAGGCAATGAAGAGTTGGTGGGATTCACTGACAGTGATCTTGCGGGAGATGTTGATGACAGGCGCAGCACAGGCGGCATGGCATTTTATCTAGGTGACAGCTTGGTCACTTGGACATCACAGAAGCAGAAGATGGTGGCATTATCATCCTGCGAGGCAGAATTTATGGCGGCAACTGCAGCAGCATGCCAAGGCTTGTGGTTGAGGAGTTTAATCAGCGAGGTGATTGGGAGTGAGCCCAAGCCGGTTACACTCTTCGTCGACAACAAGTCTGTGATTGCCTTGATGAAGAATCCGGTTTTCCATGGAAGAAGCAAGCATATTGACACACGGTTTCACTTCATTCGTGAGTGTGTTGAGCGAGGACAGATTAAAGTGGAGTTCGTAAGCACGAGCGAGCAGCGAGCGGATATTCTCACGAAGGCACTAGCAAGGGTGAAGTTCATCGAGATGCGGGAGCTGCTAGGAGTAAGGGACTTGGAGTCTCGTTCAGATTAAGGGGGAGAATGTGAGTTTGTTAATCAGTCCGGATTGTTAGTTTGAGTTCAAGTGATTAGATAGAATTCTAGTTATGGTAGAATACTAGTTAGTAGATAGTTATCTAGTTATTGGATAAGAATTCAGGTTGTAATCTTATCTATATATATGTAAACAATCATTATGAGTTTGAGAACATGAATAAAATTGACAGAGAAGTTCCTGCTCCTTCGCTGCTTGTATTCATCAACAAAAACAGAGTTTTTAGAAGAGAAAATTCCTGGAGAACATCCTCTGATTGCTGTTGTCCGTTCTCTGAAAAATCAGCCAATCTCTCTGTTTACAGGTTTGTAGTTTGCTGTGTTTCTAACTCAGTTCAGATCTGATCTCTGGCCGATCCTATTTCAAAGCCAACATTTCTTCCAAGTATCATTATCAAAGTTAGCCATGTAGAAACTGATATCTCCATAATCTTCAGTAGCTATCCATTCCGTTGGTTTTATAGCCCAGAGCTTCTCCTCCTCCTCCTCTTTCTTCCCATTTGGAACCTCGAACTTAAGTGTCACCACTTTGTCATACCCAGCTAATCTATCTGGCAGCATGATCACGGAAAAGACATTGTATTTCACTCCTCACTACAAACGCTTCATCTCCAACTTTCCTCTCACCTCCACCATCCAATGTTCTGTTGGAAATTATCTGTAAAAGAATATTACAACATAAAATAAATCTGAATTAAATAAGTAAGAGATAAGAAATTCAGGCCTGACAGGAGCAATCATGTAATCACTGCCCTAGAAGATTGAGGACCCGCCTATCGCCCTGGTGCAGATGATCATCTCCCCCCTAGCGGTAAAAGCCCCCGGAAACGGCCGACCCTCTGTACTCAGGTCAGAGTACAGAGCTTCAGATCAGATGAAGAAGATTGCCTATAAAAATAATAACAAAAATTTGAGATGTGGAAAACAATTTCTTTTAAAACCAGAGGAGAGAAGAAAGTTTTGTCTTATATCTTTTGAGCTCAACATACGGCTGTTTATATAGGAGTTGGAAAGAACCGTTACAAAACCTACAATTAATAGGTAACGTTCGCCATAAATTTTCGTAACGTTCCCCATAATGTATAGTCGTTACGCTCATTTTTAATTGCTAATTAAAACATGTTTTGATTACAAAATTTATTACTATTCATGAAGGAAAAATTACCTTTTCTCAAACAAAATATCCAACAGTCCCCCCTCCCCAAAAGGCAATATTGACTGAAAACTCAAAAATCAATAAATTAATAAATCACAAAACAAATATAGGTTTGACAACTTTTCATATCGTAAATTCGGGAGAGGTAGCTTTCGGCTTTGAACCTTTCCTTAGTGAGTTCATCGCCACCTGAGTGACATAATGGACTAGGCCTTGAATTAGGCCCCTTTAATTAGGTATTGACGAAAACACACACAATATGTCTTCATTTATTAAGCAAAGCGGGTTGAGCGTTAAAGGTCATGCTCACAATAACCGACTCATGAGAGTTTCTAGGGGTTAGCCCAGCCTCCCAACCGTGGTCATCACGGTTCCTCTCACGTAGTTAAGTCCTCAAATGGAACTATAGCTGGTTATTTAACATCCCCCCTCCATAATACACACGTTGGACTTATTAAGAGTAAAACTCAGCCTAACCAGCTGTATCATAAGAGCATCGTCATCATAGAGAAGGGAAAGTAGCACATGCTACTTTAATGATATATAAATATATCTAGGTCAATGCTCCACACGAGTGTCACTAGTCCAGCTTGTTTCTACCACATTGAACCAACATTGGGACTACGTCTCCAAATAAGGATTGGGTTGTCGCTGTCAGTGATCTCATCTATGGGCTTAACGCCATCTCCCTCGATGAATCCAGAACCGCACTCCTGGATAGACCCTTTGTTAATGGGTCAGCAATATTCTTTTTAGACTTTACAAAGTCTAGAATCACAACTTTGCCTAGTAGGCGTTGTATAGATTTATCAAGTCCTTTATTTCTTAAGTTATTTTAAAATTAGTCCTTCATATTATTTGAAATTGACATTAGGTCCCCTTCTTGTTAAGTTATTTTAAAACTAGTGTCTCCAGGTAAGAGTACAAGTAGCAAGAGGAGGGATTAATTTGAAAGAACTTATAAGGATAAAGGAACCTAATAGAAATTTTAATTATTTGATGGACTAATTTTAATATAACTTCAATGTTTTTGAACTTTTATTCATCATATAGATAGAAGATATAAGATGTACCTCTTGATTTGATTTCCCGCGACATTGATTCATTACATCTCCTGTAACTAGGCATATTAGTTGACAGAGTATATTTATATCAACTCTAATCATTTCCTAAAATCTCAAGAGAAAACATTATACATGTAGTCAAATGAAGAGCTATAAAATGATTCTTTCTAGTCACTATCAAAACATGTTAGCATAGTTATTGATGTCTCTTATCAAGAAACAATGGATAATAATAATTAGACATTTTCATTTTAAATATCTAAACAAACTTTGATATGCGTTCATATCAAGTAGAAATTATAATGATCAAATATTATCAAGGAATAGAAAACAAAAGCACAAAGGGTTTGCCGTAACTTCCGGGTTCTTTGGGAACACAATATGTTGTACATTTAAAGAACTAAATCCCAACATTGTTAATAGAACATTTAGTGTTCAAAGCAATATGCTCAATAGAACCTTTAGTGTTCAATAAACAGAGGAATCAATTTAGCAACAAGAAAATTAAACAACAGTTTTGAATGTAACATGTAAGCATAAAAGGTCATGGTCTATGAACATAAAAGCTCGTATTCTATGTCTAAAGATGTAACTGCATAGGGTTTGTGCAGATTAGAATTTGGCCCATAATGTGGAACTAAAATACTGTAGTTATATCTTCACATGCATGCATATGCACATATATGAATGAAATTACCTTTAGTGTTATATGTAAAGAATTCAAGAGAACCTTATAATAGGATTTTGTATCTTAAAGTATATTTCATACTTTATATGTATAAAGTTTTAAAATCTCCTATTATAAGAGGTTGCAAATTAGTTGCCTACAAAGTAGTCTTTCCAAATTTAAATTGGTTGCCTATAAATGAGACCTTCCAAGTTTAAATTGGTTGCCTATAAATGAGACCTTCCAAATTTACGTGGTCATTTTCTAGTACCGCCTCTTAAACATATTATTTTGATTTTTTTAAATATTTTTTTCATACACACGTGCTTTAAATTTTACAAGTGCATTCTTACATAAAACTTGTAATTAATCATGTAACAAATGCAAGTGATCTAATATGATATATGAATATCCATCATAATGCAATAAAATAGATAATTTTTGTATTTGAAGATTTAAAATATAATTGACTATATAAAATAGAATTTAAAAGATGCATATGAATTATTCTCATAATTCCGATCCTCATATTCATGCTTGAATATGAAATATTTCACATGGAATTATAACAATTATCAAACAAATAAAAGGATCTGGTGGACTTCCACTGAGCTCCTGGCATGTTACAAAAGATTCCAGAAAAAACTTATAACACTTCCATCAAGAATCATTCATGTAGGACACATGCAAATAACTTATCATATTCTTACTTCAAACTTAAGAACCATTTAAAGGGACTTGACTACACATTTTATTTAAAATTTTTATAAAGAGGTTTAATACTTTATTCACCACTAAGTTTGTTTCAGAAGCAGTACATTAATTTTCTCCACGGTCTACTTGGATGCAAATTCAAGGTAAGAAAGATGTTGTACTTTACTTTCAGAGGTACATAAACTCCCAAATCCATATTGATATTCATTATCTAAGACAACAAGCTTGTCCTCTAACAAGTAATTAAGCTGTAATGTAATATCGTTTCTATTATAAAACAAAGAACAAATAATAATATAAGATCAATTTCATATCAGCTTATTCGTAAAACCATGTTCATTAAGCCAAAAGTCAAGTTGCTCAACCAGTTGGCATGTTGAATTTAAACACCATGTGACAAAGTTAAAGCTAATATGAGTTCAAGCAATAACTAACATGATCAAAGAGGACTATTTTACTTTTGATATTTAGAAATAACATCGTCCACGTCGGAAAAACCAACAAAAATGATGTAGGGCCCAAAAGCCACTTTGGCTAAAGGCCAATCCAACTTTCGGCTCCACTCAGTTAATATGAACTGAAGTCATATGTAATTAATATTTATCTAAGATTTATAACATGCAATAAACGAGGTATTATAGCAGCTGTTATTGCAATATTGTATGTTAATTTATTGTGTAATAGTAATTAATTACAATTTAATTAACAGCAATTAAATAAATGCAATAAAATGTAATAATTAACAGAAATTAAAGCTATTAATTACAAATTTAAATTTATTTCGAATGAACAGTAATGAACAGCATGCATAAACTTTTGAATGAACATTAATTCCGGATTAATAAACAGTAACATTTTTTTAATTAACAAATAATTAGCAGTAATTATTTTGCTGAACAGTAACGTTTTGAAAGAAAAGAAAATGTCCAGCAGTAATTAAAATTAGATATTTTTTTTTCTCTGGGTTTTTTTAAACAGCTATAATCATCAATCTTCTACATTGTTAGGAATTATCTGTAAAAGAAGATTATAACATAAAATAAATCCGAATTAAATAAGTAAGAGATAAGAAATTCAGGCCTGACGACAGCAATCGTGTAATCACTGTCCTAAAAGATTGAGGACTCGTCTATCGTCCTAGCGCAGATAATCCTCTCCCCCTAGGGGTAAAAGCCCCCGGAAACGGCCGACCTCTGTACTCGGGCGAGAGTACAGAGCTTCAGCTCAGATGAAGAAGATTGCCCATAAAAATAATAACAAAATTTGAGATGGGAAAAACAATTTCTTTTAAAACCAGAGGAGAGAAGAAAGCTTTGTCTTTTATCTTTTGAGCTCAACATACGGCTGTTTATATAGGGGTTGGAAAGAGCCGTTACAAAACCTGCAATTAATACGGTAACGTTCGCCATAAATTTTCATAACGTTCCCCATAATGTATAGTCGTTACGCTCATTTTTAATTGCTAATTAAAACATGTTTTGATTACAAAATTTATTACTATTCATGAAGGCAAATTTGCCTTTTCTCAAACAAAATATCCAACATGTTCGACTACCGTCGCTACTTCCACAAACATATCAGTGAGGTACATAGAAGAAATTTATCATGATGTTTTATTTTTATTTATTATCTGAAGAATAAAGAAATTCAAGTCTAATTAGTTTCTTACTTTTTTTCAAGGTAATCTGATCAGGGCCGCACCTGCATGCGGCTCATTGCTCAGTGTGATAGAAAGGGTTCTTGCATACCGCATGTTGTCAGTGAAAGAAGCACCTTCGCCGTTTATAGCGCTCTGAATTAATATGAATAACAACTCAAAATGGACAAGCAAATATTTTTAGAGTTAGTACTTGGAGTTGGCTACCGGGGCAGTATCCAAGATGCCGATCTTATATCGATTCAAATTTAAAACATATTGATTTTCAAATTTAAAATCTATGGCGTTGAACGTGGCCCTCTACGTATATGGACAACTTTGGAACAAGATTAATTAATCTAACGATTTTGACGTGTTTTTAATCATATATCAAAGGCTAGCTATTCGCTGTATCAGAGAGGGGGACACGGGTGTTATGTAGCAGAGTAGTGGTGGGAACGAGCTGCATTATTAGAACAGAAGCACGTCAACTTATCCTCTATATATGAATTGCTGGTTCATACGGGAGATTAATAGAACTGATATAAAGCACTTAATTGGGTCGCGAATGGAGGGGAAAGAGCTAATTCGATTGGCGATTGAGGAAATATAAGTATATATATATATATCTCTTTGATGCCACCCACCAACAAAGAGTTGCATTAAAAAAACGCGAGTAATGTTTTCAAAATTTGTTAAACGGCTAGCAAAATTAATAGGCCCATTAATCCGGAGTTGCGCTGGTGGTATCATGAGGTCGTAGAGGGGAAATCTTTGTTGGGCTTTCCCCTTTTTTGTTATCCGAGGGGGTCCAAAACGCGCTAAATATGAAGCTCTCCGTGAAGCATTGAAGTTTGCATAAGAAGCCAGATTTTGGAGGGTGATTGTGGAGGAAGATGCCACCCAGGTGATTGCTGGTGTTTAAGTAAATGTAGAGAAGTTATCTCCTTGTGATCATATTGTACATGGATGATGCGAGGAGACAATGTGATATGCTTCGGCTGTGCAGTTTTGATACAATGTTCCAAACTTGAAACGTAGTCGCACACAACCTTGTCGGAAAAAGACTAGACTTTTCTTTGCGCTTCAGGTGTGGCTTGAAGATCCTCCTGGCTTTATCATTAGTGCTTTATAATTTGATTCTGAGCATATATATGTAGATTCGGGATGGAGAATTGTAGATTCGGCGAGTGTATGGAGTTGATCGCTGGAAAAAGTCGAGGAGCACATTTGGGCGTCTGGCGGTCGACCGGCGGTGGAGCTGCGGTCGACCGCGATGTGCACGCAGAACTGATAATGGCTCTGGATATTGGGCGGTCGACCGGACATGTAGCGGCGGTCGACCGCATTTGGTCTAGAGAGTTGGGTGAGCCTCTGGACTTTTCGCGGTCGACCGCACATGGTGCTGCGGTCGACCGCGACACAGGTTCGGGTCTGGGTTCTGTTTCCAGACCCGTTTCGTTTCAGTTTGGTATAAATACTCAAGTGGGTGTTTTCTAGGGTTTGTGAGAAGGATTTTGAGCAGATTGAAGGGAGAGTTCTTGGGCTTCTATTGTTGGAGCATTTGGGAGAGATTAAGAGTGATTGTTGAGGGTTTTGGGTGAGAGATTTGTAACCCTAGTTGTATCCTCTTGATTTCTATTAGTGAAAACTCCCCCCTCCTTCCTCCGTGGACGTAGACATCTCGTCGAACCACGTAAAAATTGGTGTTAGTGATTGTTTGTGCTATTATGGTTGTTTGGTTTATCTTTTCTCGGCGATTGGTTTGGTTTCTCGTGGCATAACAAGTGGTATCAGAGCTCCGGGCAACGCTTGGGCTTTTTGGAGGTGTAGATCAGTTGGGAAGTTTCTCTAGAGCTTCGGTTGGTGATAAAGATCGGATCTTTGTGGTAAAGTTTCTATCTTTTTCAAGTTGGATCTACTTCTTGTTCGTTCCGCAATTGTTTATTGAGTGCTTTGAGATATATGGCCGAAAAAGATAAAAGTGGGGAGGGTTATTCTAATGTGAAGGCCGTCCAAAGTTTGAATATACACTCTTTAAAAATTAATGTGGAAAAATTCAACGGCACAAATAATTTTGGACTTTGGAGATGCGAAGTCATGGATGCACTATATGCGCAAAATTTAGAAGATACATTGGAGTTGGACGGGAAACCGGACAACATGGATGAAAAGGTTTGGAATAAAATGAATAGAACGGCGTGTGGTGTGATTAGGTCTTGCCTTACCCAAGATCTAAAATATGATGTGATGAATGAGACTTCGGCAAAGAAGATTTGAGAGGTCCTAGAGGGCAAATATTTGACGAAGAGCGTCGAAAATCGTTTGCATTTGAAGAGGAGGCTTTACCGCTTCCAATTGAAGAAGGGGACATCCATTAGCGATCACATGAACCACTACACGAAGCTACTTGCAGATTTAGCGAATGTAGATGTCATTGTTGAAGATGAGGATAAAGCGTTGTTGTTATTGAGTTCCTTGCCCGACGAGGAATATGAGACCTTTGTCCTCACTCTTATTAATGGGAAGGCATCACTTTCGTATAGTAAGGTCACCGCAGCTCTTGTGAATTATCAACTTCGAAAGAAGGATAAGGAGACTTCCATCGAGCCGGTTGCGGGGGCATTGGTTGCAAGAGCTAAAAGTCCAAACCGCGGAAGAAGGTCGCAGTCTAAAGGGGGGCATCCTACAGTTGGTAGGAATCAGTGTGCCTTTTGTAGAGAGGATGGACATTGGAAAGCCGAATGCCCAAAATTACAAGCTGTGAAGAATAAGGGGAAATCTATTCAAGCTTCAGAGGTGAACGTTGCCAAGGCTAGTGGCGACGTTTCAGATTCAGATTCTTCAGGCTATTCGTACCCAGCTCTTCCGTTAGTTTATGTTGCCGACTCCACCGAGTGGATGTTGGATTCGGGTGTGTATGTAGGAAAATTGCAATAAAGAGAACAAAAGAAAATTGAATTTGATTCTTTTAATTCCGATTACAACTTGATTACAAAAGAGAAGAAAACGAATTTGGTTTTCTCCTTTGTTTAAAACTGGGTTCTTCACGGTGGCGATGGAATGCCTCCCTCGAATGCTCGCGTCGAGTTTGCTCTCTGTTGACGATCCGACGTTTTGATTCACTGGAACGATGTCTTCTCCTCACGATTTGATGTTGTGGAGAACTTGCATGGCAAGTTTGAAACTCTTGATGAATTGATAACTCTGAACGAGTTGGAAACTCTGTAAAAGAGTTGTTTTGAACCGAAAGTCGGTTGTAAGCCAAGGATGAAGAAGCTCCTGTTACAGATCTCCCAAGCTCTAGAAATGCTCCAAGGATCCCCCTTTGTTGCCAAGTCTTCGTTTCCAAAAGCCAGCCAAAAAGAAGGACCTGAACTCAGTTGAGTTTACCCCTATTTATAGGGGATTAGGGGGGTGTAACCGCCCCTTAAATCTCTCCTAAGTAGGATGTAACTGACCCCTTAATCCGCTCCCAAGTGGGGCGGAAATCCCTCAGATCGTGGGGAAAACGGTTCCTGCAACCGTTCAACTCGTGCTTGAACGAGTCAAACGCCCACCTTGGCGTTCAGGACCCTAACCTCACGTCTTAGAATCGAGACGCGAGGTTGGGTGTTGGCTGAACACTAATGAACACGAGGGTCGCTTGCGTTTGACTTGTTGTAGCTTGGAAACGCGGGGGTCGATGTTTGGTTGAATCCCACGTACGCGAGGGTCGCTCGCGTTTAGCTTGTTGTAACGCGGGTTCGACCCTAGCGTTTTGATGTTGTAACGCGGGTTCGACCCTGGCGTTTTACTGTTGACACACGGGGATGACCTCCGCGTTTTGGTGTTGATACACGGGGAGGACCTCCGCATCTTGCCTTGAAGAGATTATCACCAAGTAATCTCTTTTGTCATAGCGTTGCAAAGATCATTATCTTGTAATCTTCGTCTTGGCTCCTTGAGAATATGAGAGTCGTCAGATTGTAACTCCCGATGTTGATTGTGAAGGCCGTTGATTAGAGCTTTCATCAGTTGTCGTGAAGGTCGTCAGATTGTAACCTTCAGCGATCTATGTGAAAGTCTTCAGATTATAGCCTTCTGGAAGTCGTCAAATTGTAACTTCCATCATCGGTGTTTGATGGGGGATAAGCTATCTATTGTGATTTTTAGACAGCCTACAGGGTGCTACTTACCACATATGCCCTAGGAGGGATTGGTTCTCCAGCTTTCAGGAGTTGAAAAGAGGGGATGCTGTTCTCATGGGTAATGATCACAGATGCCCTATTGGTGGTATTGGTACCGTTTGGATTCGGATGAGTGACGGGATGATCCGGGAGTAGGCTGATGTGAGGTTCGTTCCTCAACTGAGGAAGAACATCATTTTACTTAGGGTATTGGAGGTATCAAGCTATAGGGTGACTTTGACAGATTCTCGCTTGAAGGTCACATCGGGGTCCATGATTGTTATGAAGGGCGTCAGACTGAGTAACTTGTATTATTTGCTTGGGAGCACGGTAGTGGATAGGGCGCTAACGACTTCTATGGCTAGACTGTGGCATTGTTTGGTGCTGGGATATATTGCTAGTTATACCGTGCACAGGTTGTTGAGGAGTGCTATGACCTGCAGATTGAAGTCATGTGAGCACATTGGGATGAGCGAGAAGACCGAGGTGGAGTTCAGCACTTCTATCCATCGATCGAGGGGTCTTATTGGAGGTGTTCAGTTAGGCATTGGGGGGCTTTCCGAGGAGGCATCATCGGGAGGTAATCGTTATTTTGTTTCCTATGTTGGGGATTGTACTAGGCATATTTGGGTTGCAACCAAGTCCCGTTGGTATAAAGCCCTAGTAGTCCGTAACAGTTGGAGGAGGTGTATGGACAGAAAGGTTACCCGTACTTGTTCTAGTAGGGGTCCTTTCTTGCATTGGTGCCAAGCTCATGGCAGTTGGAGACACTTCAGAGGAGAGGAGACAATGGGGCAACGTGATGAGATGGCGGATTTAGTGAGCCGTTCTTTTCTGGAGGATGATCGGCGTTGGTTGTCGAGCAGTGGATCTGGTATTCAGGCTTCGACAGGTTTGTGTCATCTTATGAGGTTGCCGACTGATACGTATAGAGTTATTAGATCTGGTGGAGCTGTTTCAGATTTTGGTTGGCGTCGGATATTGGGCTACCCAGCACTTGGTCACATCGTGGATGTGAGTTTGGATCCAATTGCGCATTTGGGATTCAGGAGTTCATTCGGCTATCAGTTGGGAGCTTCTGAGTTTGGTCTGAACAGGTTTGTCACTTTGGACTCTCGGCAGGTAGAGAGTATTGATCAGGTCAGAGGGATATCACAGCGGGTGGAGGTTTATGCTACTCCACATTGGGTGGGGATTTCCTCACATACTCCAGGTTATTCTGTATTGGTTGGGATTCCAGCTGAGGTGGCACAGCGTGGGAGTCATTTATTTATGGGTGCAGATGATTAGGTGGTTGATTTGGATGCAGCTGGTGGATATGTTTTGGATACGGCCATTGTTTCACCTCAGGTGGAGGTGTTTGGATCGCTTCAGTTTGGGGCCGTTGATGATGCTATCAGCCGCAGGTTGGATTGAGGGCCTTTGGAGGCCATTGGGTGAACTACGTAAAGGCTTGATTCCTTGGAGAGGATACGTAGGCAGTCAGTTTTTTGATGCAGCCGATTTGGTGAGTAGACACTATTGGTTTGGGTGAGTGTTCGCACTCCCGTTTGTTTGGTGTTGACTCAGTTCGATTTGGTGAGTAGACACAGTTGTGTTGGGGTTGAGTGTTTGCACTCCCGTTTGGGTCTCGACGTGTTGTGGATAGGGTCCGTTGTCATGAGTCCGTTGCCATGACGTACTGGATGCAGCAGTTGAGATATTGGTTTGATCGGTGTCGGCTCAGTTTTGGGAAAACATTCGCCGAGGTGGAGAATTGTAGATTCGGGATGGAGAATTGTAGATTCGGCGAGTGTATGGAGTTGATCGCTGGAAAAAGTCGAGGAGCACATTTGGGCGTCTGGCGGTCGACTGGCGGTGGAGCTGCGGTCGACCGCGATGTGCACGCAGAACTGATAATGGCTCTGGATGTTGGGCGGTCGACCGGACATGTAGCGGCGGTCGACCGCATTTGGTCCAGAGAGTTGGGTGAGCCTCTGGACTTTTCGCGGTCGACCGCACATGGTGCTGCGGTCGACCGCGACACAGGTTCGGGTCTGGGTTCTGTTTCCAGACCCGTTTCGTTTCAGTTTGGTATAAATACCCAAGTGGGTGTTTTCTAGGGTTTGTGAGAAGGATTTTGAGCAGATTGAAGGGAGAGTTCTTGGGCTTCTATTGTTGGAGCATTTGGGAGAGATTAAGAGTGATTGTTGAGGGTTTTGGGTGAGAGATTTGTAACCCTAGTTGTATCCTCTTGATTTCTATTAATGAAAACTCCCCCCTCCTTCCCCCGTGGACGTAGGCATCTCGCCGAACCACGTAAAAACTGGTGTTAGTGATTGTTTGTGCTATTGTGGTTGTTTGATTTATCTTTTCTCGGCGATTGGTTTGGTTTCTCGTGGCATAACAATATATACAACTTCAATATCAAAATAGCCATCTAAAAATTTTTAATAAAAACAGAGCGACAAATTATTCGAATTCATGGGAGTTTTGAAATGTTAATTTTATATAGGGTTAATTGATTATTGTAGACAGACACCCCTAGAAAAAGTTTTGGACCCATTTATCCTGAAAAGTAAGAAAATTTTCTATTGACAAATAGATCCCCTGAGGGTAAATGAGTCAAAACAATTCACTCAGGAGTCTATCTACAAAAGCAAACCTAGAGATGGAGTTAGATCAAAACAATGACACTACATGGGGTCTTGCTGTCTGAATTGATGCAATGCTCTTAGGGCTACAACCAGATTAATACAGAAACACGGAAAAAAAAAAGAACACCATCTAAAATGGCCACAACCAATAAACTAGGATTTTATCCAACAAAAGCTATGTCTACATCTAGAAAAGATTATTTTATAGACTAAAAAATAAAAGGAAAGGAAAAGATAATATTAAAAATAAAAAATGCTAAAAATTAGAAAATATCCTTCCATTAATAGAATAAGAATTCTCCATATCAAATTTTGTCCACAACGAAAGCCATTTACCCTGCAAATTTGATGATCAAAACCTGCCTAGAAAGGGGAGAAAAAAAAATCTTTGACCGTGATTTTGAGGCTTAGAATGATGGAATATCACGAATCCAAAGGACATTAATTAACGCAAGTTCCTACATTAAACCCATTTGACCTTGATGATTTTATGAGAGCTTTGATTCATTTGGTCTTTGTGCGATTCGAACAAGTTTGATGTTCCACTTCGTTTGATCCTTATATGGTCGAGCTGGTCCATATTGGCCAGGGTTGCTTCTAGAGCTGTATCACACAATTAACCCTTTTATATAAGATGAGTGCTGGTAGCAGGACCCATTTACATGAAGGATGATGTAGCAAGTGCAGCTGGATAAAACTAATGAGCAGTGAGTCGGAAATTTGCTAAAAATAAGGAAGGATATTTTGATAATATATTTCACAACTCTTCCAACATTAGAAACCTAGCAAGGCGAAGGAAACTTGTGTTAGATCTAAATAAAACTTGAGATCTAAATCATAAAGTCATGATTAATTCGAAGAGATTAACAATAATCAAAAGAAGCGGAAGTTTATACCTGAATCCATAGATAAAACTTGAGATGGGTTTTGGATCTTCTAACCTTAGGGTTTCTCTAGCCAAATTTCTCCCTAGATGGGGGTGAAGAGAATTAGAGAGTGTAACCCTAGATTAAGGACCATAACCCCTTATTTATAGATGTTGTAGTTTTGCAATTTGGCCCCTCATCAAATCACAATTACAACCTGGTATCTGCATATATAACCCCATGACTTATTTAAATACTCATTAACCCAAATTAATTGATCACTTTAGTGGGTTATCTTGAAAGATAGCAATACACATTGATTAATCATATGTGCCCACAAATAGATTTATTAGATTAAATCCAACAATCTCCCACTTGGGCACCATATGATTCCTTAAATTGTGTATAACCTTATGAGCTCAAAATTGCTATCACTGAAAAGGTATTTCAGAACAATCTCGTCTATTAACTATATCAATATAGGGTCAAAGCGGCCTTCGTCACATTTATCGTGACTCGACCCATCAATGGTCACATATACCAATACAATCAAACGACATAGATCAATCATGGATGTGCAGCATGAAAATTACATGCAATGTGATCAGTACATGTCTATTTTTAACTGGTCCTACTTTAGTGAGGTCAAAACCAAACATAATGTAACAGAGTGTCTTAACTGAATACTTTATTCTGATCAGACAATACAACCAAACATAAAGCACCAAAAAATTTTTTTACAAACTCCCACTAAATCATGATATCCTCGAATAACACCACACCCATATGAGCAGTGTGCTCATGATAGACCTTGGGTGGTAATCTCTTAGTAAGAGGATCAGCTATCATGGAGCTTGTCCCAATGTGCTCTATAGATATCTGTCCACTCTGTTCCCTTTCTTTCACAACCAGGAACTTAATGTCAATATGTTTTGACTTAATTGAGCTCCTGTTGTTATTGGAATACATTACTACAGATTTATTGTTACAATATAACCTTAGTGGTCTTTCAACATTTTCCAAAATGCAGTCCCGTGACAAAATTTCGCAGCTATATTCCCTGATTGATGCCTCATAGCAAGCTACAAATTCTGCTGCCATAGTAGATGAAGCTACGAGTGTCTGTTTAACACTTTTCCATGATATAGCTCCTCTTGCTAACATATAAATATAGCATGATGTAGACTTTCTGCTATCTTGGCATCTAGCAAAATCAGAATCAGAGTACCCAATAACCTTCAGCTAATCTGATTTTCTGTATGTGAGCATATAATCTTTTATTTTCTGAAGATACCTCATAACCCTTTTGACTGCTATCCAATGATCCATACCAGGGTTACTTAAGTATCTGCCTAACATCCCAACAATGTATGCAATATATGGACGCGTACATACCTGAGCATACATTAGACTTCCTACAGCCGAAGCATAAGGAATCTTCTGCATTTTCTGAATTTCAAGGTTACCTTTAGGGCACTGATTGAGACTAAACTTGTCTCCTTTAGCAACAGGAGTATTTCCCGGTCTGCAGTGTTGCATGTCAAACCTTTTAAGTACTTTATCGATATAGTTCTTTTGTGATAATCCAAGTATACCTCGAGAGCGATCTCGATGTATCTAGATTCCTAATATAAAAGAGGCGTCCCCAAGATCTTTTATCTCAAAATTCTTTGATAGAAATCTCTTGATTTCGTGCAACATGCCTATATCATTAGTGGCAAGCAATATGTCATCGACATACAGAACCAAAAAAATATACTTACTCCCACTGAACTTGTGATATAAACAGTCATCAACAATGTTCATCTCAAAACCGAACGAGACAATTATTTGTTGAAACTTGTAATACCATTGACGAGGAGCTTGCTTGAGTCCATAGATGGATTTTCCTTAATTTGCAAACCATATTCTTTGGGTCTCCCGACACAAAGTTTTCTGGTTGCACCATATAAATCATCTCATCAATATCGTTATTGAGAAATGCAGTCTTAACATACATCTGATGAAACTCAAGATCATAATGAGCAACAAGTGCCATGATTGTTCTGAATGAGTCTTTCGATGACACCGGAGAGAAAGTCTCTGTATAATCAATGCCTTCCTTTTGAGTAAAGCCTTTAGCTACAAGACGTGCCTTATACCTCTCCACATTACCATTTGCATCCCGCTTGGTTTTAAATATCCATTTACAACCAATTGGTTTTGCACCTTCTGGCAATGGGACAAGTTCTCAAACCTTATTGTCTTGCATAGACTTGTACTCTTTATTCATGGCATCAATCCACTATTGAGAGTTAGAACTTTTCATGGCCTGAAGGAAGTTGATTGGATCATCTTCCAACATTCCATTACTTTCCTTATGTTCTTAGAGAAATACAATATAATCATCCGGAATAGCATTTCTCATTTCTCTCGTGGATCTCCTTAATGACACTGATTCTTGAGGTTGTTGAGTTTGTTCTTCTGGAACAGGGAGGTGTTCAACATTGATATCTTGAGGTTTTGGATTTACTTCTTGAGCAACAACAGGTATAGTAACCTGAATATTATAAAAAATAACTGTATGGATTGGATCTGAGGCCAATTCCTCCTCAAAAGCAATGTCTCTAACCTTATTTCTCCCACAAAACTCAACATCCTCAAAGAATGTTGATGTTCCCGTCTCAAAAATATTCCTAAGTGTGGGATCATAAAACTTACAGCCCCTAGAGCATTCAGAATACCCAATAAAGTAGCTGCTAACTATTTTGGAGTCCAATTTCTTTTCATTTGGCCTATAAGGCCTTGCCTCAGCTGGACATCCCCAAATATGTAAGTGCTTTAAACTGGGCTTTCGACCAGTCCAAAGCTCATAAGATGTTTTAGCAACTGCTTTACTTGGCACTCTGTTCAGAATGTAAACTATTATCTTAAGTGCTTCTCCCCAGAGAGACTCTGGTAAAGAAGAATGAGAGATCATACTTCTTACCATATCCTTAAGAGTCCTGTTTCGTCTTTCAGCTACACCATTTATGCTAGGTGAACCCGGCATGGTGTACTGTGGGACGATACCGCATTCCTTTAGGTATCTAGCAAATGGTCCTGAACGTTCATCTGAACCATCATATCTGTCATAGTACTCACCGCCACGATCAGATCTAACGGTTTTAATTCTTCTGTCACGCCCTGCTTCCCAAAATACCCGGGAATCGGGACGCGAGCAAACCCGCGACGTATTAGATTGAGAAGAAATATACGCTATCATTTTTTTCTCTTTTCTTTTCTTCTCAATCCAATACGCTAAGCGTCAAAAATATAATATACGAAGTCACAGGTCCCCGATCACACATAGCAAGAATATAATGATAATGCAGAATAAAAAATAGACATATCATCAATGGTAAATCATCCCAGACATAAAAATATGGGTTAGACATACCCTCATTACAAAATGGTCCAACTAGGATTGAAAATACATAGTCCATAAAAGGAAGTACTGTTAAAAATACTAGTTCCATCATCAACTAAGAAAAGTACGGTAAAAGAGTTTTAATGTTCATCAGCTACTACAGAGGAAAACTACTGGGCTTCAGCTTATTCTTCTACTCCTTCTACAAGGCGCTCCAGCTAATAATCTTCTGGCTTCTGCACGATTCCGAACTGAGGCTGCCCGTCTCCTAAATCTGACGTACACCAGAGAAAACAAGTGTACGTCAGGGTGCATGGCATACGGCAAGATCCCACAAAGAGAATAGGAACGATCGAATGACCAATGCAATAACAATAATAATAAAGAGAAACATACAGCTAGAATACTAACAAGCTAGATGCAATCCATCACTAGAGTATAACAATCATAAGAATCCATAATCATCCGCGTAGCAAGGACATACCCCTAGATAGAATTAATACTTAAAAATCTACAACTTGAGACGTAGTACGTCGAGCGAAATAATCCAAACAAGGAAACCCTCATGTATATACCATATGTCTCAAATTGTAGATAATTAAATATTAATCCTAATCTAGGTATGGAAAGAAATATAACTGGTTCACATCTCACGAGGACCCATAACATTCAAACAATAAGGTCATGTAGCTAACCATCCTATAACAAGTCACTGGTCTACCTCTCACATATAGTCAAAACTCATATTCACGAATAACCGGTTGTTCACAAATCATCCACACGTAACGGTTCACTGCCCCCTCAGACCCACTCCAGCGCTACACAGGAATATCGCCGGTGCGAGCCTGGAAATAACCAACAATCACAATATCATATCACCTCAGACCCACCCCAACGCTACATAGGAATTATCGTTGGTGCGAGCCTGGAAATAATCAACAATCACATATCACGACACCTCAGACCCACCCCAACGCTACACAGGAATATCGTTGGTGCGAGCCTGGAATAATCAACAATCACATATCACATCTCCTCGGACCCACCCCGGTGACTACACAAACTTCACCAGCGCGAGTCCGGAATACAACTACAATCATAAGTATCTCAACTCCTCAGACCCACCCCGGTGACTACACAAACTTCACCGGCGCGAGCCTGGAATATACATCAACAATCCCAATCGTTCACATGGACCAAGACTTCTCATCCTAATTCTCGTAATTCCAGGTCAACTACACACGAGATTCTAGATCCTAATTGTGTCATACAGGTCATTATAGTCATGAACTACTAACAGTTCTCAAACACAATAAGAAATATTAAATAAATACAACTAATTCTATACAATAGTTTCATTGGCATATCACGTAACTAAAATTAATAATCATAAATCATGAACAGTGACTGTGAACAATACGATATGTGCGAACAGTATAGTGAGCCGTAACAGTACACAGTAAAATACGCGAACTAAGAGTGCATTAAAATATAATTATATACCTCAAAGCATGAGTTTGAAGTGGATTACGCTAATATCAAATATAACTATTATAGGTACTTTAGAGATGTGAACGACTGTTGTGAATCACAAATATTAGGAACTAATACTGGACATTACCATAAATAGCAGAATAAAGTGGTGCGAGCATGGTTTCAGTGTACTTCTTCATAGTTTATTTATCACACAATATGTTATTGCTACTAGTGTTTTTTTTCTTAGTTTATGCATCTATATAGTTAGTTTCTACATCCTCATGTCCTCCGGATGCTCCACTTTCATTTCTAGCATTTCTACCACTTCACACATGTCACTCACCCATCATTTATACAATCGTTAATTAGTCCACATTGTTTCAGTGTCTACATTTCTGCACAGCATTACATTTCCATAATCAAGCTCATTATAATTACCTCAGCATACATAAAGCACTTGTTGTAGATATTTACATATATACACAAACTCTCAACGAAAGCACCATGCCATGACTATATTATTCGCTGGGATAGATATTATATTGTACTTTTTTTTGGTCAATGAACTGTGAATTTTATTCATCTCCCAAAATGAACATGTAAGGTATTACAAAGAACCAGAAAGCTCTGGGAATCAAAAGAAAATTACAAATTTCCAAGTAATTCTTTCATATGCACATATGAATTATCATTTAGGACTTTATAGTAGACTGAAAGTTTAATTTCCCTGAAAACTTGAGCAGGCTTCCTCCTCTTGTCCTGAAAAGTTCTCAAATTTCTCTCCCTCCAAATCATATATACAGCAGCAGATAATACCATCATTTTCAGCTTCTTCATAGGATTTTTCCGTTTCAATTTGAAAGAGTACCAGTTTAGCAGCATGTTCCATGAACAGGTTCTCCATTTATATCCCAACCAGCTCATCACTAGGTTCCACACTTCAGCTGAATATTATATTGTACTTAAGAATATGACATTGAATATTTTACTAAAATCATAACAGAAACAAAACTTGGTTAAACTATCAATAAACTTACTTTGAGAGAAAAGTTATATGTCGTGTGACTATGATATGATTGTTGTGTGATGGATGTTGTAATTAAGGTGCATTAGTAGTAATTTTTGACTTCAGTGTCTATCTTAATACTCAGTCATGTTGTGTAGCATTTTGATATCAGCGATAGACCATAGGCAAGGACATGAGAAGCATGAGCAAGATGCACGAATTGCAGATAGTGATTTAATATATAAATTAAAGAAGTGAGATCTTGCCTCGGGGGTGAAGGCAGCGGCGTTGCGAAGCTGAGCGGATCTGAAGGCGGTGTGGATGTCGGAGTTATAGGGGAGGAGCTCGCGACGGCTTGGATTTGGCGGAGGAAGCTCAGGGTGGTTGAGGGGATGGTGGTCGCGGGGAGCTTGGGGATTCGACGGCGAGGGAGAAGGCCGACGGGGCTGGTTGAGGGCGGTGGTCAGGGGTGTGATGGTAGCGAGGAGGCAGAGGTCGAGCTGCAGGGAGGTGAGAGGCGGTCGGCGAACTCGGGTTCGGGTGGAGGAGTTGATGGAGTAGGGATGGTGAAGGAGATGGTGTTGGTGGTCGAAGTAGATGGTGGCGGTGGTGGAAGAAGGTGGAGGAGCAAGCTTGAGTTTTTAGGAAATGGAGGAGAGAGGAAATGGGTGAGTGACGGCTATTGATGTGATAGGGTTAGGTTTATGATATGTATTTTGAGGGGGGAGAGAGAATGTACGTGATTTATGGGGAAGAGAGATATTATGGGATTTGGAAAAAAAGATTGGAGAGAGAAAGAGATTTGATTAAGGAAGGGATATTTGAGAGAGATAATGGTATGATTTGAACATGATTTTGGGGTGATTAGAGAGGGGTTATGGAAAGAATTCAAAAGAGAGAAAATTAAGGGAATAGAAAAGATTATGGAATATTTTACATAATATTCAAAATAATATCAAATTAATATTAAATAATTATTAGCAACCAAATATCTTTATATTTATATTTATATGCTACTGTACTATACTCAGGTTTACATCAACAATAATAAGATTATTAATAATATCAATGACCAAATAATTATTTAAAAATATTCACTATAACTATAAATTAATATTTAATAGAACTAATAATTACAGGACTATATATTTTATTTATTTATTTATTTCGAAAACTCAGGAATTTCTAGAAATTAGGAAAATATTAATAAAATAGGATTTAATATTTTAAATACTAGAAAATTGTTTAAATACATATCGAAAAATTACGGTTGTTACATCTTCTGTTGAGTTGATTCTTAACTTTAGCTTTATAGGCTTTGAACATGTCCAGAGACTCAGATTTTTTATGAATAAGATATAGGTACCCATAACGTGAGTAATCGTCTATGAATGATATAAAATATTGTTGATCATTCCAGGATACCGTAGGGAATGGCCCACAAATATCCTTATGTATCAATTCTAAGACATCCGAAGACCTGTTGGCACCTAATCTTTTAACTTTGGTCTGTTTTCCCTTAATACATTCAACACATACGTCGAAGTCCGAAAAATCAAGGGAATCCAAAATACCATCAGACACAAGACGCTCAACTCTATCTTTTGAGATATGACCCAAGCGCTTATGCCATAATGACGCCGAATTTTTCTTATTTAATTTACGCTTAGTACCATGCGATTCCGCATGCAAAGTTTCATTATAAGAAGCAATTGTATCAAGCAAATATAGGTTGTCATAAGTACTCAAGTAACCAGTTCCCATAACATTTGAATTAAAAGATAAACTGAATTGATTGTTTCCAAATGAACAAGAATAACCTAATTTGTCCAATACAGAAACTGAAATCAAATTCCGTCTAAAAGACGGTACTACAAAAGTATCTTTCAAATCTAAATAGGAACCAATTCTTAATAGCAACCTAAAATGCCCAATTGCTTCCACATCTACCAATTGTCCGTCGCCCACAAAGATGTGTCTTTCAACATCACTTGGCTTTCGGTAGCTCAGGCAACCCTGTATAGAAACACTTATGTGAGTAGTAGCACCAGAGTCTAACCACCAAGTGTTTCTAGGTACTGAAGCTAAATTAACCTCAGAACAGACCAAAGTAAGGAACGTACCCTTATTAGCACACCAGGCGTGATATTTGGTACAATCCTTCTTTACGTGTCCAGACTTGTTACAGAAGAAGCAACCCTGATTATCCTTATGTTGTTTCTTCTGAACTGGACCCTTAGCAGCTTCATTATCATTCTTTCTTTTCTTACCCTTATCCTTAGAGGCATAGGCCAAATGAGCACTTTCAGTCTTATCTTGCTTCAACATGTCTTCTTCTTGCACACAGTAAGAAATGAGCTCATTTAGAGTCAATTTCTCCTTTTGGCAGTTATAACTAACCTTAAACTGATTAAATTGTGCAGGAAGAGATAACAGAACCAGATGCACCAATAACTCATCACAAAGATCGAGTTTAAGTAGCTTAAGCTTAATTTGAAGCAATATGAGACATTTCCATAATGTACTCCCTGATATTTCCTTTGCCCTTATACTTCATTGAAATCAAGCGAGCTAAAAGCGTGCTTGTTTTTACCTTATCGTTTTTCGCAAAACGCTTCTCGATTTCGGCAAGAAAATCTTTAGCCTTAGTAATCCCTTCGGATTCTATGCCCCTGAAGGCTTCCGGAACGCCGCGCTTAATGATCATAAGACTCATGCGATTTGAGCGCTCCCACTTCTCATACTCCTTCTTTGCATCAGGAGTGCTATTCGCATTGAGAGGTTGGGGTTGTTCAGTTCTTAATGCATGGTTTAGATCCATGCAGCCAAGAACAATCAAAATGTTCTCTCTCCAAACCTTGAAATTTGTCCCATTTAGCATGGGAATTGAGTTGATGTTAGCAGAAATTGTTGCAGCAGATGCATTAGCTAAAATAAAACAAAAAATGCTCACATTAATAACCATAATTAGTAATCAATAAAATTCAAATAATGACAAATCTCATCCAAGATATCTGGCACAACATTAATATCAAGTCTTTAGACAGTAATATTAACTTGTAAGTGATATCTTGTTGCAATGATCAAACATTGACAATAACTCATGTCAAATAATAAAACTATCTTTGGATCGATTCATTATTCACATGTAAACCTTATAATTGTCACACACTTATCATCGCAGATGTGTATACAGTCTAAATAAATATTAACCTTCCTTTGGGCTGATTAAATATTTACACGAAAGCATACACACAAACATCTCACATTCCTCATGAACAATCCACACAAGAGAGGTTACTTTGGCAACTTCTTGTTTCAATTAAACAATTGGAGTGAGAGACAACCTTAATAACTTAGTGTCATAATATTTGAATTAAATAATTGATTAACTACCAAAATTAGATTTAAATTAAAAGGTTTTAATTTAAATCAACTGAATTTCCAAAAAACGTAATTGGGGTCTCATAGCTTAATTAGGACCCATAACTTAATTGAATAAATTAAGTATACCAAAGTGGACCCATGAAAAGCCGAGGCTTAACCATAGTGAACACGAAGTTCGCTTGACTTCGAACGCGAGGTTCGACTGTATTGAGTACAATACTCACCTAAGAACGAACGCGAGGTTCGTTTGAAAAATGAACGTGATGTTCAACTTGAGAACGAACGCAAGATTCGTTTTGATAATGAACGCGAAGTTCAACTTGAGAACGAACGTGAGGTTCGTTTAGATTGAGCACAGGGCTCGCCTGAGGATGAACGCGGAGTTCGACCTGAGAATGAACGCAATGTTCAACTTGAGCATGAACGCGAGCTTCGACTTGAATTGAGCGCGAGGCTCACCTAAGAACTGAGTGCGAGGCTCAACTTGAATTTAACGCGAGGCTCACCTGAGAACTGAGCGCGAGGCTCACTTGAATTGAGCGCGAGGCTCATCTAAGAACTAAGCGCGAGGCTCAACTTGAATTGAGCGCGAGGCTCATCTGAGAACGAACGCTAGGTTCGTTTAAGTTGAGCGCGAGGCTCAACCTGAGAACGAACGCGAAGTTCGTTTAAATTGAGCGTGAGGCTCAACCTGAGAACGAACTCTAAGTTCGTTTGAACTGAGCGTAGAGCTCAACCTGAGAACGAACGTGAAATTCGTTTGAAGCTTTCAAGCCTCACCAAAATTTGAGGTAACCACCTCCTTAATTTTCGTCACGTTTTCACGCACGAACCCTTAGGGTTTCAAACTGAAACCGCCACCGTCATTGCTCCTGCACCCAAAGGTCGAAACCCTAGGGTTTCCTGACGCCGCTGTCGCCGTCGGAGTCGAGAGCGAGGCCGCCAGCGACACTTCGCCGGCGAGGAGCACGGGACCGAAGACCAAAGCCAAAAATTCCAAAAATTCCTCAATTTTATTTTCAAATCCAAATCCAGAATCGGAAAAACAAAGGATTTTCTTGATCCGGATCCAAGAAAAACTAAAGAAAAAATCCAAAAAATTGAACTCACGGCGAATTTTTTTACTGTTCATCCGAAAATAAAAAATGTAACTGTTCATCCGAGAACAGTTCTTAATCCAAATCAGAGATTTAAGATCAAAAAACCCAATTTAAAAAACTTAAATCCCTAAGAATTAATCACAGATGGCTCTGATACCACTTGTTAGATCTAAATCAAACTTGAGATCTAAATCATAAAGCCATGATTAATTCGAAGAGATTAACAATAATCAAAAAAACGGAAGCTTATACCTGAATCCATAGATGAAACTTGAGATGGGTTTTGGATCTTCTAACATTAGGGTTTCTCTAGCCAAATTTCTCTCTAGATGAGGGTGAAGAGAATTAGAGAGTGTAACCCTAGATTAGGGACCATAACCCCTTATTTATAGATGTTATAGTTTTACAATTTGACCCCTCATCAAATCACAATTACAACCTGATATCTGCACATATAACCCCATGACTTATTTAAATACTCATTAGCCCAAATTAATTGATCACTTTAGTGGGTTATCCTAAAAAATAGCAATACACATTGATTAATCATATGTGCCCATAAATAGATTTATTAGATTAAATCCAACAACTTAGCCCCCATGATCACCATCTTCCACGTCCACTACCTGCAACTCCGCATCAAGTCATCATTATGAAACATCAAAATTTTAAATTCGGATATATAGTATCCGCGTTTTAGATTCTATATGTCTAATACGATAATCCATAACCCATATTTTTCTATGCAACCTTACAGTTACATGATGTTGGAACTTAATTACCACGTTGTGGATCGGTGCATGGGTGTGGAGATATTCCTTATCTTGGAGATCATTGGCTGGGTAGATCTCCGCATCATTGACTTCCATACTGAAAGTTTCTTAATTTGTCCTCTTTCTCGCTTGAATTTCTTCCCTCGTGTAGTTGATGGTTTGGTTTTGCATAGAAAAGGCGATATGTATACATAGGATGAAGAAATTACTTGAGGTTATAGGAGACTCTAATATATTAAAATATATAGGGTTTTTCTCTTTTAACCCAAAATTTTACCCCCACATATTAAAAAACTCATTCACTTATATAAACATTCATAAACCCAAAGTATCTCATCCCACTTATTTTTAAACCCAATTTGTATAATACACTCATTTTTTATATTGTATTTTCCTAATAAATTAAAAATTTCTATACTACCCTTCATCCCCAAATACAACTGCTCCCCCCCCCCCCCTCTCTCTTCCCCCTCTCCCTCCTTCATTTCACTTTCCTAAATAAAGCTGATCTTCATAGCCCTAAGAGGCGATTCTCAATTCTAAGAGGAAGGAAAAAAAACACCAGCGTGAGTGTGAGCATGATCAAAGGATGTAGCCTGCAAGGATCACGTGAGCCACGGGCACCATGGGCACCACGAGCACACCGCCCACAACATATCATCGTCGTCGCTGAGAACGAAGTCAGATTTGACCCTCGTATCCAAGGTTCAATGCGGACTCTTCAGGTACTTCTTGGCAAACCTACAGGCGGTCTTCCTAAACACCAAGTTTTTCATCCTCTTCCCTGCCATCCCCCTCACCATTATCGCTCACTCCTTCAACTTCTGGGCAAAGTATAGCACTTTATGTCGAAGCATAGCACTTTATTTGTAAAATGTAGCTTTTTATGCTGGAAGTGGAGCTCTTTAACACTAAAGTTTAGCTCTTTGTTGTCTCTAAAAATTTTAAAACTGAAAAAAAAACAGTCAGTATGTTTTTTGAACAATGTAAATATATGATGATGTGTACAATGTGATGTTTGATCAATTCTTAATATAACTAACATCTCCACTCTCGGTGATACAATTTCTGGGAAAAGTGTAGCTCACTATGCTGAAGTGTAGCTTGTTATGCTAAAAGTGTAACTCTTTATATATTAGTATAGCTCTTTAGCTCTTTAATGCTAAAGTATATCTCTTTATTGTCTCTAAAATTCTAAAATTAAAAATAAATCGAATTAGTTTTATTCTGCACAATGTAAATGTATGACGATGTATATAATGTGTTGTTTGATCAATTCTTTATATAACTAATAGGTCCACTCTCGTTTATACAATTTATGGGGAAAATGTAGCTCTTTACACTGAAGTGTAGCACCTTATTATAAACATGTAGCTCTTTATATAATAATATAGATCTTTATGCCTAAAGTGTAGCTCCTTAAAGCTAAAGTATAGCTCTTTATTGTCTCTAGAAATTCTCAAACTGAAAATAAATCGGTCAGTATTTTTCTGAACAATGTAAATGTATGATGATGTGTACAATGTGTTATTTGAACAATTCTTTATATAACTAACAGGTCCACTCTCGTTTATACAATTTCTGGGGAAAGTGTATATCTTTATACTGAAGCGTAGCACCTTATTATAAAAGTATAGCTCCTTATACAATAGTATAGATCTTTATGCCTAAAGTATATCTCTTTAAAGTAACAATATATCTTTTTATTATCTCTGGAAATTCTAAAATCGAAAATAAATCCAAATCGAAAATAAATCCAATGAGTTTTTTTTTCTGAACAATGTAAATGCATGATTATGTATACAATGTGTTGTTTGAACATGATTATGTATACAATGTGTTGTATGCATGATTATGTATACAATGTGTTGTTTGAACGATTTTTTTTAATATAACTGACAGGTCCACTCTGGTTTATACAATTTCTAGAAAATGTGTAGCTCTTTATACTGAAGCGTAGCACCTTATTATAAAAGTACAGGTTTTTATATAATGATATAGCTCTTTATGCATAAAGTATAGCTCTTTAAAGCGAAAGTATATCTCTTTATTATCTCTGAAAATTCTGAAATTGAAAATAAATCGAATCATTTTTTTTTGAACAATATAAATGTATGATGACATATACAATGTGTTGTTTAAACAATTTTTTATATAGCTGACAAGTCCACTCTAGTTTATACAATTTCTGGGAAAAGTGTAGCTCTTTATACTGAAGTGTTGCACCTTATAATAAAAGTATAGTTATTTATACAATGGTATAGCTCTTTATGCTTAAAGTGTAGCTCCTTAAAGCTAAAGTATATCTCTTTATTATCTCTCAAAATTTTAAAACTGAAGATAAATCAAATCAGTTTTTTTAACAATGTAAATGTGTGATAATGTATACAATGTGTTGTTTGATCAATTCTTTATATAACTAACAAGTCCACTCTGGTTTATACAATTTATGGGGAAAATGTAGTTTTTTATACTGAAGCGTAAAAATATTATAATAAAAGTGTAGCTTTTTATGCAAAATAGTATATACTATTCCAAAAGTGTAGCTCTTTAATGCTAAACTATAGCTCTTTATTATCTTTGAAAATACAAAAAATACATAAATCGGCAATTTTTTGATCAATGAAAATGAATGACCATGTATATAGTGTGTTGATTCTTCAATTCTTCATAACTGATATGTTTAGTCTCGTTTATATAATGTCTAAGTAAAATGTAGCACTTTATGCCAAAATAACACCTTATTTGTAAAGTATAACTCCTTATATAGTTGTATAGCTCTTTATAGCAGAAGTGTAGCTTTTTATTGCTAAAATATAGCTCATTATTGTCTCTGGAGATGCAAAAAAAATTGAATTAGTATTTTTTACTATAGGACAATCTGATATATTTATTATATTGTGTACTTTGTATACATTTCTACTAGATACATTTTTACTAGATACACTAATAAATTTCTAATAGAAAATTTGATATAACATGATACATTGGATAGTGTTGATGTACTAGTGATCACACGTTCAATATGTATCCGTGGTTGGATGAGGTTGTTGAGTGTTGATGAGGGGCCGCTTTCTTCCCTGACTTTATATGTAGTTCTTTGAGTGGGGTTGATGAATCTGCACAGGTAGAAACCCGTGAGAGGACGGGGTTTGACTCTTCCGTGGTTCCTCCGACGATCAAGTTAGCTGATAAACTTGAGTGGAGAAAAAGAACTGTGTGAGTTTTTTTGCGTGCAGTATGTCTGCTTAAGGATCAGATTCTAGATCCAGATAAAGATGGAAAAGTACCTCAATTTATACCTAAGGTATAAGGGTAGATCAGTCACTTCGACCGACTGTAAGATGGCGGTGGCGAAGTATGGGCTGGCGACTGAATCAGTACCTGCTTTACAGGTGTCGGCTGGTGACTAGATGAACGATCAACTCGGCATTAAGTGAGAAGCTATTAGTGCCATGGCGGTGCCTGCGTGGTCTGATGAGTCATAAAGTCTATCGGGGCTAGAGGCATGATGCACCTATCATGCATTAAATGCGATGCAAACACGTTGCTAGTGGGAGAGGCTCGAGGCAGAAGTTATCATTTAACTTTACTGAGAAGTAACGCCTTTCGAGTCGTCGTCGTGGGGCGTCCAGCAAATGGTCGAGTGGCTCATGATAAGTCGTCTTCGACAAAAGGGGGCGACAAGTACCGCCTTTTGAGTTGACATTAGAGAATGTCGACTCGACAAGTCGCCTGAGTTATCATCCCTACTGGTCTCTGGCTGCCAACTTGATTGGGGCATAGCATGCAGTACATCTGTCCGTTACTTGGCAATGAGTTACACTTTGACAAATGAGAACACCATAACAGATAGTGCATTTGATACAATATCACACAAATCATCTATATATACATAATATAGAAAAAAAATTACAACACGATACGTTTGATACTATTTGGTACATGATATTGCAGGCTATAGTTGATTTGTCATTTGGGTTGCAATGTGATAGTAATGCGAAGATCTGATCAAATGCCAAGAGTGAGGGATTCTCTCAGTTATTTGGTCAGAAAGTTAATGTGCATTGACGAATGGTTTCGGATTGAGGGGTAGCTGTGCATTACGTTGGGTGTTGGCGACAATAGAGATGGCGAGGAGCAACCTGAGGGTGTAGAAAGGCATAGCAGTGGGCTAAGATAGTGGTGGTGCACAAAACCGAACTTCTCTTGGACATTTCATCAAACACCTCTATTGCCTCCTCAACCAACCGCAATATCGCATAACCACTAATCATTGTGGTCCAAATAACTATATCCTTTTTGTCATTCCATCAAACACCTTCTACGCATCAACCTAGTCACCAAAACTTAGATATATATGAGCAAAATTATTATGCACATACCCTTTCCTGAAGCACAATCTTGACAAGGACCCCTCAATTTATAAGAACGAGACATCTTTGACAAGTTATTGCCAAAAAACCAAAATTTTAGAATGTTAACATATAGTATCTATGAATTTCCCATCAGAAAACTCAAGTTTTCTAAAATCACAGAAATTATTGTCTAAATCTCAAATAATAAAAAGAAATCTATTGTACTAAATACCAAGAATGTCACTTTATTATCACTAAACAAAATCAATAATAAAAAAGATGTTGTAGACATAACCATCATCAAAATCCATAGAGGTCCTCAAACTCGAAGCGACGGACCGCTTCCTATTGGTCGGCTTCAAGTGAACTGAGTGGTCTCACTGCCGCTGCTGCCGCCCCTTCAACGGAGGATCTAGCGAAGAGAAGCACGCGAGTTGGCATCGGATGCCATTGCAAGAGATCAAAACCCTAGAAATTTTAGGTTTATTTCTAAGAGAGAGGAGAATTAGAAAGAGGTGGCTAATTAGAAAGAGATAATTGAGTCATGGGCAATTATTAGGGAAGAATAAGAAGAAGGGTAATTTTGGGATTTATCTTTTTGTATACAATATACAGACACGGTGTACCCAATACTTTGGGTTTATAAATAAGTGAGAGTTGTATTTTGGGCATATGGATCATAATGAAAGCAGGTGGGTTCAAAAATAAGTTGGAGTAAAACTTTAGGGTAAAAGACAAAAACCCATAAGATAAAAGACTTTGGTCGTGACATGTGAATGTTGCCCAACTAAGCTCATATATGTGTCAATATTTCCTTCCGTTGGCCATACATAGACATTAATCTGAAGTCATTTTGTCATCTTTCATAGTGGAGAATGGTTTTAATAGTATGTAAGAAGTACATGCCTAGCTGGCTCCACCATTTTGTTATGTAGATCAAGTTTCCATTGGGTTTCTAAGAGGAGTTTTTTTCTAGAATATTTATCAATTATTACTGAGGCAAGCAAGATTATTGGGGGATTCTGATCCGGTACTACTAAAAAGAAGTGCGGAGATCATGGCTTTTAATTTCCGTTGAACATTTAATGAATAATTGTGATTTGTCTTTTTGACAGCAAACTAAGAATTAGTGCAATTTATAATTTGATTGGCAAGCTCGGACAGCTAGGGGCGCAAATTCCCTTTTTTTACCTGATCATAATTCTGTCCTTAGATCCGACAGTATGATTATAGCATTATTCTGAGTGGCAGATAACAAAACCTGACTCGTGAAGAAAAGGCTAAGCGGGACGCTAGCAGGAGAGAGTGTAAGTTGGTCACTGAGAATGGATTATTATTGATGGATTTAGCGGTGAGAGCACCAACTTAATTTAATGACGTTATTAATTGGCATGCTCGATTTTATGTCTCTTAGTTTGTTAAGGCCCCGTTTGTTTTGTTGTTTTTGCAAGCTGAAAGCCTGCAACAGCCTGCAAAAGTTCTGATTTGTCGGAACTTTTGCAGGGATTCTTGCAAAATCACCCCAAAAGTTGCAAAGCAAACGGGGCCTAATAGGTCAAAAACCCAATCCTCGCCCAAATCACAACAACAGTCTAGATATTTGTCTACCTGAAAGTGATAGCTGCCAGCTAGACAAAATATGGGTCCCAGCTTGATATCACCGTAAGTTTAATTAGCAACGATATGACTACAGTGATTTTAATTTCTACATTTGTTTAGCTCACACATTCTCCTTGTTATGAGACAAAAATGTCCGTATTGACTCTCTTCAGATTGCTATGTATCTCATTTTATCACACGCCCACGCTATTTTCAACCAGCTAGGCCAAAATGTCACTATTTTCTGTTGCGGAAACTTTAACACTCATCGCCTGGGCAAGAGCTAACAATTAGTTCATGATACATGTTAAAAAGTCATCCCACGTGAATACCAATTTACATACATTGCACAAAAACATGCGATTTGTGATAAGATCGCAGATAAACTTACAGCAAAGTTAACCGAGCGGTGTTGACTGCAACCCAAATAAGGAAATACATGGATATAAAACATCAACATAGAAATATAGCTGACATGATCACTGACAAGCCTGAATATAAGCACCCTGAACCCTCAAGCGTTTCTTCCACTCAAGGCCCTCTGTTCAGTTAACCAGTTCGAAGACAGACATCTCCATCATTTTCAGTAGCTACAAATTCACCAACCTTCAACTTTGTGATCCGTTCCTTTTGTTCTATGCTCCATAGGCTCACCGCCGTCGAGTTTAAATCCCTATTGTGTAGTGAGAGTGCAAGCACCGCATCTCTATTTCGGTCTCAGACCTCGGACATCATAATAAAAAACATGACTTCATAGTTGATTCGCAGCTCAGGAAGCTTCATCTCCATCTTCCCTTTCACTTACCATATATCTGCAAGCTTTGAGTAGCATCGGCACTTCCACATTCGTATCACTGAGGATAATTGAACAATACAGAATCAAAATTGATGATGTCTCTCCTAGAATGGATATAGGATTAATTGCGATAGACCCCTGTAGTACCACTGTTTTGAGCTTAGTACTATTTTGCAGCAGACCCTCTTGAGTGATTTTATTTTTTCTTCTGACTTTCAGCCTATACATCAAAAAACAATTTTTTTTCTTTCTCCGAGGGTTAAAAGGTCAAAAAAATTCACAAAGGGGCTCAATCTGCAAAAATAAGCCTAGAGGGGTAGTAAGCTGACAACAGTGAGACTATAAGGGTCTAGCCGTAATTAACTCAAGAATGTATTAGGTTCAACTTTAGTTTCTTACTCTTCCAGGCACAACCAGAGCTAGTATATGGGATCATTGCTCCAATGATAGAAAGAGCTCTTACACACTGAATGTATTTATCTTTGCAGCTCTCTGAGTTACAAGAAGAAGATGTAGATTTGGCGAAGGAGTTGGTTTAGAACAGGTTTTGGAAGCCAGAATTGGTTTTTGGCAGTGTGTGGTCGACCGCGGTGCAAGTTCATTCGACCGTATTCGTGCACAGACCCTTGGGCTTGATTCAGGTCTTGGTGTGGTCGACCGCCACGGTCGACCGTCAGACTCTGTAATCCAAACCCGAGAGTCTGGAGTTGGGTGCGATCGACTGTCGCGGTCGACCGTCGAAGCCCGCAGTTGTTTTTTGGGCTCTGTCATTTGTCGCGGTCGACCGCGTATCGGGTCAGACCCAAATTTGCAATTTCCTGTTCTGAATTGATTTGGTGTTTGGTATTAATACTAACACGTTTTAGGGTTTCGGGAGAGAGCTGTTAGGGGGATATTTGAAGCACAGAAAAGAGGTATTTTCTGGAGCTATTAGTTAGGATTTTGTTTGAGAGATTAAGAGCTTTGTTGGTAAGTTTAAGTAATTTGTAATCTCAGTTTGTACTCTTCTTCTCTATTAGTGAAAACTCCGTCCCCTTCTTACCCCGTGGACGTAGGCAACTTGCCGAACCACGTAAAATTGGTGTGTTTGTGTTTGTGTCGTTATTTTGGATTGTTTGTCCTTCTCTCTCGGCATTTGTTTTGGTTCCTCGAAGCACAACAATTGGCTTCCGCGCACAACAAATGGTATAAGAGCTTTGGCTACGCTTGGGGATTGGTCGAGGAGTAGATCGCTTTGGAAGCTCGTCTAGGGTTTCAGTTGGTGATAAATGTGAGATTTTTACTATTGTGGATTTTGTCTTCCGTCGTGTGGGGGTGAGATCTTTTGAAGGCTCTTGTTAGGGTTTCAGTTGGAGGTAAAAATCTACCTTTCTCACAGTTTGGATCTATTTTCTTTCAGTTTGTTCTGCATTGATTTGTTGGTGTTTTGAGTAAGATGGCTGAGAAAGAAGGATTTGAGGCTGGGTTATTCGATTATTGGCGTCGTGCATGGATTGTTGAGGAGTGTTTTGACATATAGATTAAAGTCCAGTGAGCACATTGGTATGAGCAAGGAGACCGAGGTGGAGTTGGACACTTCTATCCATCGACCGATGGGTCTTCTAGGTAGTGTTCATTCAGGTATTTGGGAGCCTTCCAATGAGGCATCATTGGGAGGTAATCAGTATTTGGTTTTTTATATTAGGGACTGTTCTAAGCATTTGTGGTTACAACCAAATCCCGTTGGTATGAAATCCTAGAAGTCAACAACAGGTAAGGAAGTGTATTGACGGAAAGGTAACACGAAGTTCTGTTTTTAGTAGGGGTTCTTTTCTATATTTGTGCCGAGCTCATGACAGTTTGAGACACTTCATTGGAAAGAAAACATTGGGACGACGGGATGAGATGACAGTTTTGATGGGTCGTTCCTTACTGAAGGAGGATCGACGTTTGATATCGAGCATTGGTTTTTGTGTTCAGGCTTCGACATATTTGGGTCATCTTAGTCATAGGTTGCCGACTGCTGCGTTTAGAGATTTTGGATCTGGTGAAACTGCTTTAGATATTGGGTTGCTTCGGATATTTGGTCGCCCAGCATATGGTCACATCGAGGACGTGAGATTTGATCCGAGTGCACATTTGGGATTTAGATGTGTGTTTGATTATCAGGTATTGGTTTCTGATTTTGTTCTGAACAGTTATGTCACATCTGACTCTCGGCAGGTGGAGTGTTAATCAGATAATTGGGATATCCCAACGGGTGGAGGGTGATGCTAGTCCATGTTAGGTGGAGATTACTCCACATACTCCAGATCATACTGCATCGTTTGGGATTCCAGCTGAGGTGACACAGTTTGAGAATCATATTGATATGGATGTAGATGATGAGTTGGTTGATTCGAGTGCAGCTAGTGGACATAGTTCGGATTTTGATATGGCCGTTGGTTCACCTCAGATGGAGGTGTTTGGATTGTTTCACTTTGGGGCCATTAGGAAAGCTATCAGTTGCAGATTTGTTGGTGATGTTGGAAAAGGGTTAAGAACTCTTCTAGTTGATTGAGGGCCTTTGGAAACTATTTGGTGAACTACGTGAAGGCTTGATTCCTTGGGTAAGAGGATACGTAAACGGTTATTTATGATGCAGCCGGTTTGGTGATTTGATACCGACGTTTGGAGAGTGCTCACATTCTTATTTGGGTCTCGACTTGTTGTGGATTGAGTTCGTTATCGTGGATTTATTCCACTTCGTACTGGACGTAACAAGTGAGACATTTGGTTGGTATTGATGTCGACTCAGTTTTGGGAAAACTTTGTCGAGATGGAGATTTGTAGATTTGACGAAGGAATTGGTTTAGAATAGGTTTTGTAAGCAGGAATTGGTTTTTGACGGTGTGCGGTCGATTGCGGTGCAAGACCGGTCGACCGTATTCGTGCACTTGGCTTGATTCGGGTCTTGGTGCGGTCGACCGTCATGGTCGACCGCCAGACCCTGTAATCCAAACCCGAGAGTCTGGAATTGGATGCGGTCGACTCCCGTGGTCGACCACCGAAGTCTGCAGTTGATTTTTGGGCTCTGTCATTTGTCGCAGCCGACCATGTATCGGGTCAGACCCAAATTTGCAGTTTCTTGTTCTGAATTGGTTTGGTGTTTGGTATAAATACCAACACGTTTTAGGGTTTCGGGGGAGAGCTGTTAGGGGGATATTTGGAGCACAGAAAAGAGATATTTTCTGGAGCTATTAGTTAGGGTTTTATTTGAGAGATTAAGAGTTTTGTTGGTGAGATTAATTGGTGAGTTTAAGTGATTTGTAATCTCAGTTTGTACTCTTCTTCTCTATTAGTAAAAAACATCATCCCCTTCTTGCCCCGTGGACGTAGGCAATTTGCCGAACCACGTAAAATTGGTGTGTTTGTGTTTGTGCTGTTATTTTGGATTGTTTGGCCTTATCTCTCGGCGTTTGTTTTGGTTCCTCGAAGCATAACAATTGGCTTCCGCGCACAACAAAAGAATCCATAATGGTTAATCAAACAATTTTCAGAGTGATTTACAAATGCACCTCTTTTACTATTTATGGAGGTTTAGTAATTTATCATCCATGTATTAATTTATATTAGCACATATATCCATTGGCCTTCACTTACGTGTTCTCCCCTTTCATGTGATTACCAGAATTAGAACAGTGTTCGAGAACATAATCATATTGTGATTCCTGCATGAGCTTAAACTAAGGAAAAAACAATGTGGACACGTGGACCGGAAGGTGTATCCGATAATAAAACAGAACAGAGATTATATGTAGCTAAATACACTCACAGTACAGAGGGTGCACATGCAAATAACCCATATTTTATTTTATAAAGCCTTAATTGTTAACTGATACGGGAACTTACCATGCTATCTTTCAGCTCTAGGCTGTGAAATTCCTTCTGTTGTGGCTGGGAAAATCTCTGCTTCATAAGCCATGTTAAAAGTCTTAATTTAGCCTCTTTCTTTCTTGAATCTCTTCTCTTGAATAGTCAATAGCTTGGTTAGACATGGAATATATAGAGGATGAAGAAATGACTAGAAACTATAGGAGATTCCCATATATTAATATAGGTTTTGTTAAAACCATAATTTTACTAGGCATTATTATTAACCCAGCCACTTTTGAATTCCCCTTTAGGTCCAATTTTAGAGAGAGAGAGAGAGAGAGAGAGAGAGAGAGAAGAGCCGTATGGGGATTTCAACTTTTTAGTATGTGTGTGTCGTGTAAATACAATATTTCTAAATATTTAAGTTTGAAAATAATTGATTTGAATGTATTAGGCTTAAAGGGAACCTGGAATTGGATGGGTTTTATATATATGTATGTAGGTATATATTTACGTACATACATATATGAATTAGGCTTGAAGAGAACCTGGAATTGGATGGGTTTTAATATAATGCTTGCTAATATAAAAGCAGAAGACCAAGTCATATTAAAGGACTTGTGTTGTAACATTTGAATATCGCCTCACTAAGCTCCAATATACGTCAACATGAACCTCCAATCGAGGATTAACTCCAAAATCTTTACCATATACTAAACATGATAATCAACAAAGTATTAAAAAAATTAACCTGACGACGGAACATCTTACTTCTAGCAAATTCATATTCAACTCTTTCAGTAGACAGAATGGAAGATTTGTAACAATGTGTTCAGCTATTATGAATCAGCAGCATATCACATATGCATTTTTTTGTGCCAGTTTTAAGCTATGAAGAGTATGTTGGGAAAATTAAGCATAAAAACATATCCAAAGCAGTACAAAACAAATCACACAGGAATGAAAGAAAAAAAGCAGAAAGTTAGAAACATCTTATTAAATCACTTCAAGTTAGAAATACTTTACAGAAGTGCCGAATCGCCCTCTTAATAGAGGACTGGTTTTGAAGAAACTATGCCCCACCTACAGTAGCGTTGGGTCTGCACAGTACTTCCGAGGATGAGACGACTGCAATTCAAAGAAGCGCTCTCTTCTTGTGAACACCTCGATTGTTTCTTCAGATCACCAAAATTTCAAATACTAAAACAACTTATAGAATTATTGAGAGAAGAAGAAGAAGACAAGAGATTTCGTTTTCTGTTCTGCGTCTTTCAAATGATCAGAAATGACTCTTTATAAGGTTCACGGAAGACAAAGGTTTGAATTCCAATTATTGCAACATTCGTAACGTCTGCAATAAAACCTATTCAATCCTTATAACGTTTGTAACGTACGAAACGTTCAGCTGGTTTTAAGTGAGCACACGCAAAACGTTTAAGCTGTTTTAAAGTAGCGTCGGCCCGCGCGCACGGTCCGGTGCGCACGGTGTCGTTCGCTTGTTCGCACGCTCGCTTATAGACCAACACAAGTGTATAGTACTAACACCAATGTTATAACATAAATAACATGTGTGTTAATTTAAACCAACTAAAGTGCATTTAATTAGCCAATGTGGGACTAAAACTCACATACTACTAATTAAACACATTTTAATTTTCATCTATAGAATCCAATCATTAAATGATATCTTTCCATAAAACCCCTCTAAGATTCATTTATTTCATCAGAGTATTCCTTCCTGCTCATGTTGAATGCTGAGCCTGCTGCTTTAAGTAATGAGCCTCTAGAGCGAATATGATTATTTCTTTCTTCTTTTAAACACTGCCCTTCTGATTTACCCTCCTCTTAGTTAACTCATTAAAGGAGTCACTGATAGAAAGAAGTCTAGAGTATCACTGATGATCTCTTAGGTTATTCTCTCTTATATTATCCAGTCTGGTAATTAGAATCTGATAGCTGTGTTCATAGTCTGGTTTCTTTTAATATCTATATAAACTGGGCCCTTAAGAGTCTTGCTTAATTAAAGATTCTCAAGAAGAACACAAATTTCTATTAAAAAAAGTGAATCATATAAATCACAAATATTTTTCTAGTTAACAAAGACTACACAAACTGAAAAGAATTTAAAAAAAACATAAGACCAATGCCAAAAATTAAACCTTTTTGAACGTACATATAAAAAACATTCCTTTATTAACAGAAACATTTCCAGATAATCCAAAAACTATAAAAAATCAAAAAAAAAAATATGACGAATACTGACCTGTTTTAGCGCTTGGATTACTAAGACCTTTATCCATTTCTCCGTAAAAAATTAAAATTATACCATCAGCAAGTATAAAAATTAATCAAAGCCCTAATCCAGAAATTTCAAATTAACAGCTCACACTTGTTCTTCCTTGAGATCCCGCGCCCAGGCCGTGCAGCGTGGGCTCCATCGGATCTCTCTCTCCGACCCTCCGGACGAGAATCCAGCGTCGTCTTCGATGACGTCGTGATCGCTTTCATCTCGCTTCGTCGTCACCGCCTGAGTGATTTGAGAGCTGAGAAGAGCTTCAAAGTGCGAAGTTTCGTGGAGCACTTCCAGTGTACAGCCCCAGAGAGGGGAGAAGGCAGAACGGGTCGGGTTCCAGCCGAACTTTTTCTCCTCGGCAAAAAAGCCCTCCCGGTCCCCCTTTTTTTTAACTCTACTTGAACCTTAAAATTAAAGGTTCTTTTCTTATTAAATCCTAAATATCTGTCATAATTTGTAGTAGGACTTAAACCTTCACATTTTTAATCTACAACAAAGATCTTTTTGAGTTGGTTAGAGTTATATCATAACTAGGATACTATGTGTTGATGTAAGAAAAAACTTGATGGATTGAGTCTGCAAGATCGGACTCATTGATCCTTTTAGATGGTTGACGGTATTCTGGTGACATGTGTAACACATATAAAGTGTTACCAACATCCCTTTGATGCCTAAGTAAGACTCTTGATGATCGAAATCAAAACAGTAAGCATGTAAATTAGGGTTTAAACTTGGGTTCATAGGTCTAAGGTTGGAAGTGCAACTCTTGTGGAGATATGATGTTGGGATCACTTTACTTGTGATAGGTTGGTCTATTTATGTTGATTGCCTGAGCAGATAAGATGGTAGGTTTATCACCATCCTATCGCCGAGATAGTTATGCTATTTACTTGGTAGGCAAGTAAATCAATATGTCAAGATGTCAACGGTGGAAGAAGTATCCTCTGACGTGTACTACGATTAGGGAAGTTATGGAAGTCGATAATCAGATAGATTTGTTATTGATTGGCTATCTCCTAACACAATATGCTGAGGATACAACCAATCATGCAAAACGCCATAAGATTTGACTAGGTTAGATTCAGACATGGTATCTGAACTGATGTGAGTTTGATCGTCACGGACCTAGGATACTCATATGAGCTTATTAGTTAGTCATAGAGTCTTAACTAGTTTAATTATGCCGAGTGCAATTGTCCTACACTTTCAGCAAGTGAAGTGAGTTACCTTGTTGACCGAGTCGCTTGTTGATGTGGCATGGTCTCGCTAGCCCAGGTGCAAAATCCAAGTTACACCCGTAACTTTATGGTATGGCATTTCTTAGTTAATATTGATACTTTTTATCTTTATAAGTTATTTTGGTGATCAAGAGTTAAAGTAGTGCATCATGCACTCAGCAGAGAATCTAACGCAAGTTATTATCATCCATTGATATTTAACAATACCATAATGATTTTTTAGATTGAGGATGTCATTAAAGGATTTAGGGAGAAAATTAAAAGTAAAAAGTTGTGAAGGGGCTAATGTGAAAAATATGATAATTTAGCGTCTCATGGAGAAAAATAAGTTTAAAAGTGCACCGTAAATCTAAAAGGATATTAAGAAAAACTAATAAAAGTAATTTTTAAATTTGACTTTGTTTGGTTATTTCTTTGAGCATTAACTCCGTCTTTATTTATGAGAAAAAAAATAAAACTTTAATCACATATCAGAAAATAATTGTTATATAGGAAACCATGGGTGTGGAAAAAAAAGAGGGCAATGATTCTGAAACATTAATAATAGGACAAATTTTGAAAAGCAACACATTTCCAAAAATAATTGTGAAAAATGACCTCTTTGAAATTTATTTGTCAAAATCCACCCAGTTTTAGTCAACTGGCTGAAACTGGGTCGTTTTCGGTGAAAAAAAAACCAAACTTCATGAGACTTCAAGATCTGTAAAGTTTTGTTATGTAAAAAACTTCACGAGACTTGAAGTCATGTGAAATTTGGTATTTTTTTCACCAAAAACGACCCAGTTTCAGCCAGTTGGCTGAAACTGAGTCGCTTTTGGCAAATAAGTTTCAAATAGGTCATTTTTGATGAATAATTTTGGAAATGGGTTGGTTTTCAAAATTTGTCCTTAATAATATAAGGTTTCGTTTAAGGACAAATTTTCAAAACAGTCCCATTTACAAAAAAATCCCAAAAAATGACTTGTTTCAACATTATTTGTCAAAACCGACCTAGTTTCTGCCATCGCGCTGAAACTGGGTCGGTTTTGACAAAAGAAGTTCTGAAAACTTCACGAGACTTGAAGTCCCATGAAGTTTAACAGTCATTTAATTAAGTTACTAAACTTCACGGGACTTCAAGTCCCGTGAAGTTTGTTTCAGCTCTGAAATTTCACGGGACTTGAAGTCTCGTGATGTTTCAGGCGCATTTTCCAGAGAAACTACTCTCTGGAAAAAGCGGCTTGCAACTCCATAGGACATCAAGTCCCGTAGAGTTTCGCTCTACCTATATAAGGCAGACGTGATCACTCCCGTAACCCCTCTCCTTGACCCGACGCCCCTCACCCAAACCCTAGCTGCTCTCCTGAACCTGACACCCCTTACCCCCGCCCCTCATCGGCGCCGCCAACACAGACGTTGACGCCGGACCTACCATCTGAAAGTACCCTAGAGGGGGGTGAATAGGGTGAATGCTAATCTAATCCGATTTAATACCAATTTAAAACTAATTAACAATAATATCCTAGCAAGTATGATATTCAAAAGACTATATGCAAGGATATGTAAACTAATGGCAAATAAACATGAGCAATGGCAATATAGAATGAATAAACAATGATAAATGCGCCAAAGCCAAACTCAAATACAAAAAAAATGATCACGGAGTTCTGTCCTTCCGACCTACGTCTCCGCTCCCTACTCCAGGGGAGAATCCACTACGCAATGGGTTTTTGACGTTCACTCAAAAACGTTTACACCTCACAATCTCGATTTTCTAGCTCACCGAAAACTTTTACAACTCACACTTGTAACTACTCAAATACCACCTCAATTGTTAGCCTCTCATGTGTCTCTCTTAAGTGCTCGGATTTACGACCTCTCTCTAGGCATTACTACCGCACCACTCTTCTTAGGACCGACCACGTCTCTCACCTATTCGTTCCTCTTGGTGTACTTGTGCAATATAATATGACCTCACAATAAAAGCTTTAATACAAATTATGTTCTCTATAATGGATGAGAACTCAGTGTAAGCTCACTAAATGAATTACACCACCAACCCAATAATACTAAATGTGAAATACTATAAGGCCAGTGGTTGTGTGTGTAAATAAAGAGTATAAAACCAAACTAAACTCAATATGAAAATCTAGCTTAGTGAAAATGATAATCAATAAACAATATAAATATAAAGCTAGAACTGAGTTTAGAAAACTTCTCCAACAATTACAAGAGAGAGAGAGAGAGAGAGAGAGAGAGAGAGAATGAGAGATGAGATGAAAGTTCAAACAATGAAGATGATCTCATCTTCCTCTTGTGAAAATCACTTCACAAAAACTAAACTTGAAATAAGGCTAAAAACACCTTTAAACAAACTTAAACACACTTAAAAATCTTTTTAAAACTTTCTTAAACTTATTTAAAACACTTCTTGGATGGGTCTTAGTGTTGAGGGATGATGGGTATTTATATGAACTCAAGACAACACCCCAAGGCCAAAAAATAGCCCAAAAACGAGGCAAATTAAACACCCAAAAAACAAAACCAGAAAAAAAAACTAGCCATTATCTAAAAAAATACCAATCAGTCGACTGAACAGTAGTTTCGGTCGATTGATGATATAGTCGTTGGAACAGTGTTGGCAGATTCTGGAAATTTGTATATCTAGCTTTGTAAAATCAATTAAAAATAGTAAATTAACTCAAAAAATCATGAAATATTGAAAGATGTTTTTAAACATGTAGTTAAATATGTTAGAGAAAGAATTTCTTAAATATCACTTCCCAGTTGAGAGAAATAATTATTTGAACAAAAATATTCCAGATTCTGAAAACTGCTGAAACACCCGATTTTGTAAAATCAATTTGACATAGTAAATAAACTCCAAAAATAATAAAATTTAGGAAAATGGTTATAAACATATAATAGAACATGTTTTTCAAATTTTATTTCCTATTTGTGAAAATTATATGTTTTATAAAAACATGCACGAACATGTGCACGAACATGAACTTATTTAAAACTTGATTTTGTAAATCCAATTAAATATAACAACTTAATTAAAAAATTAATAAAACTTTGGAAAACATTTATAAAAAAATGTTAAAGAAGGAATTTATTATATATGAGTTCGTATCTGTGAAAATTTACTATTTTGCAAAACTTATAAATACATGTGTATATAAACTTCTTGATTTTTGACCTTTGAGATAAACAATGTTTTGAAGCTTTATAAAATAATTTTTTAGATTTAATAAAAGATGTATATAATGATTGTTAAGTCCAAAAACTAATAACTCAATATTTTATCAAAATTACTCAAAATCAATAATTGTGTGTATGTGTGATATTGAGCTTAAAGTATTAACACACAAGTATAAACCCTAAACTAATTTACCCAAGCTATCTTGATCTTCAATTAAGCTCGTCTTGGTAAACTTTACGGATGAAGCTTGATATTAGATATTTGACTTGAATTGTATTGCTTCACTCTACTATTCCACCAACCTCCACTTGATGTGATCGTTATGGCGTAATTCCATCCAACCTCCAACTTGGATATTTGTGTAGATTACCTAACAAAATAAATACAAACACTCGACATACATTGTTAGGAATTGTTTATAATCATCAAAACAAGATTAGGGAGTAGGCTCATAACTATTGGAAATTATGGTTTAATCTGGAATAAAACAGAGAAATTTTGATGTCTTGTACTTTTAAACTTTTTCAGTTCACTGTTGTGCGTTTGTGAAACGCTATGTTTAAAGCAATATGTGGCCTACTGTAGTGTAAGGATCCTAAGGCCAAACTTCTTTCAGGAATAGCAATACAATACTCTGGTGTGCACTAATCTAGTACTGTTAAGATCTCCTTGATCTATAAGACCATTTGATCAAGGTAAAGATCTCCTCGGTCTCAGAACCTTTCGTTCAAAACCTTTCAGTTTTAGGGCAAGTTCCTGAGGACACAGTTTCTACGGCAGCAACACAACAGAAACAACATCAAGATATCCTCAATCCGACGTTCGTATTTCAAGTTCGCACTAAGAGCTGCCCAAGGAGCGCTATTTATAGGTCTCTAAGGCCACTTAGCGCCTCAGCACGATTAGTCTTGATCCCTGGCCCATTGGCCCATGGCCCACGAGCCGACGAGCCCATGACCCACGGCCCACTAGAACTTATGAGAGATTAATTAAAATAAAATACTTCTCGGCTTGCTGTTAGCAAGCCTCGAATAGAGGACCTTTTGAAACACTAAAACTTTAACTTTCCACTAGGTTACTAAGTATTTATAAAAAGTACTTGTAGTTAATATATATATATATATATATATA
>BQKN01066041.1:150260-177981 GCA_022839385.1 Asparagus kiusianus
TTCGTTACATAAGATGATCGGAGCGGCATACATAAATTGGGATTATCATACAATCCCTTTATCGCATCATCAAGAGACAAGGAATACTCTAAATCACGATTTATTTCAATATCGGCAAGTTGCCAGTTACAACCGCCATCTGACGACTGTTCGTCGTCGAGATTGATTACAAAGGGTACAATGTCATTTAGAACAAAACCACCATTGTAATCGAATCCGGCTTCGGAATCAGCTTCTTCTCCGCTGTCCGTGCCCTGGATCGATGGTTCCGTATCGGATTCATTACCATAAAGGAGAGAATCTGTAAAGTAATTCTCATACCCTTTAAATGGTTGTTTATCCGCGACCACCGTCCTAACCCTTCCATCAGTGTCGACATATTTCAGACACTGATGTAAGGTGGAGGGAACTATAACATTACTATGGATCCAAGGCCGACCCAATAGTAAGTTATAGGATGTCTCAGCATCAATCACGTAGCACGTGACCTCCGTTTTCAGATCGCCCATCTGGCACTTTATCCGGATTTTCCCCAAAGGTCTTGACCCGCTAGTGTTGAATCCGTAACTGACTGTGCCCGTAGATGCCAATTTGCTGACTGGAATGCCAAGGCTGTGCATTAGGCGAAGTGGCATAATACTCACAGCGGAACCCGAATCCACTTGGATTCGGTTGACCTCGCTGGAGCCAATGTACCCGACGAAGTACAAGGGTCGGTCATGATTTGAATTCTTCGTCTGCATATCCTCTTTAGTGAAGGTGATGCAGGGAAGATTCTTGGCCGCCACATTACACTGTTGGGCTAACATTTCCAGTTCTTCAGGAGCTGGTTTGATCCTGGTGAGGAATGCCTCCGAATCGGCCAAGGCTTCTTGCAAGGCTTCTCTAGTTTCCTTGGACAATCGGAGCAACTCGTACAGCGTTATCCGCGCTGGAATATTGGCTAGCTGAGCCATGATGTCGAAGGAACGCGGATTTTTTGAACTCTCCGGTTTGTCCTTTCCAATCGGACGACTGAAACGAGACTGCTTCGGATTCTGAACCTCCTCGTGCCCCTTTTCTTTCTGTTTGTCAACCGGCTGTCGTCGAGCATCTTCAACCGGTTTGGGAACTGTAATCACCCCTAGCTCTGTGAGAGTCTTGGCTGGTCCTCGTTTTGTCACCCCCTGCTCAGCAAATTGATCGCCAGGGGATGGATATTTAAAGTGGTATTCATTTCCACTCCGGGTCGCAAAGACCTCCTGCTCCTCGTCGGAAAGTGGGAAAGCGGGGATTCTTTCGTCATCTTCTCCTGGGATGGCAGAAACTCCGTAACAAGACTTGCCTTTCCCTTTGGACTTCTTCTTGGATGACGATCTGACCCATTGTTCATCTTCAATCAGGTCGGGGTGTACCCAGAGAATTTCACCGTTTGGAGCCGTGTGAGGCACAAGTCCCTTTTGGCGTTGTCCGTGCGGGTCGTCATTCACCGTCTTCATCCCGACTTTGGTGACGCGCTTCGGCTCAAACCAAGCTGTAGGTACTGATCCAAAACTAATCGACACCGCGTTTGCTCCCACATTCTTGGCCGGTTTCGGAGTTATGACTCCTACATCGATCAACGCTTGGATCTTGTCCTTGAGGTGATAGCAAGACTTCGTTGGGTGGTGGACCGCTCTGTGGTACGCGCAGTACTTCGGGTCCGTCACCTTAGTGGCTCCTTCATGATCCACGATCGCCGGCAACTGGATTTTGTTGTTCTCCAACAAGTACTTGAAGATGCCGGGGACTTCATCATCCTTGAAGGAGTATACTTTGGGAAACCTCGGGTCCGAAGACTTTTGCTTCTGAGACCGTTGCTGCCAATGCGGTTGCGATTGTTGTGGCGCCCGCTGCTGCTGCTGTTGCTGAGGTTGTAATTGAAATGTCTGGTTAGCATCAACAGCATTAACATGAGCTTTACCTTTCCCTTTCTGGTTGAAGTTCTGCTTCGGAGGATTTGCTGCCGGTTGGCCTCTCTCCACCTTCTTTCTTCTGAGGAATCGCTCAGCTTGCTCTCCTCGAACCTTCAAATCCTTCCAGGTCTTGGATGGTGCTATGCCCATTGCTTCCAACACATCCAGCGAGAGGTTGTTGTGGCAGGTCTGGAGGATGAATTCCTCGGTGATCGGGTCCTGGCAATTCATCGCCTTGTTCCGGAACCTCTTGACGAAGGTGTCGACCAGCTCCCCGTCTTTCTGCTTCTCATCGAGCAACGATCCGATAGATATTTCGGTGTCGTCGTCGAAGAAATTCACGAGGAACTTAGTCTCCATGTCGTCCCAGCTGTTTATTCTTCCTGGCTTGAGGCGACAATACCAATCGAAGGTAGCTCCGCGATGAGTGCCGACGAATGACCGCACCATCAGAGGCTCATTACCAGAGATGACTCCCAAGTGCGATTTAAAATAAATCAAATGCTGAGTAGGTGAACCCATCCCATTAAACGGCGTAAAGTTAATTAGACTAAACTTTGCCGGATATGGGATTGATTCCCACTCTCTCGGGTATGGACAAGGAATGCCCGTCTTTTTCGTCTCTTGAGCAGAGATCAATGTGTTGATCTTGCTCTCGAGATTTTTAATTTTTAGGCTTTCACCTGTGTCTTCGCTAGCATTCTCGTTACCACCCCCTGGGTTGATGGGAGGGTTGTTAGCATTGTGAACCTCATTTGTGTCTTCATCTTCCAGGTTGTTCTGGTTGGGACGACTTGGTTCGCCTTGTTGATTCCTCAATGCTTGAAGCTGTTGGTCATGCATCTCTCTCATGTTCTGCATAGCCATTTGTATTTCGAACCTAAAGGTCTCCTGTTGTTTGGCCATGGCATCTTCAAGCATCTTGGCCACTTGCTCCGCGCTTATCATAAACGCCTCGCGGGGTTGTCCCTCACTGGACACTGTATTATCAGACACCACTGCTGAGCCGGCATCTGATTCTTCATCTCCCGAAGGTACTCTTGTTCGGACTCTACCATACTTCGCGCGAATGATAACCCCGGATTGTAGACGAGTTACACGTCGGGGTATTTCTGGAACCGCCTCGGGGTTATCCTGAGCCGATGTTCCTGTGCTGGTCATATTTGCGGTGACCCTTGAATGCTCACCATGTTTGACCATCTTCCTTCTTCGTTGGAAACGCCTATGCCTTGGTTTTGGCGTTCCATTACTGAGTCTTTCAAACACAGAGACTCTCTCAGGGATTGCCTTGACGCAGTTGCACTCAGAGAGTACCGCCCGAATGAGCTTCGAACAAGGACATTGCGTTTCGAGCCTTCGAGGGCTCCTCTTTCTGGTTTTACTCGTACCCCCGGCACGATAGTACAGCTCGTCCGTTTGAGTGGTGGAGCAACCTATAGTGCGTTGGCACGATCTCTCAGGTATAACGTTGTCGTCATCAGACGACAATATTTCCTTCTGAGGATGAATTGTCTTCTTCGGACCATCCAGAGTCACACGCCTTGAAACGCGCCTTTGTGGGCGTGAGTCTTCAGCGGGCTCTTGCACTTCAATGCGTAGGGTTGTACGCTTGGGTGCCACAATTTTCTCCAAGTGTTGAGGGTTGCAGTGACCCCCAGCATGTTGCATTGGTTGGGACTTCTTCATTGGCCCCAAGCGTTCCGGTACTGGAGCTTTACCTCGTTCCTTCGGAAGTGGACTGAGGTGCTCCAAAACTGATTTTCTCTTCTGGGATGGTCCTGCGGGATCTCCCTGAGCAGTTGTAGAAATTACCGGCTGTTTGGATTGATTTGCCGGGTGTTGAATCTTCGGAGGCTGCGGTTGTCGCTCCTTGGTCTGAACCGTTGCTTCAGACTTTGGCCTCCAAACCTTGCGAGTTGGTGGCGGCTTTTCGACCACCTCCTTCTGTAGCTTTCGACGGGCTTCTTCAGCTTTGGCTCGTGCTTGCGCCGACAACACGCGCCGTTTGCGGATGCGCTCCTCCAGCGTCGAGCGATTCCGTTTGACACAGACCCACTCCATTGTCGATGGTTTGGAGGAACCACCCTTCACTTGCGGTTGAGGCTGTTTGCCTCGTTTGTTCTTCAGATCCGCATGATAGCGGACCCCGTCAACGGACTCCATGGCTTTGGCGAATTGCTTCGCGAGGCGTTGACGCTGCCTCTGGCAGGCTCTCTTGGAGAGAGTCACCACGCCTTCAATGGCGGATTTGACCTTCTTTGAGGTCGGTAGGGCCTCACTCAACACAGCTTCGGCGTCGATTGGGGTGAGGTCGTCGTTGGTGGCTTCAACTTCATCACACCAACGGACTTTTCTCCTGGAGGAGAACTTCTAAAACTTCTTAGACTTGGGGGAGGAGGTAGATCCGGACGAGGACACGTACTCCTCGTACTTCTGTTGGTCGAATTCATACTCGACCTCCTCCACGACCGGGATCGAGATCCGCGGCTGCGACACTCCGATCTCGGCAGTGAGATCGGTGGCTCCCACTGTGGTCGTCAGATTGTTCGCGGGAAAAATCAGATTCTTCTTCATTGACGAACTCATTGCACTCAATGTTAACAACTTTTTGCGTTTACAAAGATCTGGTCTTTTTATAAGAGCCGGTTACAACGAAATTCAAAACAAATAAAGAAAAATTACAACTTTCCTTATTTAACGAACAGATCGCGAGCTCCTGTTTTGCGGTCACTCGCTTTGTGGGTTGTTTGCCTGTGCCGGGGTTGATTACCGTGGACCACCGTGCAATCTCGATCCAAACAGATCTACGCGGTATAACGGGTATTATCCCACCAAGGAGATAATAGCCGGGAGGGATCGTTTCACCAAGGAAACGACCGCTCGAATCTCGGGATCTAAGAACCAAGCTTAGATCCGGAGTAGAACAACGTAGATCTGAGGATTAGCCTCTTCGAACTCCTGCCTTGTTTGTCGCGGGTGCTCGCCAAGAACTGAATCCAAGGGTCCAAGTCTCCAAGCCTTCACAAATCCGAGTTGAGGTGACAATCCGGCAGAGTTTTGGCTCTTCAGAAGTTCAGAAAAAAGTCCTCTTAAATGAACAATCACCCCGCCTATTTATAGGCACTCAAAACTGTGCATGTGTGCACAAAAGAGAGAGGGGGGGAGTCGGGCCACCTCAGGGTGGGGCGTCTCATGCCGAGCCACCCTGGGGTGGCTCGGCTTTGGCCGAGCCACCCTGAGGTGGCTCGGCCACCGAGCCACCCTGGGGTGGCTCGGCTTGGGCCGAGCCACCCCGGGTTGGCTCGGTTTAGGCTGAGTCCCTGGGTGTGTTCCGTTTTGTCGTTTTCCGGTGTTCAGTTGTTTTCCGTCTTTCGGTTCTTCGTTTGATTTGTCCGGACTTTGATTTGATAGCCCAGGTCTTTATTTGGCAGTATTCCCGCCTCGGTGTTTGAGTTCAAGTCCGTTTTGTTGTTGGACGACTCGTTAACTTTCCGAACCGTTGGTTTGGTTCCACACGCGAACGTATTCCGTTGCTTGCGTGCCTCATTGCCTCGTCGCTCAAACGTCCGTTGATTTGTCGAATCATCGTGCCGAGCCATGTTAAGGCACCTATAGGCAATTTTATACGCCTACAAAGGTTTTATCTTTAAATTTCAGCAGGTAGACGTGACAGAAGCGAGAATGATCATCAATGAAGGTGATGAAGTACTTCATGCCGCCTCGAGTGACAAAGCTCTTAAAATCACAAGTATCTAAGTGAATCAGATCCAACAGGTTGGTGCTCCTTGTGATACTTGGAAAGGGCTTACTTGCACTCAGACTTCATACTTCTCAGGTTTATTACCCCCACATTTCGAAAGTAATCTTAACTTTTCCATGCTAGATAGCTTTCTATATTTATATGTCCTAGTGTATTATGCCATAATACAAAGGAGTAAGTAGAAGAGGATACTTCATTTACAACTGAGTTGGGTATAATAGTACTGATCTTATGCATGCCATCAGTACGATATGCATTGCCAAAATATATTTTCTTAAATGATAACACAACCTTTCCTCCTTGGAAATCCAGCATCATACCTGCATCACACAGCAGGCTTTCAGAAACTAAGTTTTTGACAATTGAGAGAACATGTTTCACATCTTTCAATGTGAGAGTCTTCCCTGAAGAGAGAGTCAGTACCACAATCCTAGTTCTAAGAGCAGGAACCACAGAACGATCAGCCATTGATACGTTCTCTTTGGCAACAACATAGGGAGAGAACAGATCTATATTGGAACAGACATGACATGTAGCACATGTATCTAACCACCAACCAGAGACGTTAGGAGTTGTCACTTGAAAGAGCATAGCCACACAATTGTCAAGTTGATTAACATTGTATTGTTTTCTTCTTTGGTGCTTTGTAATCCTTGGTAAAATATCATTGCTTCCCACAGTTGAATCATTTTCCGCTCTTCTTGAAATTTTTCTTCTGAACATTTAGGTTCTTCGTATTATGGTTCTTCTTTTTGTTAAATGGCTTTTTCTTCTTCTTGAAAGAAGAATTAGTATTCTTCTCAAAGTTAGCAGCCATCATGTTAGCAGACGCCTTCTGCTTAGCTAGGAGCTCATTCTTCGTGTGATTTCGAATCTCGTTCCCCATCCGAATAAACCTCTTCAAATCAGGCAGAGTCACATGTCTTTTTCTTCTTCGAATGTCCATAGAGAATGACATCCAAGTTGGAGAAAGCTTGTTGACAATTGCTCCAGAAATGAAGGTTTGACAAAGATTAATCTTTTCATCCTTCAGCTTCATAACAAGCTTTTCGTGCTCTTTGACTTAAGGAAAAACCTCAGTATCATCTTCGAATTTGAAGTTCAGAAACTTGTCAATGAGGTGAGACTTGGAAAGCTTCTCCTCATCCTTGTATTGCTCCTCCAGAGCATTCCAGATTTTCTTTGCAGAGTGCTTATTGGTGTAAGCATCTACCAGATAATTAGCCAGACAATTAAGGAGATAACTCCTACAGAAATGATCATCTTTAGCCCAAGAGGATTCAGATTCAGAGTCTTCTTTAAAGTCAGGTTTCTCCTAAGAAACCACGTAGTAGATTTTCAGGAGTTACATCCTGAAAATCACTTTTCGACGCCATGCATTATAGTTGGATCCGTCAAAATTCTCTAACTTGAGGCAGTCCACTCCAAGAGTCCTCGCAGGATCCATTGTAGATCAAAAATATTGCTTTAAGATTGTTAAAATTTATGGTTAATCTGAAATGAAACAGAGAAATTTTGATGTGCTGTAATTTTAAACTTTTTCAGTCCACTGCTGTGCGTTTGTGAAACGTTGTGCTTAAAGCAATTTTTATCCTACTCCGGTGCAAGGATCCTAAGACCAAACTCTTGGAAATTCATGGTAAATACATGCAAAATACGCAACGAAAGACTGTATGTATAATAATACTAAGCATGTATGCAAGATGCTTACATAATTTTATCAAGACCACTCAGTGATAATATTGTACAGTCCGGTCTCTTTGTCAAACAATGTCAAACTATCGAGCCTAGGGTATGGTAAACTGTCAAACCTTAATAGCTTGATTAGTGTTTGTTGATATTAAATTCATAACCTTTAAGATCAAACTGACCCTCGGTTTATCTTATTTACCTTGGCCAAGGATTTCCAAGCTATAGTTATACCAAATAATCTTATGACATCAACCCCCTTATACTAGGAGAGATGAATCCCATCTTGGCATCTCAATATCTACTTATATCTCGGGATGCACCCAACAAGAACCGTTATGCACAACTTAATGAGAACTGTGGTTAGGTAAAAGTCTAAGTACACCTATACTGACATGTAAGATATTGCACTGATGCCTCAAGTCAAGAGACTATTTTGTACTATATCACTTTAGAACTTCTATTTGACAGTTAAGTATAATTACCAACTAGACGTTCTCAGTGAGCCGTTCAGTCAACTCATTCACTAATGAGTCACCTGTATACTATATCTTAATGTATCACATCAATAATCCAAGAGATGGATCATCATCCTACCAAAGAAGAAATAGAATATACACTAGTCTTCCCAAAGTGATGAAGTCTCATTTCAACACTTCATCAACTAGGAACATTTTAGAATATACGTTTGCGACAAATCAGATCTCTTCATTACGATCATATCCGAAATGTCTGATAGTCTAGTATCATTCTAAGGACTTTATCTGTATTAAAATACCAGATAAATCTGACCAAAATAGCATACTATCATTTTGAACAAGGATGTTATATTTATATAGGTCCTGTTATAATATATAATTATTACCTGCAGGGCACCTATATCTAACAAACTCCCACTTGCACTAAGGCCAATCATTGTAGTATCTAATACCCAATAGCTCAACAAGTTTTTCAAATTGTGTACGAGCAATTGCCTTTGTGAATGGATCTGCTATATTATCTTTTGTGTCTACTCTTTCAATCTTGATCTCTTGGCAATCAACTATCTCCCTGATCAAGTGATACTTCCTCAGAATGTGTCTAGACTTATAGTGAGACCGGGATTCCTTTGTTAGAGCTATTGCAGCATTACTATCATAGTATAAAGGTACTGGATCTTTAATGGTGGGAATAACTTCCAGCTCTGAAAGGAACTTCCTCATCGAGACAGCTTCTTTGGCTACATCATTTGTCGCAATGTATTCGGCTTCCATAGTAGAGTCTGCTACTGTGTCCTACTTGGAACTTTCCAACTGATAGCCCCTCTATTGAGGGTAAAAAGATATCCTAAAACAGATTTACTATCATTATTATCGCTCTGAAAGCTAGAGTCGGAAAAAGCCTCCATTTGGAGGTCACTTTTACCGTATGTCAAAAATAACTCTTTAGTCCTTTTCAGGTACCTAAGTATATTTTTGACCACTTTCCATTGCTCTTCTCCTTGATTAGGTTGGTATCTACTTACCAAACTGAGTGAATAAGCGATATCTGGTCTAGTACATAACATAACATACATGATCGATCCTACTGCCGAGGTATAAGGAATTAGACTCATGCGTTTCCTCTCTTCATTAGTTTGGGGAGACATCTTTTTAGAGAGGGAGATTCCAGAAGATGCGGGTACTTTCTTGGAATTTTCCATGCTAAACCGCTTTAGCACTTTGCCAATATATCTAGATTGGGATAATCATAATATCCTTTTAGATCTATCTCCATAGATCTGAATTCCCAGTATACAGGATGCTTCACCCAAATCTTTCATGAAAAATCTTTTTGATAGCCAAATTTTAACCGTTTGTAATGAAGGTATGTCATTACCGATTAAGAGTATACCGTCTACATACAAAATAAGAAACGATACTATACTCCCAATTATCCTTTTATATGCACATGGTTCATCTGGATTTTTGATAAAACCAAACTCTTTGATAGCATCATCAAAATAGATATTCCATCTCTGCGATGCTTGCTTCAGTCCATAAATGGCTTTAAGCAACCTATAAGCTTTTCCACTGCTCCCACTAACTACAAATCCCTCTGGTTGAGACATATATATGCACTCTTCTAAATCACCATTTATAAATATAGCTTTGACATTTATTTGCCAAATCTCGTAGTCATAGTGAGCAGCTATAGCAAGTAGGATCCGAATAGACTTTAGCATAGACACTGGAGAAAAGGTTTCATCGTAGTCCAAACAAGATCTTTGACGAAAACCTTTAGCTACCAGTCTAGCTTTAAAAGTCTCTAATTTCCCATCTACACCCAATTTTTTCTTAAACAACCATTTGTAACCTATGGGTATCACCCCTTTAGGAGCATTGTCTAAGATCCATACTTTGTTGGTGTACATAGAGTCTATTTCAGATTTTATTGCATCATGACAAGCAACAGAGTCCCTACTCTGAGAGGCTTGTTGATAACTCAAAGGTTCGTCATCATCTATGACGTGATCTAATATGCTAATTTCAACGAGAAAATCATATTGTCACTTAGGTGCATGAGATCGCCTTGGATATTTGCGGAGTGGTTGAGGTTCTTCTGGTACAACTGGATTTTCTAGTTCTACTAAATTATCAGTATTGATTTGTATCTCTAAAATTTCATCTAGTTCTACCATGCTCCCACTAATTTCTTTTCCAAGAAATTCCTTCTCCAAGAAGGTAGCATACCGAGAAACAATTATCTTTTGTTCATCAATGTGGTAGAATTGATACCCATGGAAATTCCTTGGATATCCTACAAATTTACACAATACTGAGTGTGCCTCTAACTTTTTAGGATCTTGCTTTTTTACATAAGCATGACATCCCCAAATCTTAATATAATTAAGCTGTGGTTTCATCCCATACCATATCTCATATGGAGTATTTGATAATCGCATTTTATTACAATTTTATACCCTCATTATTTATTTTATATGAATAAATATACCACTAATAATTGCTTTTATCTTTAATTGCAGGTTAATGAAGAATAAATCCCAAAAATCCCATCTCTCAACAAAGGCCCTTGAGTAAATGAAGAAATAAGAGAAATTCAAGAAGCTAAATGAAATATTTGAATTTTTAAAGGCCCAAAGCCCATCACGCAACTCAGCCAATTTTTAGTGAGCTTTTGAATTTGAAGGCCCAAAACCCATCAAACAAAAAAAAAGATTACACAAGTGGACCGGACCTGCTTGTTGGCTGCTGGAGATGTGGATTTGAAAAAATCATTGGTTGCTGCAGATAAATGAATTGGACTTGATTTAATGGACCGAATTTGATTTGCTGCATTAATCATGTGAATGGGCCGCTGCAGATTGGATGTGGACCGGACCTACTGATTGCTGCAGAATTGGATCCCCAATGACCGAACATGGGCTGAAGATTTTAATCAAATGAATGGGAACCGGACCACTGCTGCAAAGAGTTGATTTTAATTTTTTGGGCCGGATTTGCTTGGTTGCTGCAGCTTGATTTTTAATGGGCTGGAGAATTGGATTTGATTTTCTTTTGAAAATCAAATGAATCATATGGGCCGGACTTGGCTTGGATTTTCACAAGAAAATCATTGTGAACTCTTCATGGACTTAGGCTGCAGCTTTGATTATTTACATTGGACTTGGCTGATTTTCATTTGTCTTTGAAATTCAATTGTGCCTCCTATGTTGGGCTAGAGAAGAGCAAAAAGCAAATTCAAATGTGGAGATTTCTTTGCTTGGGGCTCAAGACAAATCTAATGGCTTATATTCATTGATGATTACTATAAATAGGGGTAGAGAGTGAGGGGTTAAGGGTGTGAAAAATTTTATAACTTCTTTTGGAGAGGAGGGCTACTCTTAATTGAGAAGGCCTTCCAAAAAAATTTATAACTTTAGTTGCAATTAATAATAATAATTTTTCTCCTCTTTAAATTTGTTCTTTCTCCTCTTTGTTGAATGATGAGGATGGAGATGAAGAGCAATTTGAAGGTTTGTATTTCTTCTCTCTTCTCTTTCTTTTTAGTAATTTCTTTATTATTGCTTATTAGTTAGATTTAAATTCATGCTTGTAGTATAGATTTATTTTCTTGTCTTTTTATTTCTTTTTGCACTTTAATTTGTAGAGTAGATTTATTTTCTTACATTTAATTTTTATAATATATTTTGTAGTTTAGATTTTAATTCTTTGTAGTTAGATTTATTTCTTGTTCATAGTTTAGATTTTTCTTTTCTTTTTATTTTTGTAATTAGTTCTTTTTCTTGTTTTTATTTCTTAAGATGTGAATTTAATTCTTGTAGGAATCTTAGAATTGTTTGAAACTAGTCTAATTTCCTTTACATTGTATGAATTATTCTCTTGCACTTAAAATGTTTATGTTTGGGATAATCAACTAGAGAACTAATCGGTAGAAGAAGAATTTAATAATCTATGCTTATCTTAAATGGTTTGATAGGTTATGCTTATGAATTCTAGGATTATTATCATGTTGTTGTTCTTATTATGAATAGTAATTTTAACTTAGATGATAATTTGATAGGTTACACTTTTCTTAAATGGTTTGATAATATATGCTTAATAAATCTAAGTTGAATTAAGATAAAAAGAGAATAGTTTGTATTTTGTAATTAAAATTGGTTAGTGGATTATATTCTAGATTTCTTACCTCTTTTGAATCCTCCATCTTAACTTTTTTAAATTTTCTTTTAATTCTTGGTTTATTTCTTAATTTTATTCATTCTTCTTTCTTGCCTTGTGATTTCATTTATTCTTTAATTCTTTCTTCTCTAAAATTCAATTTATTATCTCTTGCACATAAATCAAAACAACCACTCATCACAATCACACTTATTCTTTATTCCTAATTGTCATGCACAAAACATAAGAACCATTTCTAATAATCTCTTAAAATCACATTCCTCGTGGGATCGATATTTTTTATACTATAACTTGATAAATTATGCACTTGTAATTTTGGTACATAATTATCACGCATCAAGTTTTTGGCGCCGTTGCCGGGGAGGGTGCTAAAATAGGATTTTATTAATTTGGTTCTTTAACTTGTGTATTTTTCTTGTGAAGGAACCGCTTGGAGCTTGAAAATCTTGGATTGAAGATCAAGAATTTGGAGCATTACTTTCGGGTAAGTCTTCTTTCTAGTTTTTAATTCCACCCTCTTTAGTTAGCTTCACAATTAGAGACAATTAGGATTTTAAAAAAATTATTTTTGTTGACCATAATAAAATCTACCTTTCACTTGGACATTAACTAACAAGATAATAAATTCAAACATGAGCCATCTTGACAATTTAGAGTATGCCTACTTAGGAGAGAACGAGTCTTTACCAGTTATCATTTCTTCTGAGTTGACTACCGGTCAAAAGGAAACTCTCTTAGCTGTTTTAAGAGAGAATAGGGAAGCCATTGGATGGACCATGACTGATATCAAAGGGATTAGTCCAACCATTGTTCAACACCGAATCCATTTGATAGATGATGCCAAACCTACTAGAGATGCTCAACGTAGGTTAAACTCAGTGATGAAAGAAACCGTTAGGAAAGACATTCTAAAATGTCTCGATCATGGGATCATTTATCCCATTTCTGATAGTTCATGGGTGAGTCTAAGATGGCTCATGTTGACAATTTGTGTGCGATTAAATATTTCATCATCAGAGCCTCGAAAGAACGGTTACAGAAATGTGTACCGTTATCACTGATGATTGCTCGAGGTACTCCAAACCGGGCAAAAAAGTTCTCTTTCAAAAACTTGACAACGACCTTGTTGTCATTAGTTTTGCAAGCTACCGCCTCAACCCATTTTGACATGTATTCAACGGCTACTAGAATGTAGATATTTCCAAAGGAATTTGGAAATGGTCCCATGAAATCGATACCCCATAGATAAAAAAGTTCAACGGATAAAATGGGTTGTAGGGGCATCATATTTCTTCTAGTGACATTCCCTAAAAGCTGATAGCGGTTACATGCAAAACTCGAATGAATCCTTGAAGAGAGTGGGCCAATACAGCCCAGATTGGAGAACTTTTTCAGCTATTTTTCTCGGGCCAAAGTGGCCCCCACAGGCTTGCTCGTGACAAAAGGATAGAACACTCCTAGTTTTTTCCGTAGGAACACACCTCCTAAAGATTTGATCAGGATAGTATTTAAACAAATATGGATTATCCCAGTAAAAGTATTTTACTTAGGAGAGAAAACGGGATCTATCCTGTTTGGACCAATGAGAAGGGATCTGGTTCATGACTATGTAGTTCACAATGTCGGCGAACCAGGGAACAGATTGGATTTCTAGGAGTTGTTCATCAAGGAAATGCTCATTGATTGGAACGGTTGATGTTGGTGCATTTGAGAGTCGAGAGAGGTGATCTGCTACGGGGTTCTCTGTTCCCCTTCTGTCAAGAATTTGAATGTTAAACTCTTGAACAAGGAGAATCCATCTAATGAGCCGTGCTTTAGCATCCTTTTTTGTCAAAAGATACTTTAGTGCGGCATGATCAGTGAAAACTTTGGTTAAGGAACCAATGAGGTAGGACCTGAATTTTTCTAAGGCAAAGACTATAGCTAAAAACTCTTTCTCTGTGACAGAGTAATTTTGCCGGGCATCATTCAGAGTCCTACTGGCGTAGTAGATCACATGTGGTTTTCCATCAAACCGTTGTCCTAAGACAGCACCAATCACAGAATCAGATGCATCACACATCAGTTCGAAGGGTAAGGTCCAGTCCGGTGCATGAATGATAGGAGCTGTGGTTAGCTCCTTTTTCAGATATTCGAAAGCTTTGAGGCAGTCGGGGGAGAAGACAAATGATGTATCCTTGGCTAAAAGATTGGTCAAGGGTCTAGCAATTTTTCTAAAATCCTTGATGAAACGTCGGTAAAAACAAGCATGACCAAGAAACGATCTGACATCTTTGACTGTTTTGGGAGGAGGGATATTGGAAATGAGATCTACCTTAGCTTTGTCCACTTCGATTCCCCTATTCGAAACTACATGTCCTAAGACAATACCTTGTTTGACCATGAAATGACATTTCTCCTAATTGAGAGTCAGATTTTTCTCCTTACACCGTTCTAGGACCAGTTTAAGATGATGCAAATATTGGAAAAATGTGTCACCAAAAATGGAAAAGTCATCCATGAAAATTTCAAGAAATTGCTCTATCATGTCAGAAAAAATATTGATCATGCAATGTTGGAATGTGGCCAGTGCGTTGCACCGGCCAAAAGGCATGCGTCGGTATGCGAATGTTCCATACGGGCAAGTGAAGGTGGTTTTCTCTTGATCTTCGAGAGCGATAGAGATTTGATTGTAACCTGAATATCCATCCAGGAAATAATAGAACTCGTGTCCTGCTAAACGCTCTAACATTTGGTCAATGAAAGGAAGAGGGAAGTGATCTTTCTGAGTGGCTAAGTTGAGTTTTCTGTAGTCAATACAGACTCGCCATCCAATTTGGATTCGAGTGAGGATCAGATCATTAGCCTCATTTTGGATCACGGTGATCCCAGATTTCTTTGGAACAACTTGGACTGGACTCACCCATGAACTATCAGAAATGGGATAAATGATCCCATGATCGAGACATTTCAGAATGTCTTTCCTAACGGCTTCTTTCATCACTGGGTTTAACCTACGTTGAGCATCTCTAGTAGATTTAGCATCATCTATCAAATGGATTCGGTGTTGAACAATGGTTGGACTAATCCCTTTGATATCAGCCATGGTCCATCCAATGGCTTCCCTATTCTCTCTTAAAACAGCTAAGAGAGCTTCCTTTTGACCGGTAGTCAACTCAGAAGAAATGATAACTGGTAAAGACTCGTTCTCCCTTAAGTAGGCATACTCTAAATTTTCGGGTAGAGGTTTGAGCTTTAACTTAGGGGGTTCCTCCACAGATGGGCGAAGCTGGACTCGGGGTTCTATCTCTAAAGGTTCTCATTGCCAGCCAACAGCAAAAACATGATTGACCAGCGGTTCTATCTCAAGTTTGTCATCAGAAAGCTCCTCAATCATTAAATTAGATGCATTTGAAGCAGACTCACACTCTCCCTCTTGTTGTTCACTGGATATTCCTTGAATGAAATTCACTTCCATGGGTTCATCAGATGGATCAATAGGCTGTCTCCCTAAGTTGAAAATATTGAGGTTAACAGTCATATTCCCAAAAGATAGTTTCATCTGACTGGTTCTACAATTTATCAAAGCATTTGAGGTGGCTAAGAACGGTCTTCCTAGAATGATGGGGATTTGACTTTTGAGATTTGAAACGGGTTGCGTTTTCAAGATAATAAAATCAACAGGGAAAATGAACTCTCCAACTTTGATCAGAACATCCTCTACCTCTCCTTTGGGAATTTTTACAGATCTATCAGCTAACTATAGAGTGCATCTTGTCGGTTTAAGTTCTCCTACACCTAGCTGTTGATAGACTGAATAAGGAAGGAGGTTGACGCTGGCTCCCAAGTCTAGAAGTGCCTTATCAATGTGAGTGTTACCTATGACACATGGAATTGTGGGACAACCAGGGTCCTTATATTTCAACGACATGGGTTTTGAAAAAATTTCACTGAGGTTGGCAGCTAAGAAGACTTTCTTGGGGACATTGGTGGTTCTTTTCTTAGTGCATAAGTACTTTAAGAACTTTGCATAAGAGGGGATTTGTTCGATTGCATCTAGGAGAGGGATGTTGAACTTGACCTGTTTAAACGTTTCTAGGATTTTCTTAACCTGTGGGGAGTTTTTCCTAGGTTTGAGTCTATCTGGAAAGGGGGCAACGGGCCTATACCTATCTAGATCAGGCTCAATCTCAAGTTCAGCATTTTTTGGTCATCGGAAGGAATTGCTTCATCGGAAGGAGTGTGTTGGATGGGAGAAGGAGTTTGATCCGGTGGTATTCTAACTTGATTGTCTACTTGTTTTCCTGATCTCAGAGTGTGAATTGCATTCAGTTGGGCTGTATTGTTGGAACTGGATCCAGTGTCTTTAGGATTTGCAACAGGTTGACTTGGAAATTTTCCTTTTTCTCTCTCACTCACGGCAGCGGCTAGTTGTCCAAGTTGGGTTTCTAACCGGGCTATGGCTTGTGTGTTCGAGTTGAGCACTTGGCCGGTGGTTTGCATGAATGAATTTAGAGTGGTGGATGATTGGGTCAACATGTTGGTAGTTTGTGTAGAAGCTTTGATCATAGCTTCTAAACCCTTTTCTAAGACACTCAAACGTTTGTCGTGATCGGAATTTGATTAATTTATGGGTTGGTGAGGATTAGGATGTTGGTTTGGAAAAGGTGGGTTAGAAAAATTATTCGGTGTATTGAACGGGACAGTGTTTCCCCTCGGGAATTGCGGGTTTGACGCGGGAATGAAGTTTTGATTTTCGGGAGAGTTTCCTTGGTTCCAAGCAAAGTTAGGATGATTTTTCCAACCTGGATTATAGGTTGGAGAAAATGGATCATTTCTGGGACGCTGGAATGTAGCGTTCATATGTTCTAATGCATGGTTGTTTCCTAGAAGAGGACATTCCTCTGAAACGTGGGTAGGAGACTGACAGTTATGACATCCCGGGATAGAAATATGATTGATTTAAGCCGGAGCTCGTTCCTTAACTTCTAAGGCTTCTAACCTCCGCATAATCGTCGCCATCTTTGTTTCAGAAGCAATATTTGATTCCAAGGAAAAACCACTAGACTTAGATTGGGGAACAGATGAAACCCTGTTATTACAATTTTCCCACTGCATTGTTTTCTCGGATAAACTCTCTAGAAATTCCCAAGCTTCATCTGCGTTTTTTCTCATAAAATCACCCTGACACATCGATTCTAAAGATGTTTTTGAAGAATAGTCCAATCCTTCATATATGACTTGGCACAATCGCCATTTTTCTAGACCATGATGAGGACATTGGATTAAAAGATCTTTAAATCGGTCAAAGTATTACCAGAATGGCTCTCCTGGGACAATTTTGAAATTCTGAATGCTGTTCCTAAGCTTTACCGTTTTGTGAATAGGGAAAAATTTCTTGAGAAAAACGGTGATAAATTCCTCCCAAGTTAAGATGGAATTTATCGGTAAGCTGTACAGCCATTTTTTAGCTTTGTCCTTAAGGGCAAATGGAATAAATCTAAGCTTAATCGCATCTTTGGTTAATTCTCTCATTTTAATCATAATACATACTTCCTCAAATTCCGAGATAAATATATATGCATCTTCTGTTTCATTACCTAGGAATTAGGGAAGCATGTTTATGAAATGTGGTCTAAGCTCGAAATTTGCTCCATTTACTTCGGGGAGTCTTATGCAAGATGGAATTGCATTTCTGGTGGGGTAACACATATCCTGAAGAACTGGTTGATTTGCCATTTCTTGGATTGGTTCAACACGGATTAAGCGATGAAAATTATCACGAACCCAAATTTGCATACACCAAAACAAATTTTTTTTTAAAGGAAAGAAAGAAAATTAGTTTTTTTTATGAGAAGATAAAGGAAAAGAAAAATCCTAACTAAAACAAATCAAAGCAATCACTTTTCAATCAACTCTAATTCTAGGGTTTAGCCTAACTCCACTAGACCAGCTCCTAACCAAAAATTCCTACAGTGAAAAGATCAAAATTTTACCCAGGTAGTTAGCCAGGTAAGGATAGTACTAGAATGTGATTCAAAGATCAATTAAGTACCTCTTTCCTTACGGAGCGCTTTACGCAACCCCTAAACCTTACCTTAGACACCAACTATTCTGAGAAAACTTAAATCGGTTCACTTAAGGATTTCTTGTTCCTTATTGAGCTCGAATCCTTAGGGGCCAACGTCTAATGAGTTTTAGAAGGCTTGGGTTTGTAAAGTGAGGAATTAGTAATTTGTGGGCTAAGAAAAGGGTGATGAAATCCCTTACCTTATCTTGATTGGGGTTTTGCTCTTAAGAATGTTTTAAGTGTGTGCCAAATCAAGTGCTACGATCACTTTGGTGAATTCCTATACTATATGCAATGCAACCCTAGAAATTAAAAGCGACTAAAAAGGATGATAAAAAAAATCTTTTTTTTAATTATGGTCAACAACAATCAAATGTGAGAAGATGGCTCATGTTTGAATTTATTATCTTGTTAGTCAATGTCCAAGTGAAAGGTAGATTTTATTATGGTCAACAAAAATAATTTTTTTAAATCCTAATTGTCTCTAATTGTGAAGCTAACTAAAGAGGGTGGAATTGAAAACTAGAAAGAAGACCTATCCGAAAGCAATGCTCCAAATTCTTGATCTTCAATCCAAGATTTTCAAGCTCCAAGCGGTTCCTTCATAAGAAAAATACACAAGTTAAAGAACCAAATTAATAAAATCCTATTTTAGCACCCTCCCCGGCAACGGCGCCAAAAACTTGATGCGGCATAATTATGTACCAAAATTATGAGTGCACAATTTATCAAGTTATAGTATAAAAAATATCGATCCCACGAGGAAGGTGATTTTAAGAGATTATTAGAAATGGTTCTTATGTTTTATGCATGACAATTAGGAATAAAGAATAAGTGTGATTGTGATGAGTGGTTGTTTTGATTTATGTGCAAGAGATAATAAATTAAATTTTAGAGAAGAAAGAATTAAAGAATAAATAAAATCACAAGGCAAGAAAGAAGAATGAATAAAATCAAGAAATAAACCAATAATGAAAAGAAAATTTAAGAAAGTTAAGATGGAGGATTCAAAAGAGGTAAGAAATCTAGAATATAATCCACTAGCTAATTTCAATTATAAAATACAAGCTATTCTCTTTTTATCATAATTCAACTTAGATTTATTAAGCATAGATTATCAAACCATTTAAGGAAAGTGTAACCTATCAAATTATCATCTAAGTTAAAATTACTATTCATGATAAGAACAACAACATGATAATAATCCTAGAATTCATAAGCATAACCTATCAAACCATTTAAGATAAGCATAGATTATCAAATTGTTCTTCTACCGATTAGTTCTCTAGTTGATTATCCTAAACATGAACATTTTAAGTGCAAGAAAATAATTCATACAATATAAAGGAAATTAGACTAGTTTCAAACAATTCTAAGATTCTTACAAGAATTAAATTCACATCTTAAGAAATAAAAACAAGAAAAAGAACTAATTATAAAAATAAAAAGAAAAGAAAAATCTAAACTATGAACAAGAAATAAATCTAACTACAAAGAATTAAAATCTAAACTACAAAATATATTACAAAAAATAAATGCAAGAAAATAAATCTACTCTACAAATTAAAGTACAAAAAGAAATAAAAAGACAAGAAATTAAATCTACACTACAAGCATGAATTTAAATCTAATTAATAAGCAATAATAAAGAAATTACTAAAAAGAAATAAAAGAGAAAAGAAATGCAAACCTTCAAATTGCTCTTCATCTCCATCCTCATCATTCAACAAAGAGGAGAAAGAACAAATTTAAAGTGGAGAAAAATTATTTTTATTAATTGCAACTAAAGTTACAATTTTTGGAAGGCCTTCTCAATTAAGAGTAGCCCTCCTCTCCAAATGGAGTTACAAAATTTTTCACACCCTTAACCCCTCACTCTCTACCCCTATTTATAGTAATCATCAATGAATATGAGCCATTGGATTTGTCTTGAGCCCCAAGCAAAAAAATCTCCACATTTGAATTTGCTTTTTGCTCTTCTCTTGCCCAACATAGGAGGCCCAATTGAATTTCAAAGACAAATGAAAATCAGCCAAGTCCAATGTAAATAATCAAAGCTGCAGCCTAAGTCCATGAAGAGTTCACAATGATTTTCTTGTGAAAATCCAAGCCAAGTCCGGCCCATATGATTCATTTGATTTTCAAAAGAAAATCAAAATCCAATTCTCCAGCCCATTAAAAATCCAGCTACAGCAACCAAGCAAATCCGACCCAAAAAATTAAAATCAACTCTTTGCAGCAGTGATCCGGTTCCCATTCATTTGATTAAAATCTTCAGCCCATGTCCGGTCATTGGGGATCCAATTCTGCAACAATCAGTAGGTCCGATCCACATCCAATCTGCAGCGGCCCATTCACATGATTAATGCAGCAAATCAAATTCGGTCCATTAAATCAAGTCCAATTCATTTATCTGCAGCAACCAATGATTTTTTCAAATCCACATCTCCAGCAGCCAACAAGCAGGTCCGGTCCACTTGTGTAATCTTTTTTTTTGTTTGATGGGCTTTGGGCCTTCAAATTCAAAAGCTCACTAAAAATTGGCTGAGTTGCGTGATGGGCTTTGGGCCTTTAAAAATTCAAATATTTCATTTAGCTTCTTGAATTTCTCTTATTTCTTCATTTACTCAAGGGCCTTTGTTGAGAGATGGGATTTTTGGGATTTATTCTTCATTAACCTGCAATTAAAGATAAAAGCAATTATTAGTGGTATATTTATTCGTATAAAATAGATAATGAGGGTATAAAATTATAATAATATGTGATTATCAATGGTTTAGGCACTGCTTTAGTTGGAACCTTATTCAGTAAGTGTGCTGCTGTTTTCAACGCATATGTAGGCTGTCTAAAAATCATAATAGATAGCTGATTCCCCATCAAACACCGATGATGGAGGTTACAATCTAACAAGTTCCAGAAGGCTACAATTTGAAGACTTTCACGTAGATCGTTGAAGGTTACAATCTGACGATCTTCACGACAACTGATGAAAGCTCTAATCAACAGCCTTCACAATCAACATCAGGAGTTACAATTTAACGACTCTCACATATCAAAGATCTAAAGCAAAGATTACAAACGACGATCTTTGCAACGCTCTAACAGAAAAAGACTACAAATCGACGGTCTCTTCAAACCAAGACGTGGAAGTCCTCCCCGTGTACCATCATCAAGACGCAACACCAATTCGGCCGTAAACGTAGCCTCCGAATGCTGCAAATGCAGCTCACATTCAGCTCCAAAAGCTGCCAACTCAGCTTTCATCTGCTGCCAAACGCAGCTTCCAACAAACTGCCAACGCAGCTCATGGTCGGCCGCAAACGCAGCATCTGACTGCTGCCAACGCAGCTTCTAACAGCTGCCAACGCAGCTTCCAACAAACTACCAACACAGCTCATGGTCGGCCACAAACGCATCATCTGACTGCTGCCAACGCAGCTTCTAACAGCTGCCAACGCAGGTTCCATTTGTTGCCCAACGCAGCTCGCAAACACTGCGTTCAAACGCAGATTTCATTCCAGAATATAGGATTTGCGTTTGACTCGTTCAAACATGAGCTAAACAGTTTCAAAACCGTTTCCCACTATCTGAGGGGATCACAACTCCACTCAGGAGTGATTTAAGGGGCGGTTACATCTCATTAGCCCTACTTAGGAGCAAATTAAATGGATGGTTACACCCCTTAATCCCCTATAAATAACTAAGAAATCAGCTTAGTTCGGATTTGGCTTTTTGATCCTGAGGCTGGATCTTTGGGGCTGGCTTTTGGATCATTCTCCTTGGCAGCAAAGAAGAGATCTTTGGCTTATCTAACCAATTACGGTTAAGATCAATCAACTCATGAAGAGTTTAAAAAAAATTGCCACGCAAGTTCTCCACAACGTCAAATCGTGAGGAGGAGATATCGTTCCAGTGAATCAAGACGCTCGGATCGTCAACGGAGAGCAAACTCGACGCGAGCATTCAAGGAAGGCACTCCATCGTCACCGTGAAGAACCCAGAACTAAATAAAGGAGAGAATCCAGATCAATTCTCCTCTCTTTTGTAATCGAAAATTCAAATTGTAATTGAAATCGAGAGAATACAAATCAATTTTTCCTTCATTTCCATTTACTCCAAAATTTTCCACCAAACAGGATATCCCCAGAATGAAAAAGGTAACTCGGTGTTACTCATCATGGAACGTACCATATCTAATAGGGTACGATTCCTCCTTTCTGACATGCTGTTAAGCTGTGGGGTAATGGGTGGAGTAACCTGAGAGAGAATCTCATTCTCTTTTAAAAACCCTAAAAATTCTGAGCTCAAGTATTCGCCTCCTCGATCCGATCGAAAAATTTTAACTTTTTTGCTCGTTTGGTTCTCTACTTCATTTTTATACTCGATAAATTTCTCAAATACTTCAGACTTGTGTTTCATCAAAAACACATGTCCAAATCTTAAAAATCATTAGTAAAAGTAATAAAGTAGGAGTAGGCACCTCTGGCCATTATAGACATAGGACCACATACATCACTATGTATCAGTCCTAAGAGTTCTTTAACTCTTGCTCCAGTTTTCGTAAATGGAGTCTTGGTCATTTTACCTTTAAGCTTATAAGTATCATAAGACTTAAAGTCAAATGGATCTAAATATCCATGCTTATGTAGCTCTCCAAGTCTTTCTTTATTAATATGACCAAGTCTACAGTGCATAAGAAAGCGTATTCATAACTGAGTACTTTCTTTTATTAGTGTGATGAGTTGTGTTTTGATTAAGAATATAGATGCCAATACACAATGTTCCATAAGCAATCAACTTTTGATTATATACGATATTCATAACATTATTCTCTAACTTGAACATATATTCATCTTTATCTAATAAAAATATGGATATTATATTACACATCATAGTTGGTACAAAATAGCAACTATTCAAAAATAAAATGTTTTCATTTGGTAAAGCTAGATGAAAATCCCCAACCGTAACTGATGTATCTATTGCACCATTACCAACTTGTAGGGTTATCTCTCTAGCACCAAGCTTTCTATAACTTCTCAGCCCCTATAACAAATTACAGATGTGAGATCCTGATCCAGTATCTAATACCCAAGATGAAGGATTTATAGAAAAATAATTTTGAGTAACCAATGCACTTGAAGATGAAGCAACAACTTGCTTCTTCTTGTTGAGTGAGGCTAGAAATTCAGGACAGTTCATTTTCCAGTGTCCTAACTTGTAACAATGGAAGCATTCTGCAGTTGTCATTTTTGCCTTTCCTTTGTCCTTCTTGACAGCCTTCTTAACACCTTTCTTTGGTTTAGTAGTTTTTTTCATTCCATTTTTCTTGACAACCAGTTTACTAGAAATGGAAGAAGATTTCCCTATAACCAAGGCTGGTGTTTGTCCCTTTTTCATAGAACTTTCCTTCTATCTTAACAAATTAAGCAGGACAGGAAGAGTGGGCTCCAGATCCATCATCAAGAACTGTGATATGAATCGGAAGTAGGCTGGTGTCAAGGACTGTAGAACGATATCTGTATATCTATCTGCATCTAGGCCTGTGTTCAAAAGTTCAAGTTCATTAACATAGGCAATTATTTTGAGGACGTGGTCCCCAACAGAAGATCCCACATTCATTTTCATCTGGAACAAATTCCTAGACGCCGCGTACTTCATTTGTCACGGTTGCTCTCCACACAATTCTTCTGTAATACGAAATATGGATCCGACATCCATATTCTCATGTTGCCTCTGATAGACCAAATCCATAGAGGCAATTATGAGGCATTGAGCAAGTGAACAATCTCTATCCCACTTTATGTAGATTTCATTGTCCGCTACAGTGGGTTCTGGGCCTAGAACGGGTTCCGGCGTTGTGAGGACATATGCTACTTTGTCATAAGTTAGGGAAATTTTAACATTCCTCAACCAGTCTTTGTAGTTAGGACCGGTTAACTTGTTCTGTTCTAGTATGAGTTTTAAGCCAGACATGATGGCCTGAAAGAGAGAGAAAAAAATATTTTAGCAGATGTTCAATACATAAAATAGATTTGGTTTATTTTTTTATCTAAGTTATGCCTCCCATTATTTTTCGAGTCCCTCAAAACCTTTATAAGAGGTGATCGAAAAACAAACAACCCCTTGTTTCAAGTGGGATCAAGATCCAATTATCATTGAATGTATCAACCTTAACGATGGCCAACAAATCGATATACTCAATAATTGGTAGACAATTTTTATCTTTTATATTCTTATAATTCTTGATATGATTTTGCCCCTAGTCTTTTATGACCTTGACGATGGCCAACAAATCATAAAAAACCAGTTAAGTTTGGACCCATCATTTCTTGACCGGTAGGCGTAGCCCATGATCGATGAGCAAGTGCCTAAACCCGTAGGCGTAGCCCATGCTCGTGGAGGGAAGAGGTCATAAATAATATTACATTTCTAGTTATATTACATCAATACAATAAATACAAGAGAATCGTTGTCCACTACCATCCATAAACATAACAACCACGCAAGATGATATAAAATATATAACTTAATCAACATTAAGAAATATGCATCTATCTAGTTATGCAACAAATTAAAAAACTAGATAACATAGGGATTATCCTAACTCAAATAGGGCTATCATGCTTCTAACATACAACTACACTAGTTGTAAATAAGTGTTTTGTAATTTATACAAGTGTTTTTACTCTTAAAAACTTATGAACCAAAAATAATATTTTTGAATTAACAACTAGTATAACTAATTACAAAACAACTTGTATTAATTAACTAGTTTTATTAAAACATCTTTTAATTAAACTAGTAACTGGAAGCAAGTACAAAGTCCTCTATGAGTTAGAGGTAGAGCTCTCTTTTATTCTCTTATGGAAGGAACCACTTAGCTACTTTTTTATTAACCTTTCCATAAGAGAGAGCTCATATATATAGAGTGAGATATGCCATGACTCATCTCATGTGTCATTCCATGAGTCATCTAAATGTAATGATTCCTTTCATGAGTCATGCAATGACTAATCTCATGAGTCATGCAAAGAATCATGAAGAATCAAAACTATGTGTTAAAACCATATGTCCAAACCATACCACCTTAATGACTCATCTCATAACTCATTAATCAAAGAATAATAAAGTATGTATTTTATAAATAAAAATATCATTCAATACGGTGTTTCATAAATACGGTATTGCGTAATTTTTCCAATCATTAACTAATAAGTCATCATATGACCAAAAAATCAAAGAGTTGACCAAAAGTCAACTATTGACCAAAAAGTCAACCAGTTGACTAAAAGTTAACTTTATAGGGAAAATATTAGAATTCATTTCTTAAGCATATAGCATTCTGATTTTACCAATACATATGTCCGTTTATGTGTATCTGGTGAAAATTATATATGCGTATCAATCATACGCATTTAACTCTGTACATTATATTTCATAGGATTCAAGTACGTGTTTGGTGTGACTCTAGGGCCCAACTTAAGACTCGGCAGTGGATCATATCCATAAGTACAACAGAGGTATTAACTACACATGAAGACTACCTGGGTAAAGTTGTAATAATTATCTGCAAGATGCTTACATAATTTTATCAGGACTTGTACAATCCGGTCTCTTCGTCAAACAATATCAAACTATCGAGCCTAGGGTATGGTAAACTGTCAAACCCTAATAGCTTGATTAGTGTTTGTTGATATTAAACTCATAACCTTTAAGATCAAACTGACACTCGGTTTATCTTATTTACCTTGGCTAAGGATTTCCAAGCTATAGTTATATCAAATAATCTTATGACATCAACCCCCTTATAGTAAGAGAGATGAATCTTATCTTGGTATCTCAATATCTACTTATGTCTCGGGATGCACCCAAAAAGAACCGTTATGCACAACTCAATGAGAACTGTGGTTAGGTAAAAGTTTAAGTACACCTATACCGACATGTAAGATATTGCACTGATGCCTCAGGTCAAGAGATTACTTTGTATTATATCACTTTAGAACTTCTATTTTGACAGTTAAGTATAATTACCAACTAGACCTCTGAGTGAGTCGTTCAGTCAACACATTCACTAATGAGTCACATGTATACTATATCTTGATGTATCACATCAATGATCCAAGAGATGGATCATCATCTTACCAAAGGAGAAATAAAGTATACACTAGTCTTCCCAAAGTGATGAAGTCCCATTTCAACACTTCATCGACTAGGAACATTTTAGAATATACGTTTGTGACAAATTAGATCTCTTTATTACGATCATATCAGAAATGTCTGATAGTCTATTATCATTCTAAGGACTTTATCTGTATTAAAATACCAGATAAATCTGACCAAAATAGCATACTAGCATTTTGAACAAAGATGTTATATTCATATAGGTCATGTTATAATATACAATTATTACCTGCAGGGCACCTTTATCTAACACAAACTGCTTCCAGGAATAGCAGTACAATACTCTGGTGTGCACTAACCCAGTACTGTTAAGATCTCCTCGATCTGTAAGTCCTTTCGGTCAAGGCAAAGATCTCATCGATCTCAGAACCTTTCTGTTCAAAACCTTTCGGTTTAAGGGCAAATTCATGTGGGCATAGTTTCTACAACAGCAGTACAACAGCAACAACGTCAAGATATCTTCATTCCAAAGTTCGTATTTCAAGTTCGTACCAAGAGCTGCCTAAGGGGCTCTATTTATAGGCCTCTAAGGCCAGCTCAAGAGTCACCCTCAATTAATGTGGCTGTTACAAATCATAATGGTAATTATGATAGTAACAACAATCCATTAAATTGATGTAAATGTTGTTATAACTGCTGTATGCAGTAACTCCTGAATACGAGACAATCAATGGACGCGTTACTACGAAACGCGAGGGTCACGTTTCAGCAAATCAGGCGAACATCGTCTATAGGACGAACCTCGTCAAACGGGCGAACCTCATCGAACGGGCGAACTTCGTCAAACAGGCGAATCTCGTCGAACGAGCAAACCTCGTCAAGCAGGCGAACCTCGTCAAATGAGTAAACCTCATCAAACAGGCAAATCTCATCGAACGAGCGAGTCTCGTCAAATAGGCGAACCTCGTCGAATGAGCAAGACTCGTTAAATAGGTGAACCTCGTCGAATGAGCGAACCTCGTCAAACAGGCGAACCTCGTCGAACGAGTGACCTCGTCAATCAATTGACGAACCACATTTGATTACGAGAATACTAGGGTCACACCTTTGTGCGAATGCGTAGCTCGTCCACATGCTACTAAGCAGCCTGCGAGGTAACCTTCATGGCAGCCAACGTGGCGCCACATCGCCCTGATGCATCCGTACAAAGTAGAAAGTGCGCCTAACAAAGCGTCACTTAGCGCCTCTGCCTGATTAGCCCTGACCCCGGCCTATTGGCCCACGGCCCACGAGCACACAACCCACTAGAACTTATAATGGATTAATTAAAGTAAAACACTTCTCCGCTTGCAGTTGGTAAGCCTCGAACAGAGGACTTTTTGAAACACCAAAACTTTAACTTTCCACTAGGCTACTAAACATTTATGAAAATTACTAGTAGTTAATATATATATATATAGTTTGTAAACTCATTTTGAAAAACGATTTTGACCAAAAAATCCAA
>BQKN01066041.1:188705-270812 GCA_022839385.1 Asparagus kiusianus
CACCGTGAAGAACCCAGTTTTAAACAAAGGGGAGAATCAAATTCATTCTCCTCTCTTTTGTAATCGGAATCCAAATTGTAATCGATTTTGAGAGAATACAAGTCAAATTTTCTTTCATTGTCTTTTTACATCAAATTTTCACCAAACACTTGGGACAGGTAAAATGTTTTTTGTATATATATTCCTTATTTTTGGCGCTAATTTTAAATTTAGACAGTACTTACTCAATTTCGTTTAATGTGCAACCCTTACGTGACATCGCCATGGTCGATCATTCATAGAGTCATTCGGCTTGGGTAATTGAGGATGAGATAGTACTAGAGTTGATAGCTCAACCCGGGTTCTGGGAGTGTTCGGTAGTGAGATATATTAGGCTTGACTGATCGCTTATCAGTGTACTGGTTGAGAGGTGGAGGCCGAAGACCAACACCTTTCACATGCATATAGGGGAGTGTACTATCACATTGCAGGACATAGCCATCATACTTGGGTTCCACATCGATGGCCCGGTAGTTACGGGGACCGATGACCATAATTAGGTTCAAGTATGTGTTAAGCTTCTTGGTCAAGTTCCCGACTTGAGGAGTGGTGCAATGAATCTATTGTGGCTTTGTACGACATTTCAGGGAGATATACCAGCTGATGCCATGGTTAGACGCTTCAGTATCATGCTCGTGTGTATATATTACACATGATAGGGTGCATGCTATTTCTTGATGCGAGCAAAAATCTTGTACATGCACGATGGCTGCCACTGCTACAGGATTTTGGTGTATGCGACGTACTATCATGAGGTAGTGCGGTGTTGGCATACTTATATAGAGAACTATGTAGGGTCTCCTTGATGCATAATAAAGAATTCAAGGGATACTGCACATTGATACAGATTTGCTCATGGGAACAAATTCATATTGGATGACCTACTTTGCTTGTACACCGTGACTAACAGGACCAGTTTCCTTTGGCATACATGTATAATTATCCACACAATTTTATTCATATTGAATTTGTACTCATATATTCTTTATGCCAAATAGGTATAACGTGCGGTACGCTAAGTGCAAATCAACAACGCGACATATAGAGTTTTACCAAAATGAGCTTGATGGCCTTCAACACCAACATGTAAATATAAAACCCAATTCGTTATGAATATTATAGTTTTGTTGTTGATGCTAATATAAATATTTTATCTTATTTCAGTTCAAGTGGAGCCCCTATTCACCGTTGGGGCTCGATAGGCATACTCTTGCACCTATCTGTCGAGATAGTACCGACTTGTGAAGAGCTAGAGTTCCATTGATATGTTGGAAGATTGTGGAGATGCATGTCCCCGATCATGTGCTACGGTAATTTCTACGCTCTTAGCATGTGCCAGATCCTGTCGAGACGATCGATCGTAGGCGACGACCTACATCGCATCGTACAGACCGGGCTGTATTATGTGTGGCCTATATAGACAGGTGGATTCATAGGTGAGATTTCATACAGGATGAGAGAGATACAACTGTTGACTATACCATGTATATGCATTGGTATTGGGATATCACATGTAGATGGATCACACGTGACTCATAGCCATCGGCTGGATACTTGCCATGCCCGCCGACAGATAGTTACATCCATAGTGGGATGATCGAGAGAGATTATGTAAGTTTCCAAGCTAAATTAAAACGATAATTTTTTTATTAAGATATTATTTGCTAAATTATGTATATATTTCTTAACTCGCAGATCAGTGCTTTTGATGACATTGAAGCTGATATAAATGAGCACATGCCTAACATTCAGGATCCGACGGTGTTAGGGGTCTTCAACAGGATCAAGCAGAGAATAGCAAGCGTGTTTCATAAGACTCATGTCGACGGGTTTGCAGGCCGTGAGGACAGGTCTCGATCATTTGGGCAAATGTACACGCGACGACGTTAACCACGTGACAATGGAGCCGACACTTCGCATGATGATGGAGCCAATACTTCTCAGCCTCATACATAACCAGATACTCAGATCATCGAGGCTCATCAACAGGAACGCAGGGGGAGGGGAAGAGCGAGGGGAAGGGGGAAGAGAGGGAGAGGAAGGAGAGGAGGAATTTTGGGTTGTATGTGATCTTATTTTGTTGAATTTGTTACTTCTATGATTTTTCAAATACTATACTTTTGTGGATCGATTATTGTTTATATATGTGATTTTTGTGAGTATTGTTTGATTTGTGTTTGATTCATGGCTGAATTTTAAGAATATTATTGTAATTTAGTATATATGTGATTATTGTTTGATTCAGTATATATTATTTGATTATTGTTTGATCCAGTGTATATATTGTTTGATTCATGGCGAAAATTTCATGTATATTGTTGTGAAATGTGTTTAGGAAAACCGTTGCGTATATAAAAAATATGCACAACAGGATGTGCATGTTTTTTAAAACCTGCAGCTTCACGGGACTTCCGTGACTTGAAGTCCCATGAAGTTGCAGGATGAATTTCCAGAGTCTGAAAATTTAGCTCAAACTTCACACGACTTCAAGTACCGTGAAGTTTAGCAGTTTAGTTAAATGACCGCTAAACTTCACGGGACTTTAAATCCCGTGAAGTTTTATATTTTTTTCGTCAAAACCGACCTAGTTTCAGCTCGATTGCTAAAATTAGGTCGATTTTAACGAATAACGTTGAAACGGATCGTTTTTTAAAAATATTTTTTTGTAAATGAGACTGTTTTAAAATTTGTCCTTTGTTTAACTATGACGAAATTTAAAAGTAAATACAAAAATTCTAATCACCAAGGAGGGGATGACGCCAAGCTATAGTCCCTCTCCAATCCTCTTATCTCAGGAAATCTCCTGCCAGCAGCAGCCGAGTTCCCAGAATTTATTTCCATTAATTAAAAATAAAAAAATAAATACAAAACAAAATCGATAATTAATTAAAAAAAAAGGCATGGGACAGTTCCAATGCATAACGCCATCGGTGTGCATTGCGGCCTGCTATCATCATTACCCAATTTTCTCTCTCTCTCCTCTGTCATTTTCTCGAATCGGCACTTTTAGAAATAAAAGAGCATCAGTATCAGCAGCTGAGGGCAACATCGCCGTGATCGCTAGGGTTTCGATGCCTTCATCTTCTCCTCACACATCTGCTCCTCTCTCCGAAGAGACGCCGAAGATCGACGAAGCTCTACGCTCGGGTCGATTGAGCGAGAAGAGTTTCTTAGCTTCTTTGATGCCGAAGAAGGAAATAAATGCCGATAAGTTTCTTGAATCTCATCCTGAGTATGACGGCAGAGGCGTCCTTATTGCTATTTTTGGTAAACTTTTGCATTTTTTAGGGTTTTGACTAATTTAGCTGTGTTTATAAGATGTTTGACTTTTTGAGCTTATGATATTTGAGGTCGTAGTGCAAGGTTTGATTTTTATAAGTTTAGCTAAATTGATCAGTAGATTCCGTCATATGATGAAGAGTTAGAAATGATCGCATTAATTTTTTCGGGAGGTGGTTAGGATGACCATACATCGAGTATGAGTCCTCGCGCTGTTAGATCATTGTTATAATCTATTAGTGATTTCAAGGTTTTCGCTTTTCAACATTGCATAGATCTCTTATTGTGATGAAAAAAGCTCTGTCCAAGGATTCAGTATCTGTCCATTTAAAGTTTTTATGGGAGTGCGTTTTGATGGATTTAATGGAATTTGAATATTTAAAAGCATTATGCAGCAAATGGTGTGCCAAATTTTGCACAGACAATACTGTTTCTTCTTAAAAATTAGAACTTGCTTGCTTCGCTGCAGATTCTGGCGTGGATCCAGCTGCTGCTGGTCTACAGGTGACTTCAGATGGCAAACCCAAAATCATAGACATACTAGATTGGTAAATTTTGGAACTTACAATCTCTTTGGTTATTATTCAATAAAACATAACAATTAGGTGGTATATTTAAGCCTCTCTTAAGCATTGCCTTTTTTAAATAATTTTTACAGCACAGGAAGTGGTGATATTGACACCTCCAAAGTAGTGAAGGCCGATGCTGACGGTTATATTATTGGCGGATCAGGTTTGTTTGTCTATTTTTAGCATTGTAATTATTATATACGATGAGCTAATGTGCATAGAGAAATGAACAAAATTTTATGTATCCTAATGTGTGGTTGTTTTCTAGGAAATATTGACATACACAACTTCTATGGACCTTTCCTTCAGCTCTAGCTTATTTCAATGGTCAAAAAGAACCACTCCTGTGTTGCACTTTCTTTTATCACACAGCATAGGAACAACCAAATAGCACCTCCTATGTGTGTGTGTATGTGTATCCCCACGGACCCCACTTAAAGTTAAATATAGCCAACATTGTTATCATACTTTCATTAATTAGAAATTCATTGGAGTGCGAGTTTTTTTATTGCCACAGGTAGAAATAAGATGCAAGAAACCTGGAAAACACTAAAAACATAGCATGACTTTTATTTCCACCATAATTCAAAAAATCTAATGAAAACATTATATATAAATCATGGCAGGGAAAGAATTGGAATCTTGTAATCAGCTCTAATCATGAAAAAAATACAACATTGTTAACTCTCTTTCTTGAATATTTTCATTACAGTAATTGATGGACTGGTTATGGATGGAAGAAACAGTATCTGTAGAGGATGACAAAATGACTCGAAGCTATATAACACATAAGATGAGTTTATGAGCATGCAGCTTATAGGTGACATAGTCGCTTAAAATTATAGTCCACCTTACTATAGTCATCGTCCATGTTAGTAATCAAGTACTATTCATAGGTGTGATTAGGTACTAACCCTTTACCTTCTAGATAATTATATGTTGGAGGTATGACTATTAAATTTACTTTAAATTACTAATCCGTAATAAATAATTACTCTTTTTCCAGCACCAACCTCCAAACTAAGCGTCCTTTGTAAATCTGTTCCACGGACTCCAGGAATTCCTCTTTCTCTCTACCTCTTCCACTTTCCATGTAATTAATTATGATTGATCTGAGTTGGCATTAAATCCACAAGGGAATGCTAAACATTATTCACATAAAAAAATTAATTACAATATAGTGGTAAGACTAATAAATTTACTTTAAATTACTAATCAGTAATAAATAATTATTCTCTTTCCAACACCAAACTCCAACCTAAGCGTCCTCTGAAAACCTATTGGAATTCCTCTAGATTTCTCTACCCCTTCCATTTCCCATGTAATTAATTATAATTGATCTGCATTGATATTATACCCATAAGGAAATGCAAAATTTTTTTCCACATAATCAACAAAATTGCACACTTCTAAAACAATGAGAAAGTATCAAGTGGATCTGGTCCATAGTATTAAATGTGTCTAAAGTGATGTCAATCATTAGATCTGTGCATGATTCCCAAAGTCCAATAATCCAAGGATGACATCATTTTGGTGCACATTGAATGCTGTTGACCGGGGACCATTTGATGCTTTCATAGAATAATTCTTCTTTGCAGAAACAAGCATAATAACTTTTAGGACTATCAGATTTGGGCTATATTCATCAAGAAATCAGAAAGTTATCATTCATATTACATCGCCAAGTTCAGTTAGATTACAGTTTTCTGTCTGAGAATCAAACGTATGTACAAACTAACAAAATTTTATCATCTCATACTAGTTTTGTCTTTATACTATCTTGATTCCTCCCATATATATCAAATTGATTGATGAGTATCATCAACAATCATTTGAAATTTTGAACGGCCTTTGCAAGTGTAGTAGCTCCGTGACTAGGCTTTAAAACATCATTAGCTTCCCAAGCTTTGCATCTATCTTCATTATCTCCACTCAAACACCAATCACTTGCACTCATTTTGCTGGGACCACATATTTAAAATCTCTCGATCAATATGATTGAGGACCAACATTAACGCCATTGGAGAATCTAGTACCAAAAGCTGCACCACGTTGCCTCACATTGTCAAAGTCGAGGAGAATCAATTTTGGGTTCTTGCTTTAGAGGCGTATCCCATTTTATATAGTGCATGAAACAGATCATTGATAATGATTTGGTTGAATTCATGAGATTTGCAGAGGAGAGTTTGGAAGTAGGTTGTGACTGTGAGTAAAGACATTATGTTTGCATAGTACATTATAAGGATTCTTGGGAGATTATTGACGCCCAGGATGCAGTGTTCGATGAAATTTCCAGCTAAGAATGACAAAAGGGAAACTTGTATAAAGAAGAACCAAATATGAGAGAAGCAGACAGAAAAAGGTAAAGATATTCAAATAACAAATATTGGTGTGCGTTTGACAATCCATTAAAACTAGGTCAGGATTAAACATGACTCAATTTTCGATGTTTTTGTGTTTGACAAAAAACTGGGCCATGATTGACCCAGTTTTTGTAGGCCAAATTGCATAAATAGTGGTTCTATTTTGAACCAGCCCTCACTTAATCTAAACTAGAATCAGTTTAGAATAGAACCAGGCCAGGAGTGAACTGTGAACATGATCCAAATTTGAGTGTAATGCTAAGCACACCCTAAAGCACAACTGAGCCTGAGTTCCTTTCTCTTCTTGTCTATGATTACGACTTGTAAACTCAGTAGTGAAACTTGGTTCCGATTAATCCTTTAAATCTTCTGATGGGATTGGAGGAAATGAAGGACATGATTGTTATATAATAGGGGAAATGTGTTGTGAAATGAGAATTGTAACGGTTCATGGGAGTTATGGAATTTGATGAGCAATGTTGTAAAAAGTAGAAAAAAACCCTTAAAAATGCAGAAGCGGTACCTTGCCAGTTGCCACTCCGCTAAGGCCCAATAGTGGCCACAAAGAGCTTTCGAGATGAAAGCAGCCCAAAGCTACCTAAGAACAGTCCAAAGCAGCCCAAAGCGGCCGAAAGCAGCGAAAGAGGTTTACAAGCGATCAAAAGAAATGCAAGCACTAGTGTTATGCAGTTGGACCACTTTACATAGTTTTTTCCCCATGTTTATATGGTTTCCCCCCTTTTTTCTAAAGGGTTTCTGCTTGAAATTTAGATGGAACTTGGAGCAATATAATGATGATTGTAGTTGATATCTATGTATTTAATAGGTATTGTATTTAATATGTTTGTATTTAATATAATCAAATATGCATTTGTGCATATGATACAGTCTACAGATTTGCATATAAATGATGTTTTACATATGGAGTTTTCCCTGTTGTTCATACATACAAGTTCAGTGTCCATTTGTTTTTGTGATTTATCTTTCTTATTGAAAAAGTTGTCAGTAAGTATGAGACTTAAAGCCAGCATTATTAAAGGTGCACACTTTATTGCGCCTTATCTACTTGTGATGCGGGGGCGGTCGTGAAGTGCCCCCGCATCGCGAGGCAACGTCATTTTGAATCTCACAAGTGCATACAAAGCATAGCCTCACTATTTTTGTCCTTTAAGATTTCAATCAAGCGTTTATATCTGATAATCTATATCGCAAAAGGAAATATAAACTCATTAAGTCTTTTTAGTAGTCTGATTTAGGACCCTTAACTGGTTCTCGTTTACTATTTGGTTTTGCTTCGCTTGTTGTCTTGAGTCACCTTTTGATTTGAAAAATTTTAAACTTTTCTACTATATTGGCTGTTAGCATTATGAATTAAGACCTTATTTTGTGATTTGGTAATGAATATTTTTTATCTTGCATATTTTTTCATGTGAAAATTCATAAACATGTTTTTTTGTGCGATTATTTATCTTGAAAAACTATACGTTCGGTATGTGCCTCGCTTCACTCGGACATGCTCATAGCATTGTGCCTTGTGCATGTGCATGTATGGGGACTTTGTGCCCCTGCATTGCGCCTCACACCTTGATAGCACTGCTTAAAGCTTGGAAAGTTTGGAGTCAAATTTGGAGTTCCTTTGGATATTATCTTCTGCTAACAGCTCTGTCTACTGCAGTCTTGTAATATTATTTTTTCATAGAGTTTCTATTTATTAGGTTTTAAGATGAGAAAGAAGAGACCCATTTTGCTTAAACGACATATACAATGCTACAATTCTCGCTGGATCAGTCAGATTATCTATGTTAGTATAATTCTCACTTCTTATAAACAGTTAAAACACTTGCCATTCCTTCCTGACAACTAGTCTGGTCTGCATTGATTATCGGAACTCATACGATGTTGAACTTGTCATTTTCATGTCAACTTTGTATATGCCATTTTATCCCATACTGTACTCTGTTGGCTTGTACTCATCTATTTACGTTCAGGGGCAAAATTGTTGGTAAATCAGTCATGGAAAAATCCTTCTCAGGAGTGGCATGTTGGCTATAAACTAGTGTATGAACTCTTTACTGACACACTGACATCCCGTATACAGGTAGTTTTTTCAGGTTTAATATCGACCTTTTCTTTTTTGAGGCAGACATGCATTATTGTATTAATGCTAACTGTAGGTTTAATTAAATATTATGCAGAAGGAAAGGAAGAAAAAGTGGGATGAGAAAAATCAGGGAGCAATTGCGGAAGCTCTGAAGAACCTTAATGAGTTTGACAAGGTTTGCAGAAGTCAGTGGATGCTATTATATTTCTCTCGGTTATTTTTATGCTTCTGAAGTCAACAATCAAGAAACATGAGCATTGTTACTCTGGTTTTCATTTAACTTCAGTTCAAGAACCTTATCTGTATTTTACCATTTTTGAAGATCTATATATAAGTTTGCCTTGCTGATATCACAAGCACATATATAAGGTTGCTTCTCAACTGCAGTTCCTAACAAATGTAGTTTCTAATTCCTGATGCAGAAATATGCCAAAACAGAAGACTCAAAGTTAAAAAGGGTTCGTGAAGACCTCCAAAGTAGACTTGATTTCCTTAAAAAACAAGCTGAAGTAAGTTTGTTTGATTATTTCCTTATTCTTCCAAATGTTCCGTATTGTAAGTTGAAACTAATTATTCCCTCTATTCTAGAGTTATGATGATAGGGGACCTATTATCGATCTCGTCGTGTGGAACGATGGTGATGTGTGGAGAGTTGCTGTTGACACACAAAGTTTCGAGGATGATTCAGAGCATGGGAAACTGGCTGATTTTGTTCCTTTAACTAACTACAGGTCCGATTCTGGTTCAAGAAACCTGCCTCATCAACTATTCTTCCTGTATTAATGTTCTTTTTTTATCAGTGACAAACCAAAACTTCCGAACTTTATTAACCATATAGCACTGCTTGAGTATATGTTGACTGTTGTTAGTTTGATTGTATTTGATGATTGGGAAATATGATTGTATCATCCACTGATGATATGCCTTGGAATGAGGAGAAATGATTGGAAGAGTTCTGCTTCGTTTGTTTTGTTTTCTTCTTTTTGTTTTGTTTTGTTTTGCTTCCTTTTGACTATTGTTTGTTTGATTGCATTTGATGATTGGGAAATCATGATTTGTACCATCCACTGATGATTTGCCTTTGCTTTAACAATTGATTAAGAGCGTGTTTTGTTTTTCTTTATCCTTTTTTTTCAATGTTCAATAATCCTAATTTGTTCTGCAATCTTGAATGTCAAAGGAGGTTAAGTTCAGCTTGTATCACACGTTTAACTATTTGAACTGTTTAAAGCTTCCCTCTTGAACTCATTTAAAGTGTTTTACTTTTAACAGTAAAATTTTTATCTGGAAAGTAATAAATACATCATTTGTCACTTTGACCTTTCTGAATTTTCCTCTACTATTGCTTTGCACCTCCCCGTCAAGAGCAATTCTTGATCTCTATCTTCCTCTGTTGGTTGCCATCGTAACAGTGACTAAACCTGATTGCACCTAGAAAATTCCTAACCCTCATGGAAATTCTAGTCTCATCCTCAACTCAGGTTTTTATTATATACTGAACCGAAATTCTTTTACTCCTAGAAGTCTCTTATTGCTTGTTTTTCTTGGCACAAATATTAATGTAGCAAGCTACCTCTAGCTTCTTATATTCCATCCTCAGATCCTTTCAACCCACTCTAAGGACCCTGTTTCTCATGCTTCTCACATTAAGTGGGTGAAAACAAGCCCATATTTTCTGGTTTTTAGTGGCATAGTCTTTGGAAATCACCGTGTGTTTATATATCTCTGTGCCTGCATGCGTCCGTGCATGAGTGCATGTTTATATGTGTGTGAGGTGGAGGCTCATTTTGTTAAATGAGCTACCGAGAGATACCCATGTGATGAGGCCCCCACTTCCATCTCTTGATATCTCCTTTTTGCTAAATAAGCCACAACCTCCACCTACACACAAAACCCACCTACACACACCCAGCTTTTTTGTTTGTTTGTTTGTGTTATTGTGTTATATCACAGATTGATTATTCAGTTGGTTTTTTGTCCCCCAGCATTGTGTGTGACCGGAAGTTACTTTAGATTCCTGCTTTGACACCTTCATATCTAGTGTCCGATGTTCAAATATGAACATATGTTATCTTCATTTGTCCTTTTTGTGAAACTGAACTCAAAATAGTTGCCCATAGCAATTTATATTTCGTGCTTAAGTATCTCTCTAGAAAACTTTGTACAAATAAGAAATCGAGAGTATTTACCTGTAAAACGGTTCTAATAAGAGGTACTATCCATGGAAAGGCGTTGTCCCTGATGATTAAGAAAGCGAACTGTAAAGACCCCTAATAACAGTTATGTTTATACAATTCTTAAGCAGATAAAAACTAGATATAGTTACCTATTTGGCATGATATAATAATCATACATTTTATATGAGAGACATATAGTCATGCGTTTCAAGTTAATTATGTAGAAATTAGAAGAGAGCAGGGTAAAGTTTCACTTTCGGGGATTTGTGTCAATCATGCAAACCTTGGGGGATTTTATGTAATCTACCCTTAAAAGATTAACTTTGTTTTCTATTTATAGTTAAAATTTTCTTTGGTTTCTTTTAGTATTATATGTTGATTGCTTTCTTGAATAAAATATTGATTGTTTTCTGGTAATGCCATTTGGAAGTATATTTCTTCGCATTTGAAGTATCTCACCATTTTAACTGCTACTTATTCTGGTTCCTTGGTCTGGGTTTAGTGGCTTGAGTTATTAGTTTTTTTTGGGTACCAGAGTCTAGGTAGTCATAATCTTTAATAATGTCTTTAGTTTTCCTTCCGTTTCCACAATTTATGTATAGTTTTAATAATTTGGTAAGATATCTATCAAGAATGTTTCCTACGTTATTGAATAGTCTGCTTATATCTGCTTAACTGGAGGTATCTGTTCACGCGTATTATGTAGGACTGAACGAAAATTTGGCATTTTTAGCAAATTGGATGCTTGCTCTTTCATTACAAATGTTTATGATGAAGGAAATCTTGTAAGTTTAGTAACAGATTGCTCTCCACATGGCACTCATGTTGCAGGCATCGCTACTGCTTTCCATCCTGAGGTATCTGAGTTTATGCATCTATATTCTTTGTGCATTTAAACTGCTGCTTCATTTTATTCTTTGACCGCAAAATTACACTTCAGGAGCCCTTGCTAAATGGAGTTGCACCTGGAGCCCAATTGATCTCTTGTAAGATTGGAGATACACGCTTAGGTTCAATGGAAACTGGAGTTGGTTTGACTAGAGCTTTAATAGCTGCCATTGAGGTAATTTCATTCTTGTCCTAGCATATGTTTTGTTTTTAAGGCTCCATATAGTATTGTTCTCTTTACCAGGTTGTCAAATAAGCATCCTGTTTAAATTATATCTTCATTTAGATACAGATTCTCTTGCACCCTTTATTCACATTATATGTCAAAGGACAATATTCAGTTATTACGAATTTGTTGGTTTCTGTTTTTGCTTAGAAATTAAGTTCCCGCTCCTCCACATTTGAAGATTATCTACAAGACTACAAGTAAATGCTGGTTCATATATTCTTAGTTTATAATGTTTTTACTGCCATCCTTTTGGGGTGGGTCTAGGTGGATTCTTACATACATTTGTTAATTAAATTATTTTAAGTTGGGAAATACTACCTTTCATTTCTCGTATAGGAGTTCAATTGTATTTATTCATCTAAAAAGCTTTAGCTTAGACTTCCATGACTAGTGCATTTGAGTTTGTGATAAATATGTCCCAATTGAAAATTGAATTAATCCTAAAATTGCGACCTGTATATTGCGAAATACTACATTTGCTAATTAAATTATTTTAAGTTGGGAAATACTACATTTTATTTCTCTTATTAGAGTTCAGTTGTATTTATTCATCTAAAAAGCTTTAGCTTATACTTCCAGGGCTAGTGCATTTGAGTTTGAGATAAATATGTGCCAATTGAAAATTGAATTAATCCTAAATAGCGACCTGTATATTGTGAGCTAATCTATATTTCAGCTTTATGTGTGGGTTGATCTAGTATGTCATAGTAACTTTTATCTGAAATAATGAATAAAGGACCCTTTAGCATTGAGTGTGATTGAAATGATTGAATAAGCGAGTCATATGAAAGCTTGGACTGTATTTGTGATTAAGCATAGGATTTATTCTGTCCCTAAGATCTAAAGAGTATATTTAGTAACAAGGATTTTGTTTAGCTTTTAATTATTGGTAAACTCATTTCCTTAGACTCTGAAAGCTTTAAAATGCATAGGGATTGCTTTTAATGGGTGTGACCTCCTGATCATATGTGTTAATTGTTATGAATAATTTTCACATATTATGGTAGAAAAGACAAAAAACTAACGTTACAAACTTCTAATTTAGCATGTCATAGAAAAGTAGAATTAAGTGGCTCTGGATTTTACCGACCTTTAGAAGGACGAGTGAGACTGTAAGCCAGAAATTGCTGAGGTTGCTATCCAATTATCATTCTTTATAATAATTCTATGAGAAAATTAGTTGGTTATGACTCTTTGCTTAAGATACGGTGTAATGTTGTCTTAATAAATCATTGTGAAGTAGCTGATTTTTGTTTGCTATATGCATGCATTGAGCATGCTGTTGCCAAAGATATTTACAGTATGAGTTCTAATCTTCCTCCATTGGCAACTCAAGTGAATCATATGCTCATAAAAATGGCCATCAAAGCTTACTCAATATTCTCTATCTCACTCATTTCCATGGAAGTTTGCTGAAATTATATATATTTTTCTCAAAAGAATCACAAAGAAATCAAAGGATGTTTCCAGAATCATCATCAACAGCCAACAAAACTTCAAACTAAGAAAAGGACCAAAATTTCCAATTGTTAACAGGAGAGTAATCAAGATATAACTAACAGAAGGTTGAATTCATTGCACAATTAAATATTTTCTAGCCATTTCCACACTCTCAGACAATGAGCAAGGTCTTATTTGCGATGATATCTGCACATACACGTCCTTGCTAACAAACAGGGGGATTTGGTTAATAGGATTTCATAGCATCTTTGGAAGTGCAGATATTTGTTCCTTTGATGGACCGCTGAGAAGATTTGGGTTCATATATTTTTGTTGAATTTGAGTACTTTTTAAGTATTTTAAACCTCTAATAAACATCTCCCTCCTTTTATGCCTTAATTTGACCTCTATTTTAAACCTCTCTTGTTGATGATGATATAATACGAAAAATGGAAAGTGTATTACTAACTTGGGTTGCTAGTGTTAACGAATACTTTCTTAAAAGTTAAAAGTTCTTAAAGATGCCCTTGGTTTGGTGGATATTCTTAAGGTTTTTTGTACTCGTAAATTAACATGTCCAGTGAGGTATTGATTTTTCTACAGTATTTCAAAGGTTTCTCCTGTTATTGCTTCAAGAATCTAGGCAATTGCTTCAAGAATCTCAGCAATTTTGCCTTTAGTATCCGTGAACATAGATGCAATCAGTAATAAGATACACCTGTCATGCTTTATGCCTGTCTTTATTGGCTTTTGTTGATAATTGTGCATATGCTGGGGCTACTTTGTACTTGATGTCAATTGTTGTTTTGCAAAAATGTTCTCTCTCATATTTCATGTACTAACAGAAGAATCAAAGATATATGGTTCCCTATTGTATAAGTGTCCCAGAGGCATCTAGTGGTAAGAAATGTCTTATCTTCTATTTTTGCACAAAATTGAATTTGCTTATCTGTATTTGCAGCACAAATGTGACCTCATCAACATGAGTTATGGGGAGCCCACACTGTTGCCTGATTATGGGAGATTTGTTGATCTAGTCAATGAAGTATCAATTACTTATTCTACTCAGTTCATATTGATCCTTCCATGGTTGTTTCTTTTAATTTTTTCTGAACTATATCTCAGACTATAAACTATAAATGCAGGCTGTAGACAAGCATCGTCTCATATTCATTAGCAGTGCTGGAAATGAGGGACCGGGGTTAAGTACGGTGGGTTCCCCTGGTGGAACTACTTCGAGCATTATAGGAATTGGTGCATATGTTTCCCCTGCTATGGCTGCAGGAGCTCATTGTGTGGTGGAGCCTCCGAATGAAGGAATGGAATATACTTGGTAATTCTCTAGACTATTTACAAGTTTGTTGCCGTTTGAAATCTATGATGTTTAATCCCGTGTAATAAATTATCCAAAAGAAAGCATGTTACTTTCATACATTACATGCTTGTTTCTTGTAGTATTCCCTAGCTTCAATTGTTATGAACGTCTTTTGGGCAGAAGTACTGTTGAGATAATTGTGTTTTAAGCATTAATCAGCATGGAACTGTTTCATAATTACTGGTCCAATATATTCAGATTGTAAAAGAGCTCGCTAAAAGATTCTTATCAATTATTTGACATAAGACAACTCATTAGTTTTAGTAGAGTGTTTTTTGCTGCCTGTGGCCCTATCATATACTTCGTTTCTTAACATTTTATTTTTATACATTGTGCATTTGACTGTTTTCTCTTTATTTTTATCCTTTTTTTTTTGTCTAATGGCTCTTTATCTCATGGAATTTTTCTCCACATTGCCTCAATTCGAATACTCCAAGTTTGCAATCCTTGCCATAACCAATTCTAGTTTGTGTTTGGCTGATTTTTTGCCCTTGATTTGTTGCTTGACCTCAATCTCTGAGTTCTTCCATGGATTCCATTACTGATGTTTTTGCCTATTTACTTGGCATTGTCAAACAAATGCATTCGTTCCAGTTATTCTTTGTCTTGAAGTTTCTAATCAAATTATAGAAATTGTCATGCAATTATTTCTTTTGTTTTAAAGTGCATTTTGAGATTACGACCTTCTTGTTTTAAATAATTTTACCTTGGTAATTTATGTGGGATCTCATACCATATGATACTAATTTTAATCTGTTAAAGTTCATGGATGACCGCCTGCTTTTATGAAGTAAGCAGCGGTGGTTATATTCCTACATGTAAACTGTCAAGATATGGATGATATTATAACATCTTCCTCACTTCTGCAGTCTTTGTCGGAGTCTGCATTAGTTTAACAAACTAAAGGAAGATATGTCTTATGCCTATTTAATTGTTTAATATCAAAATATTAGATATGATTTTTGGGTTTGAAAGTTCCGCTCTCCACCTGTCTACCTCTCGTTTTTCAACTCATATATACTATATATTTTTTTGTGAGCAATGATATCTGATATAATACAAATGTATGTATGATTGGGCATGAACTGGTGTTGGAATGAGAAGATATTGCAGTATAGCTTATGCTTTGGGATATTACAGGTCTAGCCGGGGTCCAACAGTTGATGGTGATCTAGGTGTGTGTATAAGTGCTCCTGGTGGAGCTGTGGCTCCTGTACCCGCGTGGACTTTACAGCGACGCATGCTCATGAATGGAACTTCCATGTCATCTCCATCAGCTTGTGGTGGAGTTGCGTTACTTGTTAGTGGAATGAAGGTTGATATCATATCCTTTCAATTGTCATTCTGGCTCGTTTATTAATAAGAAAAATAATTCATATTGTCGTTCACATACTATATAACAGGCTGAAGGTATTCCAGTAAGTCCCTATATTGTACGGAAGGCGTTGGAGAATACAGCACTTCCCATAGGCAGTGTGCCTGAGGATAAATTGACAACAGGGCAGGGGCTTATGCAAGTTGACAGGTTGTTTCATTTAACAAATTCCTATTCAAGAAATAACTCCATTATTTCTTAAACTAAGTATTCTGTTATTGTTGCAAGGACAGGGCACATCAATTTGTTCAGAAGTCTAGGGATCTTCCATGTGTTTGCTATAAAATTTCTATAAATCAAGCTGGAAAAACAAGTAAGTTACAGACTGCACCTTTTGCTTCTGTTTAGAAGACAAAAAATAGTTGTTGTTCGTGGATATAGTTAATAACTTCATATAAGCACCCCTCTTGTTATCATAACAATAACAGTAATTATAATTCTTATTGTTCGTTTCCCTTTGTGTATGTCTGTGTGTGTTTTGGGTTGGGGCGTGGGAGGTTGGGTACATAGTGGTTGGATTTGTAAAGGGGAAGCAAAACATAATTCAAAATTTTCATAGAATTTGCAGAAAGGGCTGCTATGTGGAACGAAGTCATCTGCTTCTGTTGTAAAATTTGTGCAAGTGTTGCTAGATCTATAGATTATCTTCTTTTGATTTATCATCTCTCCAAAATTTCTCCTTTCGTTGCTGTGACTTGCGTTTGCAAGAAAATCTGCTAGTGTGTTGGAACGTCAGATTCTCGTCAACAACGACTTAAACAAAATGCATGGAAATGTTATGACAGTCTAGATTTTTTTTGCTTCAGAGACCAGGAATGCCAGCTCTCCAAAGTTTCTTTCTGCAGTTGAGTGTTGAGTATTATCGACTGAAGGGTGCATTTCAATAATTAAAGCCCTCTTTATTTTCAACTGAGATGGGGCTAAGGCCATCATATTTACACAGGTTCAGTTCGATTATTACTATGATGAAGTTTCATCTTCTGATCCAGTCTTAATTGGTTTAGCTTGACTGTTTTAGCATTTCCAAAGACGACCTTTCCTACCACGCCCTTTTCCGGAAGTAGGTTCATGAAGTGGAAATGCACTTACACATCTGCACGACTTCTGCAACTTAGGGTGTGTTTGGCAACTCCACAAAACTAGTTTTAGTTGGTACAATTATGGTCCAAAAGCTAGTTTTTTGTTTGGCAAAAATTCGGCCAAAATTAAAGCTAGTTTTCTTTAGTTCAAATTTTAGCGTCTAAACTAGTTCTCTCTTGAACCACCTCCTATATGGACCAACTCTAGCCTAGTTAAGCTAGAACTAGTTCAAATCCAATCCAATTTTAGAATTGCCAAACACACCTGGATAAAAGATATATCCAAAGATAAATCCTTGATATAAATATCTTCAGATACTGTAGCAAACCAGCAACTGGAAGAAAGTATCCCGAAATTTTGGGTTGATACATGAAATTCTTTCATTCAGCTATGTTTGGTTCCCATCTCGTTTGTTAAATTAATGATTATTATATCCTTTTAATTGTTTCTATCCATGTTCGTTTCAACCCATCTGCAATACTCACTGCTCCTTTTAACTATTTGCGTGACTTAGTTGGATCTCTCTGACATGAATTCTAAAGTAATCTTCATAAAGCAAATTTTTTATACATTATTTGGAGATGCAGAAAATAGGTGATTCCCATACCATCCTTAGGTTGTTAATTCATTTATTTTATTTTTAAGTTTCTTGTTTTTCCTTGGCATCTGAATCAGCATAATAATAACGATACATTTCCTCTCTAAGAAGGGTCTCTTGTCCTGCCTGATTGTTTGAGCAAAAAATCATAAATATCCGGAAAAGTATTCATTGAACCTTGGAATGAATTAAGATTATGTATTCCACAATTCTGCTGACCAATCCTCCTGAACTTGAGGCCAGCGAGAGAGAATAACATCCAGCTTAGTGTGTTGTTTTCATTAATTGGTTCTAGAAGATCCTAGTTGTTTGGTTATGTTCATCATGCCTGTGGATAAAGATGGTATGCAATGCACTACAAAAGGTGCAGTTCGTGAACTCTTTTTGATTGGTCTGAATTTTTACTAATGTTTATTATAAATTCCTTCCATTATCTGTCTCAATTTTTAATTCCTCTCCTCATTTTGGATCATATGAACCATCTGTAATTTCCACTAAGCTGTTAAAATGGTTGACTATATCCTCTATACTAGGTAGCACGAACACGGACACGGATATGGACATGGGACACGACAAATTAGTAAAATGTAGTATATGGGGACACGGTATATAATAACACATGATCAAATATTGAACGAAAATACCAATAACATTTGTATGTTTCTTTCAATCTTTCTATTATCTACATAACAATTAAGAATCAAGTTAAATCAAACTAAGAATGAGATTTAACAAGAAAAAGTTTAGTTTTGACCTCATGGGATAATACGATGGGTGTTTTTCAAATATTTAAGTAATGAGTTTCAGTTTTCAGGTTAAAAACCAATTGGTTTGAACCTGATATTACTAAAGAAACTAGTTTAGGGTATAAGTAATGGGGAAATCGGGTTTTTCTTTGAACCACTAGTGTCCATGGAGTGTCCGTTGAGAGTCTATGTCAGACACGGATATGACACCCAAAACGAAGTGTTCGTGTTACCTAGCCTCTATACAAACTTGAGATAGGAAATAGTTAAAGGAACAGATAAAGAGAATAACTGTAAATATCGGAAATGTTTGTTGTAACTCAGTAGTTTTTCTCCAGCATGGTAAGCCTAATATTTTGTTCCATAACCAAATTTAACTTAAATCATTTAGTTGGCGGAAAAAAACTAATGGTAATTCTTTTTTCCACGCCAAAAGTACACCTGTCCTGTTTCTTCTGCCCTTCTTATCAACAAAGCACAAGTCTCCCATCATTAGAGATTTGGTAGGGTCTAACGCAAGCAGCTTTGCCCCCCATCGTGTTTCCTCGAGTAAAACCCATGATATCAAGGTCACAATTATTTTCAGTTCTGTTGGCGATTAAGTGAAAAAATTACCTTGCGCTACCACTTCCTACTCTTTGCAACAAAATGTTCAATTTTGAAGACGCTGAGACCATGGTCGAAGATTGTCTGCCTTCTATATTGGTCATCCATTTCAGAATTTAGATTGTGAATTAATTTACTTCAAAACCGGGGCGTGAAATATCGGGGTGGTATGGATGAAATGAAATGGCATCACCTATATATTTACAGTTTCTGTCCCTTTTTGGGTGAGACCCTGATCATGACTATCAAGAGAATTATTCTTATAGAACCCAAATTATGATATCCTAAGAATAATTCTTTAGAGTACAGAGACGAGGATATATTATCATAGCACCCAGATTATTATATAGGCAGTTGTTTTACTGTCATATTCATACTGTATATCACATATAATTATCATCCAGAGTCCAGACTAGCTTTTCCCGCACTAAATACAACACACTTTATAAATTGATCCCAGCCGTATCATAATATTTCAAAATTTAGTTGTCATGAGCTGCATTACCTTTTTGCTTGGTCTTCCGATAGATGATCTAGTTTCACACTAAAGAATGTAGTGACTACTTATAGTTTTTTGACCAAGTGACATGTAATTATCCTTGCTAATGGCATCACACTTGTGCAGCTCCAACACTAAGAGGAATCTATCTAAGAGGAGCCAGTGCTTGTCAACAGAACACCGAGGTAACAATTGTTGAGTGGCCCTTATTACTATGGTGTATTGAGTTCTTATTTTATATCTCAAATTGTATAATGACTCTCTATCGCTAATGATATGATGTATTCCATTACCAGACAATCTTATAGTAGTTTATGTTGCGCAATATTTTTGATCCTTCTAGTCTATTATGCTCTACCCGTTTATCTATTTTGTTTTTCACTGTTCTAGGGGTACACAAAAATATCTATATCAGAGTAAATACCTGTTGCTGTATCCGTTAGGATGCATATATAGTTACTAAAATCTATATCCGATATGATATGGTTATGGATACAGATATGTAGTGAAATATCCAGATCCATATTTGAAATATCCCATGTTAGTCATACAATAGTAATAGTTTTAATCCTTAGATTAATTGATTTGGGGTTAATTTTGATGATCAAGAGATCTTTATCTTCGTTTTATCAGGTATAACGAACATAGTAATGAACTCTCTTGTACCATATGAACTATATATATATATTTCAATATTATCTAGTTTTCTCATATCTGTTTTGTATCTGCATGTATATCCGTATATGTATTCGATTTTAGCAGATATGAGTATGACTTTTCCTTATCGAAGCATATCCGTTTTCGTATCTGTATCCGTGATTGGAAAGCGAATATGGACATGATAAGCGTCATATTTGAGCACTACCCGAGCCATATGTACCTCTATCAGTCACCAACTGAGATTTCAAAAGGTTAAATAAGTCATCAAATGAAGCTTGATTCTCTTTAGACTTAATAAATTATAATCTCAATGCCGGGAAAATGATAAATTTGTTGAAATCTGGAAAGTCGCATATCGACAACACTAATTATGTAGTATAACATCCTATTCATGGGCTGTGTTGATAGTCACAATTGCATGATTCAGATGTCAATTCCTCGAAGGCTAATTGGCCATTTGATATTGAAAATAAAAAGGATAACAGAAGACTATATGAAGAAAAAATAATTAGAAAGGAAAGGAGTAGATGAAAGATGAACTTAGGCATGATCACCTTGTTCTGCCTCGTGACAGTTTGTCATGTTAATATATTCCAACTGACAAAATATTCTGTTAAGCTTTCCTCATGGAATGTCTCGCAAATCATTAAATATAGGAGTAATAAAATAAATGGATGCACCAATAACCTGTGATTCACAATTTTTTTTTAAATGAAAAATTATCTAAATATAACATCCTCTATATAACCAAACCCTTTAAATGGTTTTATTTGCATGATCATCATCTAGTCTGGGCTCAATGCAGTGGTCAAATATCATTACTATGCAGGTTTATTTGGAAAAGAAAATTAATTATTTACTATTTCTTGTTCATATGCTTTTAAGCTTTTTAGCTAAACTTGTTATGCTAGTTTGGTCGTTCTACTAGTCTTTCTTATGAGTGGTCGGCCTTTACTTCAAATATCTTGTGCTATTGCAACTTCATGATAAAGTCTTCTGCTCTTTCAGAGCTCAACCTTCCTCTATATATTTTTTTTCTCTTACAGTGGACTATTCAAGTTAATCCAGGGTTCCACGACGGTGCAAGTAACTTGGAACAATTGGTTCCATTTGAAGAATGCATACAATTACTTTCAAGTGAAAAATCGGTTGCACAAGCTCCTGAATACCTCCTGCTAACTAACAACGGGCGTAGTTTCAAGTCAGTACTCTTTGCTAGTGTTTTATTATGTGTTATAGTTTCTGATAACATTTAATGAAACTGATGGGAAATGATTAAGAGTTCTCCAGGTTTTGTAGACATCTTATTATTCAAAGATGACCACATGATTTTTAGATCATCGTTTTCTCTAAATTGGGTTAGCATATTTTTTTATGTAGTCATTATTTCTGTTCTATCTGCTCTCATCAATTAAATCTAGATACCACCCTCCTCTTTACATAAACATTTAAAATTCATTGCCAGTAATTATCTCCTTCTAAATTTTTTCTGCATGAATAATCAAACTAGAGAATCCTTTTTGTAACTTGATAAAACATATTTCCATGCCCCCTCTGTTTTATTCATGTCACTAAATATTTATTTCAGTCAAAGTTGACACTGGCTAGTCTGGTATTTTTGAGCTGAATATCTCCATCATAGACTTTTATGAAGCTTGTCTGGAAATGGTTTCATGTCTAAATTTCCATATCTTGCATTAAGTAGTATAAGTCGAACCTATTTTTAGCTTGTTCAAATTAATTCAAATCACAGTTTATCGTTTCTTTTTTTTTTCTTTTTTTTAAAGAATGATCAGTACTATTTTCTTACTTTGCACTTCCTATATCTGCATATGAGTGTTTCTTTAGTTAAATGATGGTTAAGTGCACACAAAATTTCCTTGAGCTGAGTTTTACACTGAATACAATGGTGGCATATAGTTAGTATTCACTAGTCATTCTTGTTTTCTGCAGCATAGTTGTGGATCCGACTCATCTCAGCAGTGGCTTGCACTATCACGAAGTACATGGTATAGATTTCAAAGCTCCATGGCGGGGTCCTTTGTTCAGGGTGCCAATTACAATCTTGAAGCCTACAATACCAACTGGCCAGCCGCCACAAATTTTATTTTCTAGGATCTCATTTACGCCAGGTACCTTTCTTTTCTTTCAATGCATCTACAAGAGCTATCTGTATGACTGTATGTCTGGATTTTTTTCAATCATCTGATTTTCATTTTATTTAGTTTCTAATCTACTGCTGAATCTTCTACTTTCTGTACAGCCTTTGTTTATCTTTAGGATTCAGTCACTCAAGTAATGGATCATTGTCTCGTCTTACTTAAGTGTCTAGTACCTTCACAATATGGAAACACTACCATGCAGATCTTAAATTTTAGCGAGTTCTGTTTGTTATAGGACTTTGCTTATAGGCATCTGCCTAGCCAAAGAGCAAAAGGAGAAGGAAGGATAAAACAATAAACTTAAGATATAAAAGATAGGAGGAAAAAGAATAGAAGATAGAAATTGTCATAACTTGTTAATTTGAGAAGCAATAGCTTTTTTCAGTTATGATTTCACTTTCACAATTTTACTAAGGTTATGATTCCTTTTCTTCACAAGTATGCAATGCAGGCCCATAATAGAAATTGGCCAAGACGTCATTGCTCACTAGGATATAGGTTATAGGGTAACACTTTGTTGCTTTCTAGTATCGGGTACATTCATTTTCCTGGGGAACATACTCTGGAACCTTTTATTACTCTTAGTCATTAGTATTTGGAATGCACCAGTCGGGCTCTGAATTTTCTTGTTTGTTATAAGTATCATCTCTTTTCTGTATGTTCTGTCGATATGCCAATTTTAGATTTTTAAAAGGGTTTTTGAAATGAAATTGAGTTGTAAACTGTTCTTCGAGGTAGAGGCTTGTTGAAAGAGAACATCTGATTAGGGAACATCAAGCAGGGTTGTTTTAGGTTTCATTTCAAATCTGGATAAAAAGATAGCAGTAATCCAGGATTTCGGGGCTTCATTATGGTTGAAACAGATCCAGATCTATGGTTTTGCATGGGCTTGAATTTTTCTAAAAAAAAGAAAAGGTAAAACTAGTAGGAAATTGAATATGAAGCTTCAGACCTTGATTTGAGGGGTTTCACTCCCTATACTACACCCGAATTATATGCAACAGTAAGCAAATTGGTAGAGAAAAAACTTTTTCATGAAAATAGTGGTTTTCTATCCAATCCATTATAACCCTAGCCAAGAAATATCTTCCATGGATAACTACTTCACAAAATAAGATTTATATGAATCTCAGAGAGATTGGGGATTCATGGTAATGGACAAGAAAGTAATTTCCACATTCGACTGTTAAATTTGGAACATGGGAAACATTCCCATTTTTCCATAAATTAATTTGTATTGAAGGCAGAGTGAACAAAGTTTAATGTTTCTCTGTGAATGAGAAAATGAGCCATATTTTCCGTCGGGGATGGGGTGAGAGGGGGCATGTGAACAATAACCCAACAATTTTAGCTTCCTAAATTGAAATCGTCTAACTTCTGAGTCATACTCTCTCTAATCGAACTTTACTTTATGGGAAATATTTCTGCTCGATTTTAAAAATTTTATTAAATATTTGTTATTTCACATGAGCTATTGCCTCATGTTGTGCCTTCAATGTCGTGGTCTCGAGACCTAGTAGAATTTTCCATATTTGATACCTTATGATCTGAACATTTGCGTGTTGTTTTGTCAATTATAGTTGTATTTCAAATACACATGTCTCTATTTGTGCCCCCCTCCGCCCAACCCTCCCTTCCCCACGCGCCCACCCCATCCAAAGAATAACCCACACATTCCTTTTGGTCTCGTTATACAAATCTAATTAGGAATTTAGGAGATGCCATGAACAAGGATCATGCTCCTTCATGTACACCTTTTTTATGATTTCCCAGTACATGAGTTTTTCTTTCTTTTCTTTTTTTCCTTTTTTGCTTTCCGCAACTTCACTTCCCATATATATTTGATGTGTTAACGCTTCTTGATTCTAATCATTACTTCACCGAGGAAAACTTTAGTAACTTTTATTATATAGTTATTCACTTTTAGAAGGACATCTTTAAGAATTTCATATATCTTTTAAGATGCTTTTGCTCTAATATGTAGTTTTCTAGACTTACTGTAAAGACCCTAATTTTCGGATCTTGAAGGAACATTGGAGTTAGACTAAACCTGTTAAAATCTTCTTTCGAATATACATTCATCAAATGACCATCAAAATAATATCATCATATAAATTAAAACCAACACTAATTATCCTCTATATTTAAAGGTCTACAATTCTATGTTACCTGAGTACTTCTATTTGGAAGTTGTACCCGTTCCTGTACCTGTACCAAAACCTCTTGAATACTTCTTGAATATAAACATATGTTTATTCGGGAGTATATTCAATTATATAATACATGTTTTAATCAATATTACAAAAGGCACTAGGCGGATTAGGCGTATGAGCCAAGGCCTAGCGGCTAGGCGTACGCCTATTTTTAAATTTATTTAATTATGATAATTCACAAAAATGTGTACTAAGTTCATATAAAATTGCAAAAAAACATAAATAACAGTTTTAGATCCATAAAATTGAACAGTGAGTAAAATTGAACTAAAATCAAACAAGATTAAACTAAAATAAATTAAAATTAGACTAATTAACTAAATTAAACTAACTAAACTAACTAATTAAACTAAATTAAACAAGATTAACTATTTAGTCTTCTTTTCATACAAAATTAAACTAGAATTGAACAAGATCATTATTAAGCATTAACTATTGACAACATAAAAACAGTGAAAAGTTTTTAAAAAATAGTTTAAAAATTAAAAAATAAAAATTTAAAATTTTACCTGAAGAGAAGCTCTGGAATAGTGGCCCTTGCGAGAGGAGGCAGAGGCTCTAGACCTGCGACAACTGTGGGAGGAGGCAAGGACTAAGAGGTGGATGAGGCGGCGGCAGGAGAGGTGAGTGTTGGCGGCTGCGAGAGGAGGCGAGGATGTGGAGGAGGTGACGGGAAGAGTACGAGAGAGAGAAAGAGCTGCTGGGGTGTTAGCGATTGTAGGAGGAAGCGAGGAGGTGGAGGCAGAGGCGGGAGAGGAGGCTGCGGCAAGAGAGAGTTGCGACTGATTTAGGTTGCGGCTGCGTAACACGACAGAGAGGAGATATGGTTTAGGTTAGGATTTTTATTGAAGCGGGTCGGGTCAGATATGGGTTCGGGTTTTGGTTTTTTAGGGTTGTGCTTAATGACCTTGGGCATTTTTTTTGCTTTTTTATTGTCTAAGCCTATGCAGACTTAGCCGCCTAGATTGGGCGCCCAAACTAGGCGGCAATTGCTCCGCCTACTCTTAGGTGAATGCATAGACGTCCGCCTGGGCCGCTTTTTAGAACACTCGTTTTAGTTAAATCACTTCAAATATACTTCTTGGATGTATATTCTCAATTTCACATCTATTTCTTATATACTGATTTTATGTAAAGGAAAGAACAATGTTGATCTTATGTAAATTATTAATTTTAATACATATAAATATGCATAGCATGCACAAATATAGCCGTGTCCCTATACCATACCTTTTACAAATTTGTCATGTCTTGTACCCCTACTTGTACGCATGCAACCTAGGTCTACATCAATACAATTGCAAGAGAAATAATATTCTCCCAACTAAAAGTAAAATTCAATTTTAAAGAGAAAATCTCCTTATTATAAAATCTTCTAAAATTCAACTAGGATCAGAATATTCATTTAAACTTCACTTAAACAGTTAAACCCACAATTTGCAATTTATCAAAGATCAACCAGCTTCCTTAATTATTTCAAAGAATTGAGTCTCTCCAATCCACCTAATCCCGAGTCCTTGAAAAAGGTGAATACGACACAATGAGTTTACAACTCAATAAGTGGATAATTTATATATTAAAATACTAGTTTTGCTAAAACTATAAAATATTTTGACTTGATAAGCAAAGTATTTAGAATAATAGAAAATCAAAGATGCAACATCTTTAAAATATAGATTTATGCAATGGAAATAAGCATGCCACGTCTCTATACGGTCAACACTTAATAATACTCCGGTTGACTTGGCAAACCCTATTATTATTGAGCCCGTGATCGGAACGGTGAGACCCAAGCTTGGGCTCTTAGCGCTAAGATAAAAACCTCATAGAGGTACATTGAGCTCTTTTTAAATTACTTAATTATCTCTAACATATACCAATATGTTGACTTGACATGCATATGCTTTAAAAAATTAACAGAGTTCATATAGCCAAATATTTTAGAGAGAAATGCTAAAAGCCAATCAATAATGAAATCAACCACATGTGCATTTTAACTTACTACCAAATAGAAAAGTCATGACTGTCAATAAAGAAAACAAGCATGGGTTATACTAAATATCCATGTGCATTAGATCCAATCAACAATTAATTTGCGAGTAAATCATACAAAAAGATATAATCCATCAGGAACCAATCCACATATGCATAATATAATTTTATATGAAAAATACGTAGCGCACAATGCATAAATTCACATCTTGTGGAATACGCAATGAAGTCCAAATCTCGCTCATGACATAATTGTGATGTGTCTAGAAATTCCTAAAGAATATTGCAAATATTCATCATTATATAGCACCATAACACTATATGCTTAAGCAAAGAAAACTAATTAATATAATAGATCACATATGAAACTCTATTCCAAATTATACAATTTTATTTAACCTAATGTATGCTATTGTCGCCTATCTGTTAGTAAACCTGAACCCTCAAGTCTGACATAAAAACCAAGTTTGTATGATTTCATACCTATTGGGCGAAGAGTTTGATCTCATGAGTAACGATTGTACATATACTAGACTTGAAAACATAAGTGCAACAAGGTGCTGCAAGACAAAGAATTTAGCCATGGCCATGAAAATAAGACCCAACTGTAGTTATGGTATACAATTAGTTAGAAAAAGGTCTAATTAAACTAATAATAAAATTGTTTGCATAAGAAAGGGAGTTATGCTTATCCTAACCCATCTACAACTTGCTATATATAGAGATAGGATTTTTACCTTATTCCTCATGTAAAAGCTGATCAAGTCGCCCTTCAAAGATAAAAAATTCCATCCGCCTTCTTCTGCCGTGCCAACTTTTATCTCTTCTTTTCTTTTTTCTTGCAATTCTTAGCAAGACGCAGGTAGGATTTCTTTTATGTATTTGCTCTCAAAATTCCAATAAAGCCCTTAGCCGAAAATTTCATTACTAGTATACCCCCTCATCATACTTATATTATAATTTAGTTTACTTTTCCATATCAATCCTTTATAAATTAATATTTACAATTTGATATAACAAATTACTTCTTATCAAGCAAAAATTAGGATTATTACATTTTATCTCTTACCAAAAGTTTTGTCCTCAAAACTTAAACATATCCAAATTGTCAACTAGATTATTGGGTAATTTTCTTTGACCCCCTCAATTACTTCATAATTATATATATGTATTAGTTATTACACTATTTACTCATATCTCTTCTTGCAATTTGACACTCACTAGCTAATGTTAGTGAACTTTGTTGTTCAGAACAACACTTAAATAATTTGCAAACCTAGTTTTAACCATTGAGAATTTGGGATATTACATACTATGCCCTTCAAAAGAAGTTTTATCACCAAAACTTATATATACCTTAGTCGTTAAGTAGACATAAACAATTTCTTTTATCTCGTTTTTGTTCTTTCGAGCTATCTCTTGGGTAGATAATACAATTCTCTTTTTACTCTTAGAAAATCCAAAAAATCCATGGTTATCTACTTTCATTTTCATGTCTGGTAAACTTTAATTGCTCAAATTTTATTTGTTGACATTCTAAACATAAAGACATAAACTTTGCAATCCCAATTTCATGTTATTCCACCAAAATAATTTTCACAACTCGATATTGTTTCATACTTTCATGATAGAATATATATAGAACAATTTGTCACTTCCAATACTTTTCCCTTCAAAATCAGATAATTAAGGACAAACAATCATAATCTCAAAATCTCATGGCAAGGAACATTATCATAAGAAAGAACTTGTTCTATCTATTACTTAATTTTTTTTGCCTATTAATAAAAGATAATTACTCTTTGTTACCCTCTTACTCTCCTTCAAGAGAGACTGGATCCAAATATGAGCAAATATCATTTTTAATCGACTGAATATCAATATTATGCTGCTTCGAGTCTTCTAATGTATGTTTTGTTCAGAGATCAAAGGGTAATATTAGCATTTGACCTTTTGCTCAAGACCTTAACTACCAAGCTAGTGTTTCAAAAAATATTGACAAATATTAAAATAATAACTTGCATCAGCTCCAACCAATTTCTTTACCTTATATTATCTCCACTTAATGGTATATATGGACTTAAGATTCTTGTGATCATTGTAGATATCACATGTCTACTTATATTAGCAATGTCTTCACATATATAAATAAAAGAAACTCATATTGGTTGCTCATAAAACTTAACATTTCTAGTTACATTTGCTAGTATTTTCTCATTTGTATTAGAAAACTCATGTAACCAACTCTAGAAATATCACTACATTCAAGCAATCATAAAGATAAGTGCATATACTTATTGATCTTGCAACTCATGATAATACTTTTTGTACTTCTAAGTCCATCACAAAAATTCACCTATTCACCGTACATCAAGCCATTAGGAGATGTCAGTACCCAAACATAACTTAAGAAAGTTTGACAAAGTGATATGTCAGGACTTATGTATCCCAAAGTCAAATTCATCTATATTAGACCTTAATCAAACCCATTTTCTAACTTTATATGGTTTGTTTTTGAAAAAGAGGGAATACACAAAACAATGCATTCACCTAAACATGAAGAAATATGTATAATAACTTCTTACAGATTTCGACATCACTCTAAACAACAAGTCCAATTGATGTTATCACAACAAAAATCTACAGTAAAACTATTTGTTGGGTATAAAATAAAATTAAATAAAATCTCTCCAACTAACATTCATGTTTTCTTCAACTTTCCAAATAATTTGTCCTCGATCAAACACATAAAATAATTCTTGAGTGTCTCTTACACTTCTTCTAACTTATAGAGCATTCTAATATATCATCAATAGAGGTCTACAAATAGATCCAAGTAAAGCCTGAATATCCAATTTATCACTAACATTCTCAACCCAAATAGCATTACCAAAATAAAATACTTTAACGTCAAGTCAATCATAATATTTTTATCAACTAATTTAATCCACAATGTAATCTCGGCTATGATAGCACATAATAAATAATATATTCATGGCCGCATATCCTAGTCATACCTTATGCTACCCACACTAGACTTTTAGCCCCCAAGAAAATCATGATAACGCTAAATTCTAAAGCTCCAAGATTATGAATGAACTTACACTTAAATATTCTATAATCCTTGGGTCAAATAATTCATTGTATTGTCCTTCGATCATACTTCAAAATGAGTTTAAAAAAAATTCCATGTTTATATATCAAAAATCCAGTTTCTTCTTGCCTCACTAAATCATTTTTAATTACAATGGATCTACAGCCTAAGCTCTGATATCATCATGTCACGATTCCAATTTTCGGACCGCGAAGAAACAGTGTTGTAAATAGCGGCCAATAGCGGGGCAATAGCGGCGCGAATAGCGGTTGCGGTCCTTCAGCGCTACGCGTAGGGGTTTCGCGGCTGGCTTAAGCGGGAAAATCCGCTATTCATTTGAATAGCGCGTAAAAGCGGATTTTAGCGGGTTAAAAGCGGGTTTTCACGGTTAAAAGCGGGTTTTCACGGTTAAAAGCGGGTTTTCGCGGTTAAAAGTGGATTTTCGCTGTTAAAAGCGGCTAAACCTGCTAAACCTGCTATCACACATATTATGATGCTATATTTCTTGAATTTCTTCATAGTTTCATTCATACAACAAGCTTATTAATTGTTATTTACTGATAATACAAGAAATTTACAACTAATTGAATTTTTAGATTTTTTTTATGAATTTTCTTATTATTTAGGATACTTAAATATATTTAAATTTGACCGCTATTTGACTGTGCGCTATTTGTCGCGATTTTGCCGCAATAGTCCGATATAGCCTTAGCGGTACCTCGCCGCGACGCGCCGCGATCCGCTATCAGCAACCTTGTGAAGAAACATTGGAGTCGAACTAAACCTGTTAAAATCTTTTTCCGAGTATACATTCATCAAATAACTACCAAAATAATCTTATCATATAAATTAAAACCAGCACTAATTATCCTCTATGTTTAAACGTTTATATCAATTCAATTACATGAGAAAAATAATATTCTCCCAACTAGAAGTGAAATTCAATCTTAAAAAGAAAATCTCCTTATTATAAATCTTCCAAAATTCATCTAGAATCAAAATATTCATTTAAACTTCACTTAAATCCACAATTTGTAATTTATCAAAGATCAGCCAGCTTCCTCAATTCTTTCAAAGAGTTATGAGTCCTCTATTCTACCTAATCCTGAGTCTATCAGTCTATGAAAAAGGTGAATATGACACAATGAGTGCACAACTCAATAAGTGGACAATTAATACTTTAAAATACTGGCTTTGCGAAAACTACAAAATATTTTGATTTGATAAGCAAAATATTAGAATAGTAGAAAATCAAAGATGCAACATTTTTAAAATATACTTTCATGCAATGTAAATAAGTAGGTCACGTCTCAATGCGGTCAACACTTTAATACTCCAGTTCACTTGGCAAACCCTACTATTATTGAGCCAGCGGCCAGGACAGTGAGGCCTAAACGTGGGCTCTTAGTGCTAAGATAAAAACCTCATAGAGGCATATTGAGTCCTGTTTAAATGACTTACTTATCTCCAACATGTACTAGTATATTGACTTCAGATGCATATGCTTAGAAAAAAATAAACGAAGTTCATAAAACCAAATATTTTAGAAAGAAATGCCAAAGGCCAACCTATAATGAAATCAACCACATATGCATCTCAAACTACTACTATATGGAAAAGACATGATTGTCAATAAGGAAAATAAGCATGAGTTATACCAAATATTCATGTGAATTAGATCCAATCAACAATTAATATGTGAGTAAATCATACAAAAGGATATAATCCATCTGGAACCAACCCGCGTATGTATAATATAATTTTATATGAAAAAATACGCAGCACACAATGCATAAATTCACCACTTACAGAATACCCAATAAAGTCCAAATCTCGACATAACTCTGATGCATCTAGAAATCCCTAAAGAATAGTGCAAATATTCATCAATATATAGCACCCCAACACTATATGCTTAAGCAAAGAAAAATAATTAATATACTAGACTCTATACCAAATTATACAATTTTATTTAACCTAATATTGTTAGTTGTCCGCCTATCTGTGAATGAACCTGAACCCTCAAGTCCGACGCAAAAACCAAGCTTGTATGCTTTCATACCCATTGGGCCAAGAGGTTGAACTCATGATTAATAATTGTACATATATTGGACTTGAAAACATAAGTGCAACAAAGTGCTGCACAAGACAGAATTTAGCCATGACCATGAAAATAAGATCCAACTAGTGGAGATATGGTATACGTTTTAAAGTTTTGATGAAGGTAAAAATTGTTTGCATAAACAAGAGAGTTATGCTTATCCTAACCCGTCTACAACTTGCTATAGATAGAAATGGGATTTTTACCTTAATCATCGTGTTAAGCTGATCAAGTTGCCCTTCAAAGATCATATATATTTTACCCCGGCTTCCTTCTCCTGCCGATTGTCGACTTTTTTGTTTTCTTTTCTTTTCTGCCGGTTCTTAAAAGGACACAGGTGGGGCTTCTTTAATTTATTTGCTCTCAAATTTCAATACAGCCTTAGCAGAAAATTCCATTACTAGTATACTCCCTCATCAAACTTACATATGTATTAGTTTACTTTTTCATACCAATCCTTTGTAATTTAATATTTATAATTTGATACAACTAATTACTTCTTAACAAGCAGAAATTAGGATTATTATACTTATAGGTGATCTTATCTGCAGCTTGGTTATGTAGAGGCACATGAGTTTTAGTTTTTTTCTGTACCACGCGCTTGTCTTGTAAATCATGTTGTAAGAACACAGGTAGATCCTCATTTTAAAAGATGAGATGTGTTACTTGTCTTGCATACTTTGATATTTATAATCATTACCATCTGAATGTAACGTAAATATAGTTATGGATGACGACTTAGGAAAAACATCATATATCATTTTATGGAGGCACTTGCTTTTTCCCTTTTATATAACAAATGTCCTTCACTTATTTTATTTTGCAGGTCTTATTGAAAGAAGGTTTATTGAGGTGCCACATGGAGCTACATGGGTTGAGGCGACGATGCGAACTTCCGGATTTGATACTGCACGAAGGTTCTTCATTGATGCTGTTCAGGTATCATGCATGACTGAAAGATTAGTTTTACTTTTTTGGCTTGCATTAACATTCTTCCATACAGATTAGTCCATTGACACGGCCTATCAAGTGGGAAGCTGTTGTGACATTTTCATCTCCTTCATTTAAAACTTTCATGTTTGCTGTGAAAGGTGGTCTGACCATTGAATTGGCTATTGCCCAGTTCTGGTCCAGTGGTATTGGTAGTAATGAAGCTGCTACTGTTGATTTTGAGGTACTTCTGAGAAAGGGTTTTTAACTTGTCAATAATCATTTGTTGACCATGTAGAAGATTGTCATTTTCTTTTTTGTTCATTTATATTTTTTGTCTTGGTAGGTTATTTTCTTTGTAGTTTGAGTAGGTTGAAGGTTGATTCATTAAATTTGCTATGCTTTTTTCTCTTCAAAAAATATATTATCATGCTCCGTTTTTTACCCTTTCACTAGGATTTCTTTCTTATTTTGATCCTCTTGTTTCAGCAATACCTATTAATTTTTCTTAATTGCTGATATTTCTATAAAAGATGGACAATAATGGGATTGTGTATAAGAATAATATATTCACCTATACCATAACCTAAGTTACCTAACCAATAAGGCATAAGAGGTTATGCTGAAGGTTAAAGATTCTATGTAAATTTCTACTAGAAGTGGTCATCCTTCTAGGGTTGACCTCTTTAGGCACCAGTGAAATTGTTAGCTATGTGAAGTTCCATTTAATTTGGCAGTGCAACCTGAAGCTTATTATACTAAGATGGTGCTGTTAGCTTCTTTAAAAGAAGGAACTCGTTACCTGTGTAAGTTTTAATGCTTATATGGCTCTTATTCTGCTGTATTGACCGACAGTATAATTTGCACAAGTAGATGGGTCTTCTTCTACGCTGTTCACAGACAGGCTCAGCCTTAGTGCAATATTCAGATACAAAACATTAGATTTTGATCCCTGTTCTTTTGTCAAATTAAGTCCTAATATTATAAGTACTAGAGATAAGGACGATAAGGTAAACTAATCATCAAAGGGCTTATTGCATGCCAGTCAGAGAAATCAACCCTCCCGTCACTTTATTTTGTTGTAAATAAGTGGATGATTGATGGGAATCTTTTATATTTTCTTTGGCATGATGTCCCGGTTAGGATATTGGTTATGGGTGCTAGTCTGAGTAGGCTAAACCCTACCTGCTCAATGAAAGCCTGAAATTCTCGCTGGTTTTGGGTAGGCGTTATTTGGGCTTCAACTGGAAATTTTATACTGCTTGTTTTGTTTAATCCACTGCCTCATCATCATTAACTTTGATCAGCTCCACCTACTCAACCTTTGATTATCACAACCAAACCCTCAGGTTTCACCAAGCTGCCATTATGAGCATTGTGAGATCCAAATCTGTTTTTGATATGCTTATCCGTGGGATGCTCTGTACTGAGAAGCTCATCTGTTGTTTTTGAAATCATATTCTTGAATAGAAATTTAAGATGAATACATTTACTAGCATTTTTTGATGGCTCACAAATTATCGGATTCAAAAATTACATCTGATGTTCTGACACACTAACAGTTCGACACGACTACTATGCATGTATGGAAGAATCAAGCAAAACAAAGTAGCTGCAATTTGAGAGTTCTTTTTTTCAGAGTTCTTTCTATTTTCTCTTCATTGATATTTTTACCCCAGTGTTGGTATGCAGATCTTTCTTTTATTTGTATCAATTGCACCTTACGGTATTCTTTTTGAATTTTTAACTGGAAAATAGTGTTGGCTTTCCAATTTGGTTTCTGAATTTATGTTATGATTTATGAGAACATATAATTTTTCTTTTTCAGTAAAGTTTAAAATTTAGCTATTATTCTTTAAGGGGACTTTAATTCTTTAAACAAATACTAAAGTATTTGCATCTCATATATCTGTAGATGGTATTTCATGGGATTAGCATCAACGGGGGCACATTGTTGTTCGATGGAAGCGAGGCACCTGTCAAAATTGATGCAAAATCTTTATTGGCAGCTGAAAAACTTGTCCCATCAGCTACTTTAAACAAGGTAAATCAGATTCAGCATAAATCCAGCATATGCTTGAAGATAATGTTCCTTTTTTCTATATTCTATGATCTATTTTTCGCAGATAAAAGTGCCTTATCGGCCCGTAGAGTCTAACCTGAGTACTCTACCTACATCCCGTGATAAGTTACCCTCTGGCAAGCAGATTATTGCTCTAACCTTAACGTAAGTTATTTCATGTTCTACTGTCTAATGTGATATAGAAACTTCATATAGATACAAACTCATGCAACTCCTGCTTACCTTCTGCAGTTACAAATTCAAATTGGAAGAAGGAGCTGAAATAAAGCCCCATATTCCCCTCCTAAACAATCGGGTATATGATACCAAATTTGAGTCACAGTTTTACAGCATATCAGATATTAATAAGGTAGTTCTATTTCCTTATCTCCTACATGTATTAAACGTGCTTCTTTACTAATCACATTTCTACTTGTTTCCATGCAACTACTGTGTGAGTTTTAAAAAGAAAGTTCTATCTGTGATCATAATAACACAATGAGAGGCCATAATAATATTAAATTATGTAAGTGGAAATCTGTTTCTTTGTAATAATTACTTGCGGTAATGATAAGATTCTAATGTATACTCTAGGAATCCTCTTAGGTCCGATTCTGCATGTGGATCTCTTTAATGCTATGTTGCATGGGTACGGGCATGGGACATGACAAATTTGTAAAAGGTAGGGTACAGGGACATGACTAAATAAATATCTATATACAAATATATTATATATTGGAATTAATAATTGATATGAGAACAAGGATGAGACTTAAATTTCTTATAATATATTTATGTTTCTTTTATTATGTGGATTATAAATTAGAAAAACAGTAGTTTTTGGCCTGGACACCCAAACAACCCTTCAAAATCATAATCCGGAACCCGACCTATATTCATCAAGTTTGAAGAAGTGGATGTGAAGTGTTGGATATATGTCCGAAAAATATATGACAAGTTCTTTAAATTAAAACATCTATTGCATATTTGAGTACATGCCCGAATAACTATATGCATATATGCAAGGAGTGTCCAAGGAGTTTGGGAACGGGTACATGTACGTGTTGGGTATAGGTACGACTTCACATTAGAAGTACCTGGTTAACATAGGTTTAATGTATTACGTGTGAGATTTTAGCTTGGCCATTCACCTTAACTAATTATCTTTCTTTGAAAGTATAGTGTTTAAGTGTAGGGCTTTGCGTAATGATCTTACTTATGCTAGTTTTAAAAGAGTTGGGTTGTTTTTTGTATCTACCAGTACCTTGCAACTGTGTACAGATCAATAGCTTAAAAAATTGAATTCTATAGAGTGAATTTGTAGAATTGTATAGTAAATACTTGCTTCATATTTTGGCATAGTTCATATTTAACTTTCATTGTATTATCAAGGTGGTGACACCAAGATTTCCTACTTCTGTGACTTAAATTAATAGGTAAATGGCAAAAGGTCCATATTTTTTCCTTATTTGACAGTACTAGTTATTAAGTGGCACAGTCATAGAGGTGATGGTGATTGTGTATAATCCATAATATCTTATGTTGTGCGGATATAGATATGCCAACATGGAGACATGCACACATGGGAAATTCTAACTACCTACCATAATATCTGCAGAAGCTGAACAAATATTTTCAATACCACAAACTGGTGCAATTTTCATTATGATATCTACTTGCTACAGCTTTTGTTCAGGGGCTAATTTTCTATTTTTATTTGTTTGCTGCTATAGCGTGTCTATGCATGTGGGGATGTCTACCCTAAATATGTGAAGGTCCCAAGGGGAGAATACACCTTGCAACTGTATATAAGGTATGCCCTATTATCATTGATGTGAATTATCGGAACATGGTTATGGTAGAAAATTGTATCTCATATTATTGCAAAATGATGTAATTTATCATTGAGACTATTATTGGTTGCAAAATTAGCTTTTACAGCTTTACTTCTCTTTACGAGTTTTCTTCTGATATTATCCACTGGACTATTATGCTTATATCACGCGAATCTAAACAGCAAGGGTTACCCACTGTGCATCAGTAGCTTTTGCGTGCTACATGATCATTGATCACATATATAACTTGCATACTTGCACAGCAAACTACAACCTTGTTTATGCATATTCTGAAGGACCCATATTACAAAGTCTTAGATGGCAGAGGTGTTATATTCGTGCCTGTTGGTTGACAGATATCTGTAAAGAAGTGGCCTCACTCATTGCACTAAGGCAAACAGTAGGCATGCCTTTATTTAGTTTCCTATCCGTCTGAGTTACTCTGCATTTTATCCCATACTACCTTTTCTCAAAATTTCTTACATCTTGTACCGCCTTATGCTTTTTTGCATGATGGACCTTACGAGTAATATTCTTTTTTACCCTTCTTGCAGGAAGTCTATACCTTATTTCATGATTTTCCTTTTTTATGTACTACCTACTAGTCCCCTCAGCTTACACCACCTTTTTACATCATACCTATTAGTTCCTCTTTACCTACTACCTGCTTGGAGCTGTGTGGTGTCACACCCCTACTAATGTCCCACATCAATTGTGTGAGGACATATTGATTGGTTTAAATCGTAACTCTAGGGAGCCAAGTGCAACAATGGTTAACTATTTTTCTATAGTTGATTAGCTGAACAACTGTACAGTTAAGCGTGCTTATGCAAGAGTAGTAGTAGGATGGGTGACCTCATGGGAAGTTATAGTGTTGCACTGAGTGGATCCCAAGGCTTACATCGCGCCAACGGGCTCTTAGGCTCGAGGCATGACATGTGCCAGAAGTGTGGAAGTAAGTGCTATGCGGGACCACATTGCGCAAGAGGGATGAGTCACCTCTAGATACTGTAGTAGTCACCTCTAGAATCAACATGGTGTGATAGTGATACTGGGATGAACTAATTGTCATTATGTCGCGACGAGAAACACACAAATTTAAAAAGGTCCGGTGAATGTCACGCCCCTACTAATAGTCCCACATTGATTGTCTGAGGACATATTGATTGGTTTAAATAGTAAGCCTAGGGAACCAAGTGCAACAATGGTTAACTATATTTCGGCAGTGGATCATCCGAACAACTCCGTAGTTAAGCGTGGATCTGCCGAACAACTCCGTAGTTAAGCGTGCTTGTGTGAGAGAATATTCATTCCTTTTGGTGGGAAAATATTCACTTGTTTTCATGGTTTCAATCACTCCATCTGCTTCCTTCTCTTCCCTACCTATTACACCATTTTCCATTTTCTGTGACCATATACTTTTTGGGTCATCTTATTTTGGTCATCTTACGAAAGGTTAATCACTTTCGAGCATGTAACTTATACATTTGTGGGAATTTTACGTTATGGGGGTAGCAAATGTACTAGTTGGTTACCTACCTGCTGCAATTATCTTTTTATCATTTCTTACTCTTTAGAGGAGCAAACAATGTTCATACAAAAATAAATCCTATTCGATAAAATCTGCTCTGGTCACCTTTTGTATTTCTGAACATGGAAGGTCTGCTGCATATGTAGTCCGTTCCATATTTAATGGATCTGATTTATTTGATTATGCATTTATACAAGTTCATTCTCTGTCTTTGGCTAGAAGCCTGGAGCATATTTCGGATACGTTACGTTGGTGGCACTGGCATATATTATCAACATCCTCAATGTTCAGACTTGATATATGTACATGAGAATTTCATTCTTGTTAGTAGTAAGTTCTCTGAAAATCGGCCTGTGCCCTTGCTGACCCAGAAAAGAAAGCTGGAAGTATATAGATCAGCGTTCAAAAGATTTTAGAAACCTTAAACATTCTTTTATTCTGAGAAGATGGTTCTAGATTTAAATTGCTTAGAAAACTAAGTCGGTCAATTCATGCCAAAGCACTGCCAATAACCAAGACTCTCTGTTGCGCAATTCAAATAAGGGACATTACTATTTAAAATTGCTTTCTTTAGGTTTGGATTATATTCTCAGCATGTTCATTTTTTACTCTTTGCAGTTCTCTGATCCTTGAATCTAGGTCATATTGGCTTTATGTTAGCTGTGCCTATAGTTATATTGGTAAATTAGGAGTTCATATCAGATTATTTTTGTCAGTATTACATTCATTAGGACGGTATATACTTTTCTATTCTGCTATTTTTTCAGATGTAACTATGGATGTGCATACTTGGTTACATTTTCCATAAGCTATTTATCTGATTGTAAATGTTAGTTTGTTTTATCTTACATATGTGAGATACCTTGACTGCTAAAATCTTAAGAAGTTTTTTTTTGTGCAGACATGAAAATGTTCATTTTCTGGAGAAAATGAGGCAGCTGGTTTTGTTTATTGAAAGGAAGTTGGAGAAAAAGGTAAAAAGTCTTCCTTGATTAAGTTGAAATCTTTGTATGTAATGGAACCTCCAGAATATGTAGTCTATTTGTTTCGGCAGTCAAATTCTCTGATATATGTCCCTTGGGGCACTTGAATCCTGATTGTGATACTGACACTTGGTTCGATGTACTCTCTTGTGTCTTTCTTATGAGGTTTTTGCCTCAGTAAGAGTTAGGAACTTCCTGTTTATATGTTGGATCTTATATTGGTTTCCATAGGACAATGAACATAAAAAAAATAATGATCTATAATCACTAGAATGCCTGCATATTTTTAGGCTGTTAGGGACTGATACTCTAGTGAGTGGAGACATCGGGAACGTTAAAAATACATGCCAACAAAAAATAATTGTCTAGCATTGCTAAAATCCCTGAGTATTTTTAGGGCATTCAGGACCCAAACTTTTGTGAGGGGAGCCACCGTGAACCATCCCAAATATATGTCAACAGGAACCACAACTATGTGCTTCATGTGCCTTGGTGACTTCTTGTTCAAATTTATAGTGTACTTCCATTATTGAAGATACATGTATAAGATTTCATAAAGCGACCAGGATGAAAGGATGGATCATCCATTGGGTGGTCCACCGTATGCTTTTGAGGGCTTGCTTAAGGAAATTTCCTGTGCTGTCTGCTTATTCTGTGTATATGTGTTGCTGGTATACATGTATCTTCATGTGTGGTAGAATTTTTATTTGAATAAAAAGTTCATGCACATGTTTTCATGCTTTATGAGCAATGTGATGTCGATCAATATTGAGTGCAATCTTGTTGCGTGCAGGACTTTGTCCAATTGAGTTTTTTCTCTCAGCCTGATGGTTGCATAATGGGAAATGGCACCTTTAAGTCCTCAGTTTTACTACCTGGGTATCTACTCTACCAATTCGATTGTGATTAATTAGCTCCAAACTATCTTTTATGTTCTTACAATCTCTATGGTTTACCAGTGATTCTGAAGCATTTTACGTGGGTCCACCATCAAAGGAAAATCTTCCAAAGGTTTGTATTTCAGCATATGATGTTTGTTTTTTATTGCTTGAGTACAGGTTATGGATTGTTATCACCTCTTAGTCTGTTTCACTGTAATAATCTGCTGTCTGATTTTTTGCAGAACTGTCAGCCTGGATCTGTTCTGGTTGGATCTCTTTCCTATGGTGCAGTATCTCTCAGTGTCAGCAAAGACAATAACCATTCACAATCACCACCAGTATCTCATAAGATTTCTTATCTTATCCCACCTTGCAAGGTTATATTTACTACCTCTAGATTTCATGCTCAATTTAATCTGTGCTGGTGTTTTTCAAGTTTTAAAAACTTTCAGTAAATTCCTTGGTGTATTTTTTGCCTGAATAGTCAAATGCGACTTTATTTATTAGATTCTATCATCTTTTCTGTTGTCTAGGGTGTTCTTAGCCTAACACAAACCTGGAGACTTGTTTTTTGTTTTATTGATTTAACGCCTGAGCTACAGGGTGGTAGTTCTTCATAGGTTGTATGGACTTAATTTCCTGAGCCTTAAGGTTGGTCCTCTGTTTGCCGACCAGCGTTCTAGTTCTTTAAGTGATCCTTTTCCTCTACTTATTTACCTTCCTAGAGTTTTGGCAGAAACTTAGGGGGATGAGGTTGATAACCATCCATAAAATTTAGTCAACTGATATGGAATCTTATCTCTGGACAACTTTTTCCTATAGAAAACCTAATCTTGATGCGAAATTTAGTGGGTGACGATGATGATATTATGATATTGATGTTGATGAAAACTGCATTGTGTTGCTGAATAAGTTGATGTTGGTAAGACATTTGACTTTGTTAGTATTGAGAATTTAGAGAGTCTACATCTTTCATTCATTAACATGGGTTTATATAGGAGTACATATGGGTAATAGGCTAATGGTTAATGGGTCCTGACCCGATAACCCAAATACTAATTCTAACACTCCCCCTCAAGCTGGAGCATATATATCAACCATGCCCAGCTTTTGTTATATAGAATGAAAAACACCTTAGGTGATGTAGCTTTAGTGAGAATGCCAGCTAAATGTTCTGAAGATGGAGTGAACTAAAGAGAGATCACTTTTTTTTCCAAGCATCTCTAACAAAATTACAATCAACTTCAATGTGCCTAGTTCTCTCATGAAATACTGGATTCTTTGCAATATAGATAGCAGACTGGTTATCACAATGCATAAGCATAGGTCCAGTAAAACTAAGCTCTGTCAACAACTTCTGCAACCATATCATCTCACATGCAGTATGAGCTATAGCTCTGTATTCTATCTCTGCACTAGATCGAGAAACAATAGCTTGTTTCTTGCTCCTCCAAGTAACCAGATTTCCTCCAATAAAGGTGCAAAATCCAAAAGTAGACTTCCTATCTCCTATGTCTCCCGCATACCCAGCATCAGAAAAGGCAAAGATGTGTAATTGTTCATGTTTCTTATACAATAATCCTTTTTCAGGACAGCTTTTAACATAAGCTAAAATCCTCAGAACAGCAGTCCAGTGAACCTCTCTAGGTTTATGCATAAATCTGCTCAGTACTAACACTGCAAAGGTAATAGTAAGATAGATCAACTTGCCAATCATTCTTCTATATTGACCTGCATCATCTAGGAGAGGACTATTATGACGCCACAGATCCACATTCACCTCCATTAGAGTGCTTGCTGGCTTACACCTCAAAAGGCTCATTTCTTCTAACAAGTCCAATACATATTTCCTTTAAGATAGAAGCAAACGGTCCTTTTGATATGCAATCTTAATCCCAAGAAAGTATTTAGGTTTTTTCATATCTTTGGTCACAAAGTGACGTGAAAGATATTCCTTAGTCTCTGCTAAGGCAGCAAAGTCACTCCCAGTTAGCAGGATGTCATCAACATATACTGCCAGAATCATCAAACCAGATTTAGTGCGTCGGATGAAGACTGAGTGATCAGATTGACATCTTTTAAAACCGACGCCAGATATAGCAGTACTGAATTTCTCAAATCATGCTCGTAGACTCTATTTGAGACCATAAATCGTCTTTTTAAGCCTACATACATTATTCTCCCATTGAGCAACATACCCCGGAGGTTGCTCCATATAGACTTTCTCCTGTAGGTCACCATACAAGAAGGCATTGTTTTAAATATCCCCGACATGGCCCGATATATCCCCCGATATATCCTTTTATAGGGCTTGCCGCAACCGATATGGTCTTTAAATATCTTTTACCGCTTTTTGGCTATTTTGAATAATAAATCCCCGATATGGCCGATATATTAGCCGATATGTGGACCAATATATCTTTTTATATAGCTTGTTGCAAAATAATATACCATGTTTGGAATTTTTTGGCGAGATATCAAGATTTCCCATTATATCAAATGACATTTTGACCTAAAAAAAGCAGATCGAATGTTACAACGTTGCTTTGCACTTTTGTTTGTTTTAGAAGCTTGATTAGTGATCCTAAACATATATTATTCATATTTTGTATGCTTAAATTTCATTACATATGCTGAGATTACATTTTAATGCATTATACTATGTATGCAAACATTCATTATGGCATTCCGATATTTATCACATATCCCCGGTATTTCCCCGATATCCGCAATCCGATATGAATTTTGGCCATCCGATATTTTCCCGATATCCGATATTTAAAACCTTGCAAGAAGGTGTTTTTAACATCTAGTTGAAACATGGTCCAGTCCAGATTAACAGCCATAGAGAAAAATAGGCGAATAGAATTAAGACAGGCAACGTGAGAGAACGTCTCAAGATAGTCAATCCCATAGGTTTGAGTATTAACCCTTAGCAACAAGACGAGCTTTATAGCGATCAACCGAACCATCTGTGTGATACTTCAAGGTATAAACTCACCGACAACCAACCATCGTAGCACCCATAGGAAAAGGTACAAGATCCTAAGTCTATCTAGAAACAAGAGTATAAATCTCCTCATCCATGGCCTGTTTCCAAGCAAGTACTAACACGACTGCCTCATATGATCTAGGTAGAGATGTAGAGGACAAGGACAAAGCAAACTGACGAGACGAGGAAGTAAGACAGTCATAGGAAACAAAATCAAATATAGGATGATTAGTACAAGACTGTTTACTTTTCCGATGAGCAATTAGAATATCTAGATCAGAAGGATTAGAAGGAGGCAGATCTGCAACAGGAGATGACTGTTCGGCTGGAGCAGAGAGAGGGACATGAACTTTTGGACGGCGATAATATGTCAGTAGTGGCGGTGGTGTATGTGGCACAATAGAGGCATCATGTAATTTTGGAGAAGATCCATCAGCAGAAGGAACAGAAGCAGGTAATGTAACAGTAGTAGGAGCACTAGATGGAAGAGACATAGATGGATTGACAGGTGAAGATGAACCGGCCGAAGAGAAGTATGGAACCGACTCAAAAAAGTAACATCAGCGGACACAAAATACCTCCTAGTGGATAACGCCGATAACCTTTTTGAGTGCGTGAGTATCCTACAAAGACACACTTAATAGACCGGGGAGACAATTTATCCAGTCCCGGAGATAAATCCTGAACAAAACAGGCACAACAAAAAACACGAGGAACCACAAGAAATGTCTGTTTATCAGGATAAAGGCAGGTGAACGGTATTTTACCATTAAGAATAGAAGAGAGCATCCTGTTGATCAGGAAACATGCTCTTAGAACAGCATCAGACCACATACTTTGGAATATTCATATGTATTCTAGCAACATCTAAAATGTGTCTATGCTTCCTCTCAGCAACTCTATTTTGTTGTGAAGTGTGAGAACATGAAGTTTGATGGAGAATATCCATATTTGCATAAAAACGAGAGATATCATTTTTCATGTATTCTAAGGCATTATCGCTACGAAGGATACGATTAGAGGTGGAAAATTGATTTTTGATTTCATTGTAAAATAGTTCGAAAGCAGATAAAACCTCAGATCTCTCTTTTAAAAGATAAAGGCAAGTCATACGAGAGAAGTCATCAACAAAGATAATAAAATATCTATAATCTCTCACAGAAGGTATACGATAAAGACCCCAAATGTTAAAATAAACTAACTCAAACGCAGAACTTTCGCGTTTATCAACATGACTCTGATAGGTAGCACAATGTTGCTTACCCAGTTCACAAGACTCACAACCTAGAGAAGAGACAGAAGACTCGATATAAATGACTAACCGAAGTTTTGATAACGATGGATGACCAAAGCGTTGATGCCATAGTAAGGAATGATGAGACTTTTCTGCAACAAGACCATTAGTGGGCGTATTGTCATCCAAATAGTACATATCTCCTCTCTCATCCCCCGAACCAATCTTCATCCCAGTTGTTAGGTCCTGAAAAACACAATGAAAAGGAAAAAAATGTGATTTTACAGTTGTGTTTTGTGAATTGACTGATGGACAGTAAACTAATGAGAAATTTAGGAAGATATAAAATATCAATAAGAGTCAGCGATGAAGTAGCATAGACTACTCCATCACCAAGAACTAAAGAGTATGTCCCATCAGCGATCCGGACTGATGGACACTTGTCAGAAAGGTTTAAGAAAATAAAATGGTCCTTTATACCTGTCATATGAGAAGGGATGTCAGAATCTAATACCCATGGTCTGTGAGGAGAGGCAATGTAGGCATCCATACCTGAAGAGAATGCATGAGTAGCAGAATAATTATTCTGCGAGAGATCGAGTTGACATAACCGGTCAAACTCAGCTTGAGAAATTTGAACTGTGGATGAAGCGAAAGTAGTAGTAGGGGGAGCAGCAGAGGTAGTATCAGCTATCTGGGCCTATGCAGGGCGATCAAACTTTTTCCAGTACTTCTCAGATATATGGTTAGTTCTTCTACAATAGTGGCATCGATGCAGATTCCTATCCGAGTCAATTTGTCTTCCACCAAAAGAGCCTCGTCCTCCCCCTATGTCGTGACCACGTCCATGACCACGACCCCGACCTCTGTCACGTCCGGAGAACATAGCAGATTGGCCAAGAGACGGAGTATACAGTGAGGCAGCAGTATCTCCAATAGTTATCTGCATAACTCTTGAGAAAGTAGCAGTCACAGAAGGAATAGTATCTCCTCCTAGTATCTGGCCCCGCACTTGAGACTGTAAAGTGGACTCAGACCCGACAGGAACTTGGACCCTGTAAGGTCCCTACGATATCCCATCAGGATTGGTGCATCCGTTACTCTGTAACGGCTGGCTAATGCATTTCTAATTCATCGATCAGACATTTTAGCTCACCAAAGTACTCAGGTACAGAGTGATCGCCCTGTTGAAGAGAGAAAAGGCGTTCATACAACTCGAACACACGAGATGCATTCTTTTCATTGTCGTACATAATTTTTAAATTATCCCACATCCCCTTTGCAGTAGTCGAGAACATGACAATGCTACTGATCTGTGCTTTCATGCTGTTAAGAAGCCAAGTCATCACATAACAGTCAGCAGAGATCCATGCGGGATACGTAGGATCAGTAGAAGCAGAAGGAGAGATTAGAAGATGAGCTAATTTGTTCCGAGCTCCAATGAAAATGCGAAAGGCTTCAGCCCAAAGAAGATAGTTTGTGCCATTTAACTTTACAGTTATTCCTAATACAACTTTAGGAGCAGAAATATCAGCAATACTAGGGGTAGTAATTGCAGCAGAAGAGATGTCAGATCCTGTCATTATTACAGAACAGGATAGTACATTAGCAGGAGGATCATAATCTCCTTGTATAAAACTCGAAGGTTTAAAGCAGAAATGCGAAAGTTAGAATAGAACCCGAAAGTTAGAACCTAGGTTAGAACCCGAAGGTTAGAATAGAAAACCTGAAGGTTAGTGTGTAGGAACTCGAAGGTTAGTGTTCATAAACCCGAAGGTTAATCATTTAACCCAAAGTTTTTTATCTTTTTTTTTCTTTTTTTTAACAATTATGTAGACTCTTCCACCCTCATCAACTAAACAAATCACCAAACATACAAGACTCCTCTCAAGCAACCAGGCCCAACACAATCAAAGGCCTAATAAAATACAGGAATCCTCTCAAACAAATAAACAGACAACAACTAAAAAAAAATCTAAGGCCAAGCCAAAAAAAAAAAAAATCCAGGCGACGCAATTGAAGGAGGTGACCAAGGAATCGAAGCCGATCTGGGTCAGATCTGGGTTCGGGATCGGCAGGCACCTAGAGTGCCGGATCTGGGTCGACGAGCTCCGACGACGAGGGTGGCGAAATAGCAAAGCAGCAGCGGTTCTCTCCCCTTATTCCTTCTCTCTCATCGACGATGACTCTCACCCAAATCCGAGCTCAATGGCATTGGAGAAGAACCCCTCGAACCCGATGAGGCAGAAGCGGATGATGATGGTGTGCTGCGGCGGCGAGGCTTGAGGGCAGTGACAACGGCAATGAACACAAAGGACGGCGGCGATGGCTAGGGTTCAGGCGGCTTCGTCGGAGGTAGGTGTAGTTTTTTTTGTCTTTCCAGTGGAGAGGCGGCGACTGAAAACAAAAGGTTAGAGTTAGGGTTTCTCTAATACCATGTTAGTATTGAGAATTTAGAGAGTACCTCTTTCATTCATTAACATGGGTTTATATAGGAGTACATATGGGTAATAGGCTAATGGGTTAATGGGCCCTGACCCGATAACCCAAATACTAATTCTAACAGACTTGTTTGGACGCTCATAATTTTGTGGCCTGCCTCCAATCTCGAGAGAGATGTATTTAAGGGAGGGTTGACTTCTTGTGAGATCGGGGGGTTACTTTCAAAAATTATCTGCATATTTAATGATTTTTTTGAGATTGGATGCATAGAACAAGAGACATGCTTATCCTCATGATAAATAGATGGTAGAACCTTAGTTATCTCATTCTGAGATGGTATCTTATTTTACTCCATTGATCATCTCTGTAATTTTTTTTTTTTGTGTAATAGATGAATGAGGATAGAGGAAAGGCAAGCTCCATTTGCAGTAAAAGTATAGTTGATCGGCTGCAGGAAGAGGTAATTTTCACATGCAGAGATTTTTAATATAGATGACATGCTTATCTGTGCTTGTAGTTGTGAAGTACTTGTTTGTGTATCTTTTCCTTTGTTACCACTATTTATATATTGAGATTAATGAGTATCCTTGACAAGGAGGGGATTTTCCTCCATGACAATGATGTGACACAATCCCCACCATGTGAAGGAGAGAGAATAAAGTAGGAGAGCGAATTTCACATGGTGGAGATTGTGCTACATCATTGTCAAGGAGGAAATCCCCCTCCTTGTTAAGGATACTCATTAATCTCTTATATATTTATATTTCTTTATCTTCTGTTAAGAAAGATATGAGAACAATTAAGCTAGTGGAGGAGATAACCCTCAGCAGAACTTAATGGAAATCACGATTCATGTAATGAACTCCAAATTTTGGGATAAAGGCTTTGTTTGTTGTTTTTGTATATTTTTCTGTAATTTCAAAGTTCAATCGAGTCACACCAAATTGTGTCCAAGAAGGTCAACTGGTATATTTCTGTAATTTAAGGTGTTCTTTTGGAGCTTACTGCTGTACCATTGACACGCCTATTATTTGTTTTAAGTTTTGTGACTACAAAACTCAATTCTCTTTATGGTTTTTACGTTATTTCTTGGTTAAAGTATAATTTTTTTTTATTAATCAGGTGAGAGATGCTAAAATAAGGATACTGTTGAGCTTAAAGGGAAATTCAGAAGAAGAACGAAAGGCATGGAATGCATTTTCTGCTTCTCTTAAGGTAGAATTAAGTTTTCCCATTCCCCTTTTTGTTGGTTAGTTATAGTCTTACAGAGTGTGTTTATTTTTCCATAGTTATTGTTTTGCACATTTCCATTTCTTTTTTTCTTATAAAGTTCCTGGTTGTGCATGCAGGAGGAGTTTCCAAACTATACGCCATTGCTTGCGAAAATTCTAGAAGGCTTAATTGCAGGAGGTTCTGACGAAGACAATGTCCATCATAACCAAGAGGTATGTGTGTATTTTGTGGAGATGTTCTGTGGATAACGTCTTCATTTTGGGAGTGATGAATGACATTCATGAATGTTTGTGGATATTGTCTTCATTTTGGGAGTGATGAATGACATTCATGAATGTTTGTGCAAAGCTTTAATTAGATTATTTTATGCTTTGTGAAAGTCTAATTGCCAGCTGAATAGTTGTTTAGTGACAAAATACACAGGTTTTGATGTGTTTTACTTTTGTGATCAATAACTACCTGACTGTTTCTGGGTTTTTTCTTTCATCTAACCTGTGAAACAAGGACACTTCAAGTGAGTTCTTTGCCTGTGTCCAACATGTATCAAACACTAACACTTGTCTGACACGTCTCACATTCCAGTTTCTTGTTGAGTTTATACCAAATCAAGAAATTATGTCACAGCTGTGTTGGTGCTAAAAGTTTTAAATCACTAATTGCACATCATGGGGCCATGCCTTGCTTTGACAAAAATGCATACAACGTTAGTGAAGCATGTCCACCTTGAAAATGGTGAGATGTTCACAAACTTGCATCAAGTAACATATTAGGCAGAACTTTCAAGTTTTTAATTTGATTAATTACTTGATTAAAGCTACATAAATTATCAGGACCCTTTTGCTATTTTTTTCCTACTTCTGATAAAACATAGCCTTGTTGTGTACGTGATAAAACATAGCCTTGTTTTGATGTGTAAATATTTAGGCACATATATACAAGCAATTTTTTTAAAGAACAAGAAAATAATCTTGTTGTTTTCTACTTGTGTCCTGTATGTAATGGATTTGATGCATTGTGTATTTGCCAGCATCATGCTTCCTAGCCCTACATAAAGTTTTTATGGTGTCTTTGTTAACATGTAATAGTTACATTGATATGATCTTCTGCAGCTACAATTCAAAATTATTTCTCCAAAATCTATTACACTTCTAAATTCTCTTCTTTAAATGATGATTTTAAGTCTTAAGTATGTATAAAGAGAAGTCCAATATTGAGGGGAAAATTGGTGCAGGCTGCCTGCAGATGGTTAAAAGAAAGAGGGGGCATGGGGAGAGGGATAGTGGGAGTGAGAGAGAAGAGCAGAAAATTAAATGGGAGAAAGAAAGCACGAAAATACATCATCTGGATCCAACAGAGAGAGAAAGGAGGAAATTGGGTTATCTGATGAGAATAACTGATTTGCCGTTAAATCAGGGGAAATTCAGATGCCATCACGTCTTACATGAGGTAGCTCGGACTAACAGAGCTTCAACTAAATTAATTAATTAAATTGGTCTGTTATCTAATATCCAAGAGAGGAGTGGTAATTTTCAAGAGGTCTACAATTTAGGAGGCCTATCTGCAGTGAACCCACAAGAGAATATAGAAACTTATTGGGAGGTGAAATATGGATATTGGAGTGCTCTCTCTTTCTCACGCATGGAGGTTCAAATCTGATGGAGATAAATGCTGCTGAGTTTCCTCACACTAGGGTCCAACTTCCTGAATATCCATATCTGGATCATGCTTTTGTTGTGAGTGCACTTAAACTTGGTCCAACTTTCTGAATATCCATATCTGGATCATGCTTGTTGTGAGTGCACTTAAACTTTGTGCCCAGAAAGATAATTAGACACCATATATCTATGTGACAGTATTATTTATTAGAGAGGCACTGCCAGAATGTTTCTTAAGTCTCAACTAGTAGGTTACTTGATAAAGTGGCTACACTACCATACTTGTTTTTAACTTGTTGATTATACAGGTTAGAATGTTCATATAGCATGTATGGTGCTCCAGAGAGTTGCTGCTGTCATTGATAGTGGATGATTGCTAGATAACTGTGAAACTTGACCTGTGGATAAATGTCTATCATTATTTGTTTTGCTGCATGAAGTGCTAAACATAATCCCCTGCGACCTGGTGTCCATAACTTTGTCTTTTATGGTTCTTAGGCTTCTAATGGAGTCAAAGTATAAGCTGATATTTATTAACTAATTTTGACTACAACACATTCTTACCTTGTGCTCAATTGTAAACTCAAGGACAGTACAAAAACTCGTTGTGTGCTGAGAAATCATTTTTATTCTTGGGACTGTAGAATTTTGATTTACTGATTAATAACCCACTTTCATACTTGTATTTGGTTCTCTGTGGTATTGCAATAAAAGTAGATAATTTACTGTCGTGTATTAGATTGTCAATGAGAACTCATTGGTATATATAGTAAGTAATCTATTGGAATGCACTTGATGGTAATTTAGTTATGATAATCCTTTTTTTTATTGACAGTACTTTCTGTTATCTTATAAAAAAAAATTCTCTTTTCAAATTCTCCATTTTCTGTTTCAGATTATCAAGGCAGCCAATGAGGTAATTGAGAGTATAGACAAAGCTGAGTTAGCAGAATGGATTTCAAAGAAACCTGATCCTGAAGATGAAGAAGCAGAGGTGCTTACAATTTATCCATAAAACCTTCACTACATGCTGCATATTTACTTAACATGGAACAATTGGTTGTGTTTAAAATTTAATTTATGAACTGAGAATGCTGACCTGGCCCCACAAAAAATTGGGACAAATGCTTTTTGCTGTTGCTGAAGAACACCAACCTGAAATGATGCTTTCCCGTTACTGATGCATGATGCATCTGATACATCTGATACTTAGATAGCTGCTATATATAGGGCTGTCATCTGGACATAGGTTGTAATTGCCACATTGCATGATAATCTCATAGCACAAATCATTTCAATCTGAAACTCTGGCCTTACTAAGTAAGCGAAATATTAATTTTAATAACAAATGTTGTGTAGACTATTCAAAAGAAGAAGGAGGCAGCTCGTGACCAATTAGCAGAGGCTCTATACAGAAAGGGGCTAGCACTTGCAGAAATTGGCTCTAAGGTAACTATATTGTTGTATGTAATTGTTCAGTTCACTTGGATTTATCGTTTCTTATTAAAAAATATCTGAGGTGATTTGCTTTAGACATTCTAATTTGATTTTCTGTTCTGTATAATCGTTTATTCTTGCGAACAGGTTCTCCTATAAGGATATTAGCTACTTGATCATCAATTCTTTTGGCTCTTATAAATTTGCTACATTATATGTATCATTTTTTGCTTACGGACTTGATTCTAGCAGTCTTACCTTGATATTTTGTATTAATTTTGGTGAAAGTCGTAGTTTTTGCGGACTCAACTAAGATCTTCTTTGCAACCCAAATATAAAAATTGGTTTTCATCTATTTTTTTGATAGTTGTAATTTTTTATATATATCTAAAAACTTCGGGTCAACATGGTATCAAACAGACCTAGTAGAAAGTCTCTACCTGGACAGTTAACATTCCTTTGTTTTCGCACAAGGTTTGATAAGTTCTTTTTTTTTGTTTCTTTTTTTGTGCACAATAAAACTATGTTTACTTTTTAAGACTTAAGAGAGACTTCAGAATCTGAAAAACAACTGGAGCATCATCAGTAATTTAGTAGCAACTTTTTATGATTACCTAAATGCAGATGCTGTTTATTCTATAGGGTTAAGGTGACAACATGTTTCAGGCATACTCAATAAATAATCAATATCATGGTGTGCTTGGCTTAATGGAACTTTTAGTTATTACAAATTTTAGATATCATTGATAAATCAAAGGCACATTGGAAGTTATTTATAACAAGCATTACATTAAGAATCAATAATTCAGTTTCTATATTGAGGTTCTCTTGTTAACCGATTTAATTATTTTTTTGACAGGTTATTCTTCAGAATCTGAACTGATCATAATTTTTAAATTTTAACAACTTACCTATAAATGGTGCATTGTCCAAATAGTTACTTGTTTCTAGCGTACTATATAACTGGTTGCTGGTTTCTGGCAATCTTAATGGAAGTCTTAAGTTCTGAAAATCTAGAGGCATAATTATTTACACAACTATTTAGGAGAAGGGGAAAATAAAATGTACGTTTCTAGGTTTGCATGTGGTTAAATCTTGGTGTGTTTGATGGAAATATGGGTACATTGGTGACAGTGAGAATTTGCACTGACAGTGTATGCTATTCTACTTAATTGTATATTTTGGTTAGTATATGTAGCAACTCCAGGATTGTTATTTAAAGTGGAACTAAAGTTTCCATTCGAGGTATAGAAAGTGGAAAGAGGGGACACTGGTAGGTGTTGTGGGAAATGAGTTGAAGTGCTTGTTGCTCTCATGGGGTAGTTATCCCCTAATATGAAAAGTTACTATATGATTGATGAGGAGATGCTAACTACAGTTGTGTAAGGCCTATTAGTTGGAAACGAGAGACTTTTTTTTCCCTGTAGTATTATTTTGTTGTATCCAGAACTTTCATTAACTTCTCTTCCTAGTTTCTTTATAAAGGATAGTTCCTCAACAGGTTTTTTGGCATACTTATGTTATTAATTTCACCTGAGAAATTTGCAGTGATGAAACCCTTTTTCTGATTAAACAATTTCTTCCATGTCATGCTGGCAGTTACTTTCAATCCTATCATTTATTAGGTTAACAGTAGTTGTTCACAACAGGTTGAACAGGCGCCTGCAGAGGAATCTAAGGAAATACTGAGTGAACAATCAGATCAGTTTGAGGAGAACTTCAAAGAAATAAAGAAATGGGTTGATATTAAATCTCCAAAATACGGCATGCTGTTGGTGGTGCGTGAAAGGCGTAATGGAAGACTTGGAATGGCGTTGAAGGTAATTTCTGTTGAATTCATTTATAGAGAATTTTCCTGCTGGATTAAGTTCATTAGATGTGATTCTTCTTTTCAATTCCAGTTGAAGCATTCTTGTCGTTGCATACAATTGAGTTTCTGGAAATACCTCTAGGCATTTCATTGTTCTATAAGAGAGCATGTCTTGCCCATTGTCATACCCTTAAAGTCAAGTCCTTGGGATAACCTGTGAAATTCGTTTCATTGTATTTTTTCAAAATGCTAGGTCTTATGATGTAATTGGCATTATCATTATCTAAGGCTCATTCTTGCTCAAGATTTTGATGAATTCCTGGAATAGCTAAAATATGATTAACTGCAGTACTTGTTGGTTGAATCTACGTTTGACCTCCCAAAAGATTAGGTTATTTCTTGACAAACTCATAGTTAGAAATCAAACTTGCCTCTCTTTCCTTATTAAATGCAAATTATGTCGTTTCTGTGTATCTATAATTAGGTATCCGTTCAAAGCTGATGTGTAATATTGCTTCATTGCGAAGAGTATTTTAGCAAATGGAATTTTAGGAATTTCAAGATACCCTTGTGATTAAGCTTTCTTTTCGTGAAATTGTTGCTTCTTGTGGCAGGTACTAAATGATCTAATTCAAGATGAATCCGAGCCACCAAAGAAGAAGTTCTATGATTTAAGAATTGAATTGCTTGATGAGATTGGATGGAGCCACGCGGCATGTTACGAGAAGCTGTGGATGCATGTGCGCTTTCCTTCGAGTTTGCCCCTATTTTAGATTCTTTTAGATGGCCACATTTGTTTATCCGGTAGTTATACAAATGAATCAATTATCTGGTAGTTATTCAAATGAATCAAATCAAATACATTAGTCTCACTTAAGGTGAACAAAGCTTTTAAAGAAAGTCCTTACCCAAGATTATAAGTTATTTGCTGTTAAGAAACTAGATCTATAGGCAAAGTGACGCGATGTTAGTCACTATAGTTTCATACATTTATTTAGATTCCTAAATGAAGTTTCACATTTGATAATACTGACATTTGATCTACTCAAGCTGTTCAGGCGGTTTTTATTTTTACCCTTTTTAGTTCTTATGTTATTTCATGGGGTACCATTGTAATGAAATATAGAACTACTGGGAGTTGTTTGTGAGGGCTGCACTGGATACTGAAGGATGTGATGGTCACTGCTGGAATTAACATGTATTTTTTTTTTCAAAAATTGTGTGAGAAAGAAGTTTATTACTATTATTTTAAAGAGAGAAATTTTAGCAGTGGATCACTGCATCTTCCCTCTAGAAATTAGATGGCTGCCTTCAAAAAGTACAACTGATGATTGTAATTCAGCTGAATGTCTCAGCTTCATCAGGAATAACAACCATCAATATTATTGGATGTTAGAGTTTTAGCGAGGTAATCCCCACTGCCTGGAAATGGACGAATTTGTTTTCCCTTCAAAGGTTAGGAGATGTTTCGGAGAAGATGGGAAAGGTTCCACTTTATAGGTGATTTCTTCCCGTGGACATTGATATTTGATCCGTTAACTTTCAAATCAAGGTAGATAAGCGAAGACAATAATGTAAGTGTCGTTATGACGTTCTGCTCTCTCATCAAGTTTTTTGTCACGAAAAATTTGGCAGAACAATTTGTTTCTTTTTGGAATTCTGGATGCAGGTGGTATAGACTTTGTTATAATTATGATCTAAGTCGCCATGCTATACAACCAAACAACAATAAAATAGTCAAATGGTTAAAGTGGCTTAATTAAGCCACTTTTTTAGCTTACAAGCCACTTTGAGATGTTTGGCAAAGTGGCTTATTTTAGCTTATAATCTATCAAAAAATAAATTATGTACTGCCTTATTTTAAAGTGGATTATAAACCGCAAAGTTTAACCAAGTAAACACATATAGCCCTCTCTTCATTTCACAAAATTCTCAGCCATATCTTTTTTAGTGGATTACAAGCAGTTTACTTTTTGGTTATTTGGATATAATTCATTTATTTGCCAAACACTTTACAATTGAACCAGGATAATAATCTATAAAGTTTACAAAACACCATGAATTATAATCTACATGAATTGTAATTCAATCGTTATAATCTAAAGTTGCCAAATATGCTCCAAGTTCTATCAAGACATCTCCCACATTATTGTTTCATAAGGTAACTTTTTATATCGCCACATGATTTAAATATTATAAGCAAATAATCATAAGTTGTTTGGTAAGAGTTAGTACTCTTCTCGCAATCAAACAGGTTCAACATTTTATTCAAAACTAAGGAATCTCAGGACATTTGGTAAGCCATCTAACTAGTAAATAAAAAGTCATAGTTAGGCCTGTTCAAAAAGTCCGTGCCGAGCTCGGGGTTGGCTCAGGCCGGGTTCCCAACTTGGGTACGGGCCGGCTTGCCAAGGCCTTGCCCGGCCCGGAATAGGGCCGACCGGGGCAATAAATCCGGGCCAGGCGGCTCGGATCCGGAGCCCGGCCCAGCCATAACGTGATTATTATGGGAAAAAGCCGGGTCGGGCTGTGTCAATCGGGCCCGGAGTCAACGGTCACCTTAGGTGACCGTTTGGCAAAACGGTCACCTAGGTGACGGTTATGGCTGGGCCGGGCCAGCCGTCCCGGACATAACGGTCACAAATGTGACCGTTTTGCCCGGTCCGGAGCAGCCATAACGGTCAGATTTAATTTTTGACCGTTTTGTCCCCAAAAACGATCATATTGTGAGGATGTTTAGGTCATTTGCCTAGGAGGCTGCCTCTATAAATAGAGGGGGGTTTTTACTTCTTCTCCTCACACCAAAACTCATCTACTTTTCTCTAATATTCTCTTATATAATCTTATACTCTTTTATATTCTCTAATAATCTCTTATACTTTCTAATTCTTCCATCAAATGGCTTCCGAATTTGATTATGAAGAGCAAAAACTATCTCTTACCGATCTTAAAATGAGTCCTCCTACAACAGCTACTCCTACTGATCCCATCGGTGTTTAATCCCGAATCCGGTGGCGATGATTCCACACCAAGAGCTCCTAAAAGGCCGAGATCCGATGTGTGAAATTTTTTCGAGAAGATAGACGTCACCAAGGATGAACACGTAAGGATCCTCACCCAGAAGGCTAAATGTGTGTTGTGCGGCGAGATTTTCTAAGCTCATCATAAGAGCGGCACCAACCACCTCAAACGTCATATAGAAAAACACAACAAATGCCAGAATTCTCAAGGTGATATCCGACAAACTATGATTTTCCAGTCCTCCTCTTCTGGTAGTCTCGGTAGTTTGAATTATGACGCTGCCAGAGCCAGGAAATGCGTCATCAGGTTTATCATTCTTAAAAACATTCATTTTAAATTAGTAGAAGATGATGGATTTTAAAATATGTTTAGAGATGGTTTTTATCCCGCATTTGCAAAATTTTCTCGTCAAACCTGTCAACGTGATATTTTAAAACATTATCAGGAGGAACAAGAAAAAATAATTTTTTATTTTAAAAATTTAAATTGTAGATTTTCTTTAACTTTTGATATTTGGACATTAGAGTACAAACTGGTTATTTATATATCACAACACACTGGATTGATAAAAATTGGTAAATGTTTAAAAGAGTTGTTTTCTTTATTATAATTAAAGAGTCACATACTGATATTAATGTTGCAAATTTAATAATTGAAGAATTTATGAAACTAGAAATTGATCAAAGAATATTTTCTCTTTTAGTAGATAATGCAAGTAATAACAATGTACCTGTTGATTTTATCAAAACAACTCTGTCATTGCCATGTCATGGTGATCTTTTTTATATTAGATGTAACTATCTTATTTTAAATTTAATTGTTCAAAGTGCATTTACTAAAATTAAACCTATAATAGAAAATGTTAGAACAGTTGCTTATATGCATAATGCTTCTGAACAAAGACTTAAAAGATGGAAACAATTTTATAAAAGAAAAAATTATAAGCCCAGACTAATTCCAAAAGATGTTAACCATAGGTGAAATTCCACCTATGCAATGTTAAGCGTGGCAATATAATATAAAAAAATTATAAATAAGTGTATAAATTATTATGCTTCTAGTTCTAGCTCTGGTGGCACCTATGGAATAGCTGAAGATGAATAGACAATTATATGTAATTTATATGAGATGCTACAAGTTTTTTATGATGCTACAATGTTATTATTTGGCTTTTATTATCCAACTATTACTTTAGTTGCTTTACAAATTTAAATATTCAAAAAAATTGTCAAATATCGTATGAATGATACTTTTGGAGCTATAATTTTTCAAATGGAGAGCACATTTAATAAGTATTTTAGGCATATTCCTCATATTTTTGGTTTGGGGTTCTTATTAATCTATGTTTGAAGGATATTAGCCTTCGAAGTTTGTTACAATCATTGTATGATGGACATATTATAGACTTAGATGATGGATCATTCTTACTGCTACTTCTCATCATTTAGCTATTAGAAATTATTTTCAAACTTTATATGATGAGTATGCAGCTAGACATGGTGTAGCCGCATAACAATTTACTGCTTCGGCACCTTCGAGCTCAAGCCGATGTAAAAGTGTAAGTTTTGATAGGTATGCAATGATAGCTGAGCTAACTGGTGGATCTAGACTTGGATCATCATTAGAGATTTCTGAAATAGATGAATATTTATATGTTTATTTAGTTAAATGTTAAGGAAATACTTTAGATATTTTGTAATTGTGAAGAGTATATGGATCAGTTTCATATCCTATACTTTTCACCATGGTTCGTGACTTACTAACTTTGCATGTTTCGACGGTAGCTTCAGAGTCTGCCTTCAGCACAGCAGGACGTTTGATCGACGTCCACTTGTTGGAATTCTTGTTTTGATGATGTTTAACAGATAATTTACTTCTAATGTTGTTTGTCTAGTGTTTGTGTTTTCGTATTTATTCTAGGCAAACAATGAGTTGGAGGATGGATGGAATTGCGCATTCACGATAATATCCAATGGAGGTTGGCGGAATAGTAGGTGAAGCTATGTACAATTCAAGTTGAAGATCCAAGTTCAAGTTTCACCCGCAAGTGTACCAAGTTGAGCTCATTGAAGCCTTCATCAAGCTTGGGTAATTTAGTTTAGGAGTTTATATTATGTGTATTAATACCTTAAGCTCAATATAATATACACACACACACATTTATTGGTTTCCATGTATATATATAGTTATATATATACATATATATTTTGGTTTGATAGTTTTCAAGTTTTACTATGAAACAATTAAATATAATTAGAAAACATATTTTAGTTTCATACTTATATGCATATATATGATTTCATCAATATCAATTTTATTTAGTTCAATGAAATCATGTTTTAGTGCATTATATGTTTTGGTTTGTTAAAATACTATATTCGTTGTTTATAGACTTCATAACAATAGCTTACATCTTTCTTCAAGTCTATAAAATCATTTTGTAATGTTTCAAAACAAGGTTAAGCTAAAATGTCAAAACTCATATGTTTACACTTTCATGTTTTGGACTATTTTACAAAATGATGATATTTCTCATTTGGGAAGTCCTTTTAGAAAACCAGTTTTTGTAGCACGTGTATTATCATGTCTACAATCATTTCCCAAAGTTTCATAATTTTTGGAATTTATTTGATATTTTTGAACAGTGTTTTAAAATTAGCACACTGCTTTCAAGCCTGAAATTTCATATATCAGTTCACGGTCGACCGCCACGGTCGACAGCGCCCATGTTTTTTCCTGAGAAGTCAGCAGAAACTTTTACGGTCGACCGTGACGGTCGACCGTCAGTCTGTAAGTTCTCACGGTCGACCGCCGCGGACGACCGTAGCCTGTTCTGTTTGTTTTCTCAGTTTCAATGACCTTCGCGGTCGATCGCGATTTTCCCACGGTCGACTGCCGATCACCCAACTGTCATATTTGGTACAGAATCATATTTCTGATTCGTTGGGGTTTTTGGTCTTTTGTTTGGGGTTCCTGGCTGAGTTTTTGGGAGGCTATAAATACCCCCTTGATCTCAGTTCTCAACCAAATCCAAGAAATGTTTTAAACAAGTTTTAAAATAGTTTAAGTTTGCTTAGTTTGTTTTTGGGGTTTGCTGTTACAAAGAGGAGTTTGCATCATCTGTTGAGGAGTTCATCTTCAATATCTTCTCATCCTCTCTTTATGTTTATAGAGAAGTTTTCTAACTCTTTTCTTTAGCAATATTATTATTGATTTTCATATTCTTATTATTGCTAATTTGTTATTTGAGTTAGATTTGATTTTACTCATTGTTTACACACCCACCCACTTGAGCTTATTGTATTTTCATACAAGTATATTTAGGTTGGTGAGAGTTGTAACAATTGAGTGTGAGCTTTTATTGTGTTCTCATCCATATTAGAGAACAATCATTCTTTGTATTGTGCTTAATCGTGAGATCACTTTGTAATACACTTGTACACCGAGAGGAGTGTGTGGTGAGAGTCGGGGATCGTCCCAAGAGGAGTGACGTCGGTTGATGAACCTAGGGAGAGGTTGTAACTGAGCACTTGAGGGAGACACGGCTAGGTCCAACACTTGTGAGGGTGTAGAGTGTGTTTGTAAGAGTGTGAGTTGTAGAGTTTTCGGTTAGCTAAAAAACCGAGTGTGTAGAAGTTCCGGCTTCCAAACCGGATTATGATAGTGGATTTCTCCCCGGGAGTGGGGAGCGGAGACGTAGGACGGAAGGTCCGAACTCCGTGATCCTTTGATTGTGTTTGAGTGTGCTTTGGTGTTTATTCTTATTTGTGCTCATTGCGCATATCGCCATTGTCTCCTTTTTTACTTTGCCCACTATCTTGTTTATGTTTATTTCATTCTTGTGTTAATTTGTATTCCTTGCATATATCCCATAGTATATCTCATTGCTAGGATATATCTTATTGTTCATATTGCTTATCCTAGCTCATATATCTTGTTGTATTTCATACTTACTAGGATAACTTATTAACTTATTTTTAATTGGCATAAAATCATATTAGATTAGCATAAGACCATAATCACCTCTCCCTCTAGGTTCTAACAAGGACATGCTTAGATCCGTATGTTGGTCTTTTTTTTTTGATGATGTTTTATCAAACAATTTATAACTAATATTTTTGTCTAGTGTTTGTATTTTTCTATTTATTATTGACAAACAATGAGTTGGAGGTTGGATGAAATTACGCTTCAACGATCATATCCAATGGAGGTTTGCGGAATAGTGAAATGAAGCCTTACAATTCAAGTTGAAGATCCAAGTTCAAGCTTCATCCGCAAGTGTACAAGCCTAGCTTATTGAAGACCTATAGCTTGGGTAATCTAGTTTAGGAGTTTATATTACGTGTGTTTAGTACTTTAAACTCAATATCATATACACACACATTATATTGGTTTCTATGTATATATATAGTTATATATATACATACATGTTTTGGTTTTCAAGTTTATATAAATATGAAATTACAAAATTCATATTTATTGTTTTGGTTTGGTTTAGATTTATAGACATAAAACAAATATACATTCATATACATATTTTATGTTTCATATTTATCAGTTTGTTAAATGCATATTGTGCAAAACATTTTTGCATAATATTGAGTTTTTGGTTTATAGACTTTAAAACAATAGTTCATACCTTTTATCAAGTCTATAAAGCCATACAAGAGTTTTCAAAATATTGGTTTAAGTCAAAATAACAAAAACATGTGTTTTGTATTTTCATGTTTTGAAAAATAATGAGCTTTTACAAATGTGAAGTGCAATTCTAAAAATTCTTTTTGTAACATGTTTATTTACATGTTTATAATTATTTTCCAAAGTTTTATAATTTTTAGAATTTATTTGTTATTTTTAAAGGCACTTCAAAGTTCAGTTTTACTGTTCATTTCAAGCTGATAACACGTTATCAGTCGACTGATTCATGTGTTCAGTCGACTAAAGAAAATACCTGGAATAGCTAAAAGTTTTTGTTTTATGTTGGTCGACTGACCAATTGACTGATGAGATCATCAGTCGACTGATAAGGGTCGTCAGTTAACTGATGAGCTGGAAAATACCTACAACGGTCAGCTCATCAGTCGACTGATAAGGGTCGTCAGTTGACTGATGAGCTGAAAAATACCTACAACGGTCAGCTCATCAGTCGACTGATGAAACCCGTCAGTCGACTGATACTGTAACGGCTAGTGTTTTTGTTCCAGTTTTGGGTTTTTGATCTTTTTGCCTTGTTTTCTCTTAGCTTTGGGGTTCCTATAAATACCCCCACATATCCTTAGTTTTATTTAATAAAGAGAAAATTTTTAAAGAGTTTTCCAAGTTTGTTTAAGGGTTTCAAAAGTGTGTTTAAGAGTTTAGTTTGTGAAGAAATTTTCACAAGGGCTTGAGGAGATAATCTTTGGTGTTTGGGCATTCAAATCATCTCCCTCTCTTTCTTGTCATTATAGAGAAGTTTCCTTAAACTCAATTCTAGCTATTTATTGTTTTTGATCTTAATTTCCATAAGCTAGATTTTATATTGAGTTTATAATTGTTTTACTCTTTGTTTACACACACAACCATTGAGCTTATTGTATTTGCATACCTTATATAATTGGGTTGTGGGTTTGTGTGACTTAGAGAGTGAGCCTACATAGAGTTCTAATCTATTGTAGAGAACAAACTTTGTTGTATTTGAGCTTAATTGTGAGATCACTTTGTAATACACTTGTACACCGAGAGGAGTGTGTGGTGAGAGACGGGGTCGTCCCAAGAGGAGTGAGGTAGGTGATAATGCCTAGAGGTAGGTTGTAATTCCTAACAATTGAGGGAGGCACATGCTAGAGACCAACACTTAGAGGGTGTACAGTGTGATTGCAAGAGTGTGGTTTGTAAAGTTTTCGGTGAGCTAGAAAACCGAGTGTGTGGTGTAAACGTTATTCGAGTGAGCGTAGAAAACTCGGTTGTGATAGTGAAGATCTCCTCGAGGTGAGGAGTGGAGACGTAGGTCGTGGGGACCGAACTTCGTAATCATATCTTGTGTTTGAGTTTGGCTTGGCGCACTTATATTTTTGTTCATCTTTATTGCCATTCTCTCCTTGTTTATTTCATCCACTATATTGTTTATATCTTGTTTCATCATTGTGTTAGTCTCATATTCTTGCATATATCTCTTGTTGTATCATTGCTAGGATATATTTGTTAATTAGTTTTAATTGGCAATTAAATCAGATTAGATTAGCATAAATCCTATTCACCCCTCCCTCTAGGGTTCTTTCACCGTATATTGTACAAGCGGTGATGTGCTTACAAGATCCGTGAAGTTACGAGAAGCGAATGCAAGACATCGATCGGATGGCTGAAATTGAAGATAAATTTGAAGAGTTGAGACTAGAAGATAGATATAAAGATTAAGCAATATTCATCAAATTATAATTTTTATTTCTTAGCTTTAAATTTGTAATCAATTATTTTGGAAACAGTTACAAATGATAATGATATAGGTGAGTATGTACCAACTTAGTTGGGATGTACTCATCTATTGTGATGTGACGAAGTCCAAAATAAATTTATATTTGTAAAGAATTTATTAATTATTAATAAAAAAGTTATTTTTATCATCTTTTATTTTTATAATTTTTTGTATTTACAATTTATGTCATTTCAAGTTATTAATAATATTATTGTTTTTTATTAGTATTTTCTATAATATTTTTATGTATATTTTAAAATTTAAAGAGACTTTTAAAAAATAAAAAAAGTTAAAAAATCCAGACCGGCCCGGAATCCGACCCGCTCAGGCCCGGGTCCGTGCTCCGGTTTTGCCCGGCCCGGATGGACAGGCCTAGTCCTAGTGACAACTATAATCAAGTATTTACTTCAAAAGTAACGAGAGAGAGGGCTATATTTCGACTTTGATATTTTTACCAATAAAAAAAAATTCTAGTCCTTTTTCTTCAATCCTTGGAGAAAATCTATTCGGTGAATGCAGGCAAAGCAACAGTTCTTATTACACAATATAGCTTTGACTGATTCTAGCTACGAAAAGCCTTACTTAAATCTAACATCAATTCTGGTAAAAACCGCAAGCACCAGGCAACGAGTTTACACATAAAAGTATCCGCTTTGCGATGCTAAACTTCCGAGTTAGAACCATACTTTTCACTTGTCCTCCCAACAAACGATTCTGGTCAACAAGAAGTATCAGAAATTGATCATATATTACAACTATTTCCAAAGCTACTGAGTACACTTTTGGGAACTCTACATAACCACTAAATTTGCTAGGAGCCTACTACTGCACACAGTTAGCACGAGCACTGCTATTGTTATGGTAACTTGATAATTTTTCATTCCCCAGATCAGGAAATATGTCAGTTGAGTTCTCAAAAGCATCAAACTATGCAGTCGCCCATGGAGTATCCAAATTTCCATTGACGTTTAGCGCATCGATAGTCAGTGAAGACATTTCATCTCGAGACGCATACCAAGAGTTGCCACACCCACCACACTCAAGCTGGATGACAGAATCAAGAAAAAGAAGAGAACAAAAAAAGATGTCAAGGTCTGTTGAAATAGCAACTATAAGTATTTCAAAAAGAAACATTGACCTAGCATCACAGTCACAGCTATAGAAATAATATGAAAGTCTCCTACATGAGTTTGGAACCAACTCTATAATAGGTTCGAGTACCAAAGACTATTAAATACTTTGGTATAGGACTATGGAAGAAAAAGTAAGACTCCAATGTGTACAAGAAATAGTAAGTCATGCTGAAAGTTCGATGGCTTGAAACGGAATCTTTTGATGAATATATTCATTTATATACCTCATAGCGATCCCCAGCAGCTCCAGCACATATGATTCCATTAATATGAACTTGTTTTTGCATACATCTCGAACATCGAGCATCTGTCATCTGTGCACAAACCGAAACATTTAAGATTATAATACATGAGGAATACAACTTCTACATCCCAAGGTTCATATTTCACTCAAATTCAATAGTGTCTTTCTTAAACGTTTGATATTTCTGGTTTAAATCCTACAAGTCATTTCAATGAATACAGCATAAGGAAGTTACTCCAACAAATGAGTTAAAACACATGTCCTTGTACTTGGAGGTTACTATCTAACCTGCATTTGCACTGGTTTTTCAGTCTCTGTCGCTATTCTTTCATCTGCAGTCAATCCTTCCTGTATTATTTGAATCAAAGCAAGTAGAGAAACAATAAAACATAATAGAAAAATGAACGGGCACAATGCACAAGGCAGATATGTACAGCACAAATTTAAAAAGAAAACTTCCACCTAAGTATGAACTGTCTCATTCTTTAATTGGGACTGAAAGAAACCAATTTATGCGTGAGTTTCTTTCTTTTACATGTACTAGTCGTATCATTTTTTTCCCGCTACAATAATCCCAATTTTTAAATGTTGCAGTAATATTTTTAAAAATTTTTGAATTGCTACATTTCCGCGACTTTTTTAAAAATGCTACAGTATTACCTTGTGCTACAGTGATATTTTTTCAAAAAAATGATACGGTACCCAATTTCATATTTGCTACAATAATAATGATACAGTAAAAAAACTGTAGCATTACGGTAGTATGAATAACGAATCTTGGGTTCTCACATTTGTATAGAGGAGTAGATATGTTAAGATTTTTTAAATTTTTACTGTAGCATTACGGTAGTATGAATAACGAATCCTGGGTTCTCACATTTGTATAGAGGAGTAGATATATTAAGATTTTTTAAAATTAGAATGAATAAAAATAAAAGCCGCATGCCCCCTTTTATATATGATAACATCTACTTAAATATCAACGTCTTCCAAATGAAAAATAAAATCAACTCATAAAAATAGAGCAACTCAGAAAGTAACCAAATATGATACAGAGTATCAAAATATCGAGTATGCAAGAGGGTTAATGTTAAGACCGTGAGACAGTCCCTACTTGTCACGCCCCGAGCCCACAAGCTTGTTGGGGGTGCAAGCCGTAGGACCCACCAAGTGTAACGCATTGTTTAGCTCAAACCACTGTCAAAATCGACTAGTCGATGTTACACTTGAGTCTTTAGCTTTCACTATATAAACACCTCAATTTGCCACTCTCCCACCGATGTTGGACTAAATTAGTGGGATGTCACAATTACCCCACCTTACAAAGGCGACGTCCCCGTCGCGGCATGACAATTAACACATCTCAGTATCGCCGCCAGACGATATGGACTCTAGAGGTGTCTCCTACATGCTCTAGAGGTGGCTCCTATCGCATCCACACGGTGTAGCACTTAGTCTCGCATAGTATTTAGCTCCACACTTCCTCCTAGCAACTGCTCTGATACCATTTGTTACGCCCAGGCCCGCAGGCCCGTTGGGGGTGCAAGCCGTAGGAACCATCGAGTATAACGCATTGTTTGGCTCAAACCATTGCCAAAATCAACTAGCCGGCTGATGTTACACTTGAGTCTTTAGCTTTCACTATATAAACACCTCACATTTTCACTCTCCCACCGATGTGGGACTAAATTAGTGGGATGTCACGCTACTGACATTCAAGACTTCACCATAAATTTTCACTCAAATATTGATCAGATCAGTCAACTGCCTAAATATGAAACAGGTGGCACTTGAAAAAAATAAAAATAAAAATCATTTGAACGAGTGTTATGCGCTAATTTTGGTTTCTGTAGCACAAAATAAGGACACAACAAGTAGGGATTGAATAGCTATTAACTTATCATTTTTAAAGCATTCTCGAATGACTTCCCACCATAAGATCCTGAATTTTGGAGAAGATCAGTGACCATATTGCATCAATCTTAATTAAGTCTTCTCGCAAGAACAAATTAGAACTAGTATGCTTTTTCAGGATATATTTGAGGGAAATTTTCTTCATCTAATTGGTGGCATGACACAGGCTTCTGTCCAATGTCCACAGGTGAAGTCTGTTGTATTAGTCACCATAAGAAAGTTGCTCATCATCTCCAGTATTCTAAGATGACGTGACTCGGTGATTGACACAACAGGTTGGAAACCTTCAAAATTAGGTATCCAAATCATGTTCAATGGTTGATTTCACTGCATGTCCATGATAAACAACCCCTACTATAAAGCCTTCACTTTGCCTGTAATATCACCCCTATTGATGGTTGTTGCACAGGCCGGGTGACAAGGGACAAAATCACTAGTATTGTTATCAAAGTGGACAATCTTATTCTTATGAATATAAGCTTTGTTTTCAGTATGGTGCTAGTTTCATGACTTAGTTATCAGACAACCACGAAACTAAACTAAACACAAGGGAAACACTAATGAAAACAAGTGAGTGAAAAATATTTTCAAATAGCTGATATGACAATATCCAGAGAGGGGTTACTGGAATTACCTTCTAATTTTTGTTGAACCTAATAAACATCCAAAACTCTGAACCATAACTTCTGCTGGCAGCTGGCCATCAATTTGAGGGTAATAACTAAGAAATCTCGCAACTTAAATCCCTTCATCAAGGGGATGTAGACTAGTCTCACATCATGGCTGAATATTTTATTTCACAATTACCATGCAATCTATATAAAATCTGTATCAAATAGAGGGTGAATTCCCTGGCTGCAAGAAGCTCAAGAAATAATACAAGTATGGCGACTGATAGAATGGAGGGGGGACTGGATAAACGGTAAACAACAAACGATCAAGTATCACTCTACTTTTGTCCCTGCAAGTCAGTGGCAACTGTTTACTATATATTGACATACTCATGGTCATTCTTTTGCTTTGCATTGAAAATGGAAACCATGCTGGATACAGGTTGTCTGTCCTTGCATAGAACCCACTAATAGGTTACCATATATGAGACAGAAAACAAATTTAGGGGATTTTTGAAGCTGGGAAGACTCCATTATATGAACTAGACTCCTTATGAACTGACATGTTTATGGTTATATAACTCTAATTGCACCTCCTGTTACTCAAGGCGTATACTGGGGCAATGTCTCAGTGTGTCAAACTTCTATTCTTTTCCGCCAGTGCTGTCGGATTATGTCTCATATAGAATCCAATATGGAAAGTAGTCTGATAACAGTGAGCTCTTGGGTTTGTTTGAAAGGAAGGCGTGAGAGCTACAGGTAACATAGACTGGACCATAATGTTTCCTCATCTGGATCGAATGGACTTCCATGCTTATTACACCGTCCATCTCTAGTACTGGCTCCTGAGCTAAGCCTTTATTAACTCCCTCAGAAGTGATATCAGAGATCATGGTTCTTTCAAACATTGACGAGAGGAGCATATGACACAGGTTTGATGTCCAAAAAAGATTAGGCTAACAGTTGTGCTTACCACACATGGAGAGGGATTAATGAAAAACAAGCTGCCTTACCACCTTCTATACTAGGGACTTACAGACTCATTCTGCTTGCTATAGGGGAAAGAGGTTCTTCTGCTCAAACTGATAGAGGCCGAGGTACGAGTTGAATGTGCCTTCTATCAAGCCAATTATAAGAAATTAGCATGATGAAATAGATTAATTTGGTTGAAAGTTTAAACTGAAAAGGATGTGGAATTAATTCGGCATAAACTTCGAGATCGTTTGATATATCGTTGAATGGACTTGACTTTATGGTCTTCTCTTTCGAGTTAAATGAGCTCCAAGCCTATCAACTATTAATTGATCCAACTTGTGCACTCACAAGTCCATTGTCCTTCGAACTTGCACAGGCCAATTTCTATCCTTATAGCTTTATCTAGTGCTCATCTAAAAAAACGGTTGAGAGAACCAGCACAGAATGGCAACAAAGTGGAGATGGTTCATCTAAAAGGATAATAGGTGAGTTCAGTGTTATTGAGGCGCGCGCCCCGGGCGCGCCCCGGGCGCGGGGCGCTTCGGCCTGCGCGAAATGCGCCCCGCACGCGAGGCGGGGCGCTGCACGCAGCGAGGCGCGCGCCTCGCGTGCGCCTCGCATGCGCCTCGCTCGCGCCTCGCGTGCGCCTCACGTGCGCCTCGCATCTATGTTATGCAACATACTCTTTCTTCTATTTTTTTAAAATAATTTACATAATTACATATTTATATCATGTAATATACTCTTTCTTACTAGTTGCTAATCTATTTTCATCTTTTCATGTTTAACCTATTAAAAGGAAACAATAATTAGTAATTTAGTATACTTATTTGCTAATTGTAACTTCCTTCTCTAATTAGCATGCTAACTAGCAAATTATGAACATGTAAATATGTAATTGTTACATTTATTCTTCATCTTTTCAAGCTAAGTAGCAAATATCAATTAAGAATACTAACTAGAAAATTATGAACAGTCATGTTTATTAATTATACTTCCTAGTCTTTTTATGTGACAATTTATAAACATATGCTCATAATTGTTAATCACTTAATTTGATGATTTAAATACATGTTTCTGGTATCTTTTTTGTTACTTTAAAAATTCAGTTAGCATAATTTGATGATTTAAGTTGATATTCTCAAAATTTTGGATGTAGGTAACTAATATGTTGCTTATATGTTTTTATCTTATGATGTTGGCAAATATTAGTTTGAGTTATGCGCCTTAATTAGTGAGGCGCGCGCCTCGTTGTGCGCCTTGCGCATGGTACGCGTAAAGGACCTTTGCGCCCTACATTGCGCCTTGCGCCTCGATAACACTGGGTGAGTTTTTCTTTGATTTTGAAATATGCTAGTCATGATATATCAAAGTAGAAAACAAGCGAAACAGAAGTATATCAATAAGGACCATGTGACTATGTAAAAGACTTCAGGGATACAACACAAAAGCACCTCTTAATGGATTCAAAAAAGTTTAAATCTTATTTAAGATGTACTTTTTTTGTGGGTTGGGATGGTGTGGTGGGGGAGGGAGGCATTTACTTTTCTGTCAAAGCAGCATTCAAGCTAGATTTTCCACATCCACATGTTAAGCAGAGTCCCCAATAAGCTTAGCTTTTAAGTCCTACTTTTAAAAGTCACGAGTCCCCAACTTTTGAAAAAGTGGCTTATGAGCTCACCTAAGTAAGCTAGGCTGACCAAGAAATGACTATTGTACCCACACAATTTTTATCGTAAACAGTAATGGTGGGTTTAGATATCAAATCGTCTAGAAATAATCCCCCACACACCCTCATAGTTTCTTTTTGCGACTATAGTTACCAAAGGGCACTACTTTATGCAAAAAATAAAAAACTGATGGTCAAATGAAATCATTTTTTTAATTGTAACTGCAGTTGTAAAATGTCTGCAAGTACAGAAATATAAATATCTGCAATTACAAATGTGATACCTTTGCAAATTTCATACGATTGCATTTCAATTTTTCCATGGACTCAAACATCCTCTAAAAGAGAAAAATCACCTTTTATAGAGAAACAGTCTGTAGAGATCTCAAAAACAAAAATGAAATGCAGAAAATGTTGTGTAACAGGCTTGGGAATATGGGAGCTGTACAGTATTGCGACAATGCTTTTCTTCTTCTTTTATATATATAACACAATGCAAATTTATTAGATAATAGTAAATAGCTCATATACCAAGTCAACCAAAGAACAACCAAGATGGTAGCAATGGATACCTTTAGCTCCTCTGGAGTCATTGTAAGAAGGGCAATGGGTTCTAATTCTTTGTTTAGCAAACGTCGACTCAATAATGGGTTAGTCTGCAGGATTTAATAGAATAAAATCAGCTTCCTTGAATCAGATAAATTTTGAATTAATTTATGAATTATATATGAAAATAAGAGAACTTACTTGTAAAAGAAATATTAAACATCTATCGCTAATAAATAGTTAAATTTAAAAAGAAAAAAACGAAAAAGGTAAAGAGAAACACAATTTAATTTTGATGAGTCAGTTTACATCTATAGCTTTTTTTTTTTTGATATTTCTTCCCTTTTGTTAATGGTATGCCCCGTCCTTCCTTTATTCCTTTGTGTTATCAGAACAGGATATTACGTGTTTATACGTGTGATTGTTAGATGAAACTTGAAAGTTGAAACCACCAGTGTTATAAATGTGCAAGGGGCAATGCAAGGCGCAAAGTCCCTTTACGTGCACTTGTGCAAAGTGTGATGCGATGCGCACGCCTGTGAAGCGACATGTACACAACACAGATAATTCTTCAAGATAGATAATCAAACATGAAAGAACATGTTTATGAATTTTCACATAAAAATATGTTAGGATAAATAATATCTATTACCAAATCACAAAATAAGATCTTAATTCATAATGCCTTTTTTAGTAGTATGGACCATTTAGGAACGGTCATGTAGGTAGATCATACAGGCAGGCAATTTTCTTTTTCTCAATATCCTTTGCATTGAAAATGGTCCATACTACTAAAAAACCCAGAAACTTAACGAATAGAAACCTAATCCTTCCAGACACTTCTACATCAAAACTCTAACCTCCACAATTCTATTTTATAAGCAATGTTTCAAAAAGCTCCTGCCTAGGCTCTCGCCAAGGACTAAGCAATTCCTAGGCCGTCCACCAAGGTTTTGGGAGCGCCTAGGGGAAAGGAGACTGTGGACTATACTGCTTAGGTCTTGCTCCTGATTTCTCCTGTTGCTGCTTCTACGTCCTTCAACCTACTCCGAACTCCTCCATCCGCCTTCACCAACTACGAACTCCTCCTTTAACTCCTCTAACCTTTAGCAAAATCTCGTCCATCACTACATCAGCAAAAAAAGAAATCCTCCTAAGCCTAGTGCCTAGGCGTTAGGGCTAGTTTGGTACCCAGCAGTACCTAGCGCTTTTAATAACATTGATTGTTATTAAAAAAATAGAGAAAATAGGAAAACGTCTAGGCCCCCAGCCTAGGCACATAGACTCTAGGCGTCGGGTCTGCCACCTAGGCCACCTAATGCTTTCTGTAAACTTGTTCATAAGTATTCTTGCATTACTTGTGGCAGATGTGCAGCTAAATTCTTTGCTTCATGGGCCAGAATCTTGTAACTAAGAAAAATATCCAGAAAATGATTAGCGGAAATGAAAAGACTAAGAGAATAAGTGGCAAAATACCAAAAGCGAGGATGAGAAATGAGTGCATCCATAAAGGGATAGCTTCAATTGAGAATAAACTGTGAAATCTAGAGAAGATGGTAGGCATGTGCAAACAAGACATGTTTTGCATACCATGCAATCTAACAATCTCCCAAATAAGAGGTTTTTATTTGGTTGTACTATACTGTCTTGCATGCTTTGAGACATCTCATCTGTAAGAACCAACTGACAACAAAACATTCTAGCAATAGATCTCATAAAACCAATTAGGAATGACAAGATAGAATGCACGGGTCTTTGCTGTTATCAGCAAAATGAATATGAGAGGATGCTAGAGGGAATAATCCTGTCGTTGGCTGATAAACTTAGAAATTTTACATGTTCAATATTGATCAGCATACCTCGTGCTTGAAAGTAGGACAAAAGATTCTTCTGCTAGTTGTGCATTTTCTTTTTTATTCCCAAGGCATGTACTTCAGAAATCAAAAGTTTCTTCATGGAACCCTCAGGCCCGAAGAATATTATGCCCTTGAAAAATAGAATAAGTGATAATCAATTCAGCATCCTGCCTACTGCCAAGCTTGATATCACCCAAGTACCTATTTAAAGCAGGGTCATCTTCTAGTAGCCCCAGCTAACGACATAAGCACTAAGCTGACATGTTATTGGCAGAAAAAGAGTCTTGCTTGATGCATTAATCACTTTGTTTCACAAGCCAACCTTATTTTAAACTATGAGCATCTACTTCTAAGAATTCAACAAGTTTTCCTTGCTTTCAACTTAACTTTCTATTGGAATAAGGCACCCCAGCTTCAATATCACAATTCAGGATAAACACCTCATGGATATAATATTGTCCAAAATTCCAAGTATTGGATAAAGGCATAAAATATCAAAAGTCAAGTAATAACAATGAGTTCCAAACCCCAATGAGCTTTCGCAAGCGCTATAAGATATGACCCAAGGGTAAAATCTTTTTTTTTTTTTAAATCTTTGATGCGTAAGAATCAACTTCAAAGGTCTTCTGGAGATTTAGTAGGACTACTCACTGCCTCATATAATGCACAAGTGATATTTCACCTTAAACATTTCTGGATATACACTAGTTCATTTCACGATAGGAAGACGTTATGAGCTTTTTTGCCTGAATGATCAGTAAAAGACAATTAATTTACTCGCTCATCCTTTGATTTTTCAAAATAGGCAAGTTTTGCTCAGAATTCCCTAATGACACCCTTATGCATACTCTTTCGAGTTATTCAATAACCACCGTCTTTGTAACTACTGGTATAGACTTCTTTATCATGGTAAAGATCAAGTTTTTAGCTTCTCTTTGTTGTCCCATAATCTGACCTTTCCTTTCCCATAGAGATCATGATTCAGGATCATTTTGACTCGGTTTCTGTAACAAAACCTAGCCACAAAAACTTTCTCCTGCTTGTTTGACTCCTCTTTCATGTACATCACAAACAAATTGATTTAATGCTCTTCAGCAATTTAAGACTCTTCTAGCTCCATCTACCATCAAACTCTGAAATCTGAAACTGAATGTTATACTAGGTAGAATTCATACACGGTATGTTTTATGTAGTCTTCCTAGCTTCGAGGTTACTTATTTATTTATATATACCTTTACAAATCTGACCTCCCAGACTAAAAACTATAAATTCCTTCATCAGATAGCTTACTGGGTTGTTTCTTCTACCTAACATGAATGCAGCCTTAGCCAGTCTCGTGATCTAATCTCTACTACCTAATTTTTTTCTGTAAGATGTTGAACCTGATCTTGGAGTCCACTGTTCATGGGTATTTTTGACTCTATGATTTTGCATCATGTGTCTGAGTTCCCAATTATCTGTCATTAGCAGCAATTAAAACCATTAATTTTACCAAACTTATTGATAACAACAAAAATAACACATAAATGGAATCTACCCAAAGATTCAAGATCTTACCTTTTAAGAAATAAACTAAATGAATAAAAAGCACATATACTACCTTTAGAAATAAACTAAATGAATAAAAAACACATCATCTAAGAAATAAACTAAATGAATAAAAAGCACATACTCCTTTAGAAATTAAATAAAAGGAGTACTTTAGGAAATTAGGAAATAAACTTACCATTGTATAAAGAACCGAAAATAACATAATTATTCATAGTACTCATAAGCTAAGACACAATTACAAACTTTTGCATGAACAGAATATTGTGATCGCAACAGCTGCAGACTGTACCCAAAATTGTGAGTTACAAATATCCTACCTTGAGATTATAATCAAGCTGTCGCATCTTCTGGTTATACTTTTGAAACTCCATGCCTAGAGCTTCATATACTACCTTCTCAAGCTCAGTTATCAGTGGGATAACAGCATCTATTTTGGCACCAACCTGAAGAGTTTAATGAATTAGAAGCCGATATACATTAAGGGCCTGTTCGGTTATTTCCTAAAAAACCAAGAAAAAGAAATGAAAACAAAGAAAACTCAAAAAGTACAATTTCATCCATTTCCATCCATAAAACTCACTCATAACATCTAATAAAATATTATTTTTATCCAACAACTCATCCACCACATCTAATAAAATATTATTTTCATCAAACAACTCATCCATCACATCTAATAAAATATTATTTTCATCCATAACATCACTCAACTCATCTCATCTCATTATTTCAAATCACTCATATCATCCAATAAGATGGTGACAACTCATCTCATCTCATTAACATTTCATTTCCACCAATTTCCTCCCAAAAAGCTAGGAAAACAATTTCCTTAAGTGTGGGTCACATCATCCAATAATATAATGACAACTCATCTCATCTCATCTATTTTCTTATTTTTAAGAATGAATCAAACAAAAGAAAACAAGTTATTATAAGAAATATGTTTCTTACAATTCATTTCCTTATTTTTTCGCCAACCAAACAACATCAAAACAAGTTTTCTTAAAAAATCACTCATATCATCCTATAATAAGGTGACAACTCATCTCATCTCATCTCTATTTCTTTGATTTCCTTCTTTTTTTTAGCAAACCAAACACTCCCAAAACAATTCTTCTTAGAAATAGTTTTCCATTTCTTTGATTTCCCACTTTTTTTAGACAAACGAACAGGCCCTAAAGGGAAAATTACCTAGGTTTCTACGAGACAGATGTATAAATAGAAAATGAAATGATAAGGAAAGATGCAGTGCCACCTTATAGGGAGGCTTTTCCTCTAAAATGACAGGCAGAAAGTAATGCTCAAACACTGACGCTAGAGACTTGATACTTGCATGTGAATAAGTTAATTTGCTGATATGCATCAAAATTTGCTATAAATTTCTAAAATCCAAACTGCATCAATCAGTTTGATTTGCTAGAGAGAACAAAAAGAGATAATAAGTATGGCACGTATTCATTGTTTAAATACAACTAAAGAGAGTGCATGCAGAGACAATGATAAAGTGATGGACGATGCACCTTTTAATGTCCATTACATTAGAAGGAAAACGTGAACAGCTAGAAAACTGTTAAAGCTGAAACTAATAAAATCAATTCAACTAGCCTAAGTAATTGCAACTCACTCAAAATGTTTAATTTGAGAAAATATTATGCCAAAATAGTTGCTCAGTATTTGAACATGGATAAATAAGTGCACTTGTAAAGTAGGTAAATGGAAAAAGAAAGGTAAGGTTGCAAGAAGAATTTGATTCAGCAGTTAAACAATAGAATAGTGAACATAAAAAAAATATGTAGCTCTCTGGTCATTTGCATTGGGAAAAAAAGAAGAATTGGTTAGCATTAGAACACCTATCTTTCCCCAAATGATCAGTCCATCAGGTGAACACCTATCTTTCCCCAAATGATCAGTCGACCAGGTGATTCCAAAGAAATGCATAAGTTTGGGCATCAAAAGACTACAGAACTTACATCTGAAGCACTACCACAAGGTCCAGTACGCCGTGCACTGATTTTGCCAGTTACCCGGGTAATAGAAGACACAATATGACTCCTATGCCTATCATCCATCTGCACAGCACCCTTTGTTGAACTCCATGCTAATTGAATTCCTTGAAGAAGCTTCTCTAACCACTTATCACGATGTGCATTGCCAGTCAGTACTTTGGATTTTGATAAAATTACATGGTACATTGAAACATCTCCTCTGCAACTAGAATATGCTTTTTCCAGCCTGTCAAATTGTGTCGTTGGCCCAAGTCTTGATACATCAATCTGATGCATTCTACCCCTCGCAAGGCTCCTCTTGGTTGTCAAATAATCATTCTTCTTGGCAGAAGAATTTTTAAGTTCAATGTCAGGAAGTTTACCTATTCGCTCTTGGGTTTTCTTAACAAGCACATCTATTTCATATTGCAGCGCATCGTTGCAATCTTTTTCTGTTAAATTCCACATACTTTTCTGGACATAATCATAGACTTTTTGCACAATAAATCCAGGATGTTCTAAACGTTCAGGTAATTGCTTGTCCAAAGGAATGAAGTGAATGACACACTTGTGCATTACAGATTCAGCTGGAACTTCATCCCGATGACAGCTATAAAATAGCTCCCTCGTATCTCTTGCTTCCCAGTTTCCACCCCCTTTTCTCACAGCTTCTTCCGGACGATAAAACCACTGCCCAGTGACCATCACTTTACCATGAAAATCCTCTGTTATCTCCTGTAGCCACAAAGCCAATGTTTAGGTGCATCTGGAAAACAAGATGCAGAGAGTAAAGCATAACCAAAGCATGTCTTAAATATCTGGAATATAGCTAATAGATCCTTTTATAAGACTTGCAGCGAAACGATATGGTTTTAATATCCATCACACTTTTTGGCAATTTTAGGGCGATATATCTCTATATGTTGGCTGATATGTCCTTTTAGATGACTTCTCACAAAACTATATTGTTTTGCAAAATTTCTTTAATATTTTTTAGCAAAAAATTCGGCCTTTTAAATTTTTAGTAAAATTCTAGTAGGCTCTTTTCTCCAAGTAAGTTTCGACAATTGGTTAGTGATCCTAGACATATATTATTTACATTTTTATATGATTAATTTCACTAAGTATATTTAGATTACATTTTAGGACATTATATTATATATTCATATGATGTGATATGACATTATATAAGATACTCACGTGTATTATATACATTTTTTGTATGCTCTTAATGTTTAGATTATATTTTAGGACATTATATTATATATCCACATGATTTGATATGGCAGTCTGATAATACGACATATCACCAATATTTCCCCGATATCTGTGTTGGTAGTGATTTTGGCCATCCAATATTTCCCTAACATTCGATATTTAAAACCTTGCAAAAGCATAGTCCCTCATATGGAATACTGAAGGATAAGAGACCATAAGTGACATGGACATGGGATAAACAATCTCAAGATAAAATATCAAACGCGTATATGTGCATATTCATGTGTATGTATTAGTGTACTCAATTTTCACGTGAATTTAAATAATTTATACAATACGAGAAAAAAGTTAGATATAGAGAATATTATAATGTGTGCTTTTATATAAGTTAATAGTTACCATGTAAACGTTAAAAAAGTGAAGTATGAGCACTGAAGCTAGTTTCCTTATTTTTGGAATAAGGTGTGGTGTCGATATCAAAGAAAACAATCTTTTGATACTGGTGCCCAACCCAGCATATAGTGACCAGTAACTATGAACCAAATCAAGATTTACTGTAATTTAAGATTGAGATGATATCCGGTATTTCAATCAATTTCATATATAAGTTGAAAAAAATGCCTGAATAAGTGTTTGCATCTAATTTGATACGAAATGGTATTTCAAAATGTTATCTATTAATCCTTGTATCCGTTTAAAGATCTTAAAGGAATTTTTACTTTCCTGCTTAAGTCTCAATCTTTTCCCCACCACGACTTGCTCTACTAAAGAGCCTGTAGCATTACCAGACTCCATTAACTTCATGGCACATTGGCACAAAAACACAATTTATCACATTCCATAAAAGATAACCTTGACATAATAATTCTATCAGACACGGTTGTCATATTCCTTGACATTTTGTAGCGAAATCAGCGAGCACAAAGAGCTTGCTGAAAGAAACAAGAAAAAGAACTTAGCTACATATATAGAAAGATGGGATTTTATGATATTGGTCCCCGAAAAGATATCTAACTTCAAATAGGTCATACATATATAGAAAGATAGGATTTTATGATATTGGTCCATAAAAGATGTCTAACTCGAAACAGGCCCCCCAAAAGACGGAATCATAAAATATGTCCTCCAAGTGACTTAAGTTATACCCATGCATGTTAGTTTTTTCTTAAAATCTAATTAACTTTCAAATGGAATGAACCCCTACCCAGATTAACGCCCTTCCTCCCTTTCTTCCTGGCATCCTTTCATCCGTCTCCATGCCATAAATCCCAAAATAACCAAATCCCACCCTAGCAACTCCTAACAACCCATAAACTGCTAGCAACCTGAAACCTACGCAAAGACTGTTGTAGACTCCCCCTACAGAGCATAAGAGCACACGGTGAAGCTTTGATGATTGTTTGTAAGCTGTATCTTAAAATAACATATTTTAACATGAAGAAACCTATTTAAAAGATTTAGATAACGTAGATTTTATTTTTTGAGATCTAATTCAAATTCAACATCTTTTTGAAGAAGACCAATAGCAAAAAAACCAAAATGATAACAAGGTAGTTATGTTGAGTCCTGATTATCAAGACACCCCCGAATCCCTCTTCCCTATTAACCGCTTAAGCCTTTAATTCCAATTTCCTATTAGACCAACTCACGTCGACACATCCCATTCATCCACCTTGCCGTAAATTACCACAAATTGTCCTGATCTAGCTCACACGATACTTCACAAAGAAAACTTCAGGCAAGAAATTTCGTTACCCAATACAAGAAAGTAAGAAACACCCATTAGTTTACACAAACAACTAGTCCTATTTCTAAATAAAAATCGAGAAATAAACAATTCAAGCAACAAAGAAGCTGCATTGTCAACACAAACAAACAGAGGAATCAAAACTCACCTTAATAATCCCAACATACGGCTTCTGCTCTTCCCCTGGGTAGAACAGCACCGTATCATCCTGCCAAAAAAAAACCCTAAACCCTAAAAAGGAGAAACAAAACCCTAATCAAACAAAAAAACCCTGGCAAAGCCCTTACCAGCTCGTACGAATTCCCACCGTACTCAAACGAAGGGTAATGCTTCTTCTTCCCCTTGAAATCGACCTTAATCAGGCTGCCCGAGGGTTTAGCCTCGTCGTCAAGGTCAGCCATTTCCTCATCTCTCTGCTTCTTCAATGCCTGCTGCTGCAGCCGATTCTTTGGAGTTTCTTGCTCTTCGTCGTCGCTGATGTAGACTCGTCGCCTCTTCATCAAGGACTGAGATTTGACGGGAGAAAATGAGAAGGTCATTTTGAATAAATCGAGCAATGTTTCCTTCTTCCTTTTTTTTTTTTTGGCGTACGGGAGAGAGAACGCTATAGTTGTTTAGTTTTGAGGGTTTTGTGCAGGAAGAGAGAGAAGGCGGTTTGGCTTCTTTGAGGAAATTCCAATAAATACATATATATTTGATATTTGATTTACTCATTGTTGAGGGTGGCAGCGGTTAGACTTCAGCAGCTTCAGTTACGGGATGTGGACGGTTTTATGCGAAGTGGGCCCGGGACAGAGATTCTCTCGTGTGAAAAGACCGTGAAAAAAGATTCAACATAGTTTTCGGGTCCACGCGGTAAGTGCATTCAAAAAAATATTTTTAACAACTTAATAATCAATATTGATATGAATAAATTTTTAGAAAATTATTGTCAACAGTAATATATGATACCTTACTATCAGAAAATTGTGGGAGAGAGAGGGACTTACCAAGCAGTAGACAATAGATAGCTAGTTTGTTATTTGATCTTTTCAATTTTGCTATTCTAATTAGTTTTAATATATACAATAACTTGTCGTGGACAAGTGTTAAATTTTTTTAAATCTTGACATGCACAATGGTAGAACCAAATGTGTGCTTTTACCCTCCACTGATGACTCGGTCAATTGGGAGGTTACAATATGATTTTCACGATCTTCGGTTCGATTTCGGGAGAGTTATTTAAAAAAAAGTGTGGCTTTTTCTAAAATTATATGTCACTATATGTATACCTTAAGCGAAAACCTTTTGACACAAACCCTCCCATAGCTTGTCACATTATTACTTCTCTACTCAAATAAAACCGTCATATGTCCTAGATCCTCACCGTCCATCTATCATCACAAAATAAATTAATTCTAACAAAAATCGGTATTTATCTTTTAAAATCAGTTACTATAATTTAAATTATTAAAATCAGTATTTATCTTTTAAAAAAGGTTATAGTTTAAACTCGATATTTATCTTTTAAAATCTCCTTCCTTATTTTATAACAGTCTAATTAAATTAAGATGTATTTCATTATTCCAAATCATCGCCATCCTTCTTATACGTTATTTCAAAAATCAGAAACAAATTATTCATGAAATACATTGTTAATTTCTAGAAATTATGAAAAGTTTTTTAAAATCTCCATCCTTATCTAACAACATGCTACTTAAAAACATTGCGAATGTTATACGTTAAAAATATTTTAAGATTATTGTTAAAACATTGTAAATATTATAAGCCAAGGATTTCTAAAAATTAAGTTACATCATTAAATTTTTTGAATTTTTCAATCATCCTACAGATTTAAAAAATTCAAAATCTTATGAGAAGAGGGAAATTTACTTATGGGAACTCTCTGTTACCATCCATAAAATCAAAAAGTATATATTTTCCAAAACCTCCTTCCTTATCTAATAATTTGTTAAATTTTTATTTATTTTCAAAATTGTATAATTTACTATATATTATATATTATATATAGTATATACAATAAAGAACAAATAAAGTTAAAATTATTCATGGCAAATAAATAATGCTCCTAAAATATCGTAGATAATATTAACTATACCGAAAATTTTGAAAGTATTACGGTTTTCATAATTGAATGCAAAACGGCGGAGAGGAGGGAAAGATAATATTAGGTATGTTCTATATTATGGTAAGATTTTTCATATCTTTTTTTATTTAAACTTCGATTATTCCACACAAAGAAATTCGAAGGAAAAAATTAAACAACTTATCCTCTTCATTGCGTTTCTTTGGTGAGGTTTGCACTTAAAATTAATATTATTTTTATATATTTTTAATTTTTTCTAACAGAGATTTATATTTCCTCGACATAGAGCAAATCACAGATGATTTTTAGCAGCCACTATTGATTGCGCTTCTTTGGTGAGGATTTCTATATTTTTGAATTTAGTTTTATTTTTATTACTTTTATCCAGATGCTTATATTTTTTTGAGATATATATCATTTACATTTGTGCAGTCTTTTTAATTTCTCTTTTTCTTTTGATTATTTATAAATTTTAAGATTTTATTTCCATTAAACTACGCTTATCTAATTAAATAGGCTCCTATTAGAAGTCAATTCAATAGTGAATTGTTGAATTTTGAAGGTACTGTATTCATTATTTAATTCATATTATCTAATCTAATATAATTTAATACTATTATAAAAGTGGATTGGGATGTTAAAACATTTATTCCCAAAATGTCCCCAGCACATCCATATATACATACATTAACATACATACCTCTCATTATAAATGTGACATAGGGCACATACATACATAACACATACATACTTGATATGATACATACTATTAAAAATACAAAATATACATACATACATTTTATTAATTAGATTAGATATGATAAATTCATAAACACACATAATTACATCACACTACAATAAATGCAGTAATCAACATTTGAATAATATGGGAGTTATAAAAAGTTTTCTCAACTGAATTCGGAATGGAATCAAATGGTTTGTTCACGTACATACTCAATTTGAATCACATAATTATATCTTACTATAATAAATGCAGTAATTAACCTTTTAATAATATGGGAGTTATGAAAGGTTTTCTGGACTGAATTTGGAATGACAAAGTGATATGTGTTGTGGGTCCAGCCCAAGATAAGGCCCACATGAGAATGTCTACGTGAATTAAAATTCTATCTATAAGAAGTCTATATGGATTAGAACTCTATTTAGAAGAGAATTTGGATGATCTATTTGAAATAGGAATATGTTTGGAGAATTCTATATAAGAGAGCCCTGAAGCCCAAGATAAGGCCCACATGAGAATGTCTACGTGAATTAAAATTCTATCTATAAGAAGTCTACATTGATTAGAACTTTATTTAGAAGAGAATTTGGATGATCTATTTGAAATAGGAATATGTTTGGAGAATTCTATATAAGATAGCCCTGAGATCAATTTTTATATGAATAATTTTTGGGTAAACAGTACTTTGGTGCTATAGTAACCACAGGTTTGCTACAGTGCTGTGGGGAGAGAGAAGAGAGAGAAGAAAAAGAGAGAGATAAAAGTTCAGATCTCGGATAGCTCGGGTGTCCGATTGCAATGATTGAAAAGCCGTTGTCTTCAGAACGCCGTCGAGGGTACGATGCTGATTTCTCCTCGGAAGTTGGAGATTTTTGGTGAGATAGGTTTTAGGATTTTGGTGTCCTAGAGGTAACACTGTATTTTTCTCTTGTGATTTAATCTTCAAGTTCAGGTGTAATTTGGAGGGATTGTACTCTTGATTCATAGTGAAATATTTCTCTCTGGATTGCCCCGTGGATGTAGGTACGATTTGTCAAACCATGTTAAATCTTGGTGTTTGCTTGCTTGTGGTATTTTCATCGGCGTCGTTATTCATTTAGTGTTTAATTCCGCAGATTAATCTTCATAAAATCCCAACAATATGAAATCGTAGTCTCCTTTATTTTATGGGTGATTGAAATGTCATGATAGATTGAAACATTTCCAACTCCGAATCAACTCCCCCTTAATGATAACAAAGTGATATTAAAACCATTTTCTTGTCACTTAATGAAAAATTGAAATACTTGCTATTAGGGTCTCAATCCATGGAGATTCGGCAAGTTGTTGAGCTTAGGCGAGCTCCACAGAGACTCTTAGGGGGGGTTTGGTTAATGTTCTTCAAGGATTTGAGCTTCATACTGGCATAGTTAGTGTCCACGAGCAAAAGGCAGAAGAATATTATGGATTATAAACATACCGGAAATGGATCGAAATGGAAAACTTCATGGGATATATTTTAGTTTTTAATGGAGATGTGTTGAATTTGCATTCTAATTTTTTATTATCTGAAATCCTATGATGGTTTTAGATTGTATGAGTTTTATATATAGTTCTTTTACATATGTTTTAAGTTCTTGAAGGTTTATTGTAATTTACCCTTTTGGATATATACAATGCTAGAGATCTTGATGAATATTTAGGAAAATTTAGCTTTTTTGTATTAATGATTTGGATAAGCATATATATATATATATATATATAT